>ML778297.1:1135098-1207644 GCA_009831015.1 Picea engelmannii | reverse complement strand
GGGAGAGAGAGTGTGTAATTCCCTGCGGAAATTGCTTCTCAGGCAATTCCAAAAATAAACACCGTAAGACCTGGCTGCCATTACTGAGCTTATAAGGAGAGGTCTAAGTCTGTATTCCCGGTTGACTGTGGTGGTCATGCAGAGATGGATTGCACGTGAATTGCTATCCAGTGCAGGTGGTAATTGAGCCTATGTGTAACCTCTCTCTAGGTGAGGGAGGGGGATGTTGTAGGAAGAGGTTTCTTCTAGAGAGTGTCCATCACCAGCTTCAGGCTCCGAGACTTCCTAATCCGGCCTGTTGCCAAGACCCAGAGAGGGAGGTTAACATTGATGGATTGTGCTTGTGAAGGTGTATACTCCCGGGCGGAACAAGCATGTGGGGAATGAGAGTCTGGTAGTAGTGGGCGTAAGATGGCATCCTGGGAAGAATCCTTCCAGATTCTAAGTGTTGTTTTCCCTGTAACCTCAACCTAGCTAGGATTCCTTGCCTTGGGGTGGAGCTTAGTCCCAGCTCGGGGGTGATCCACTGCTGAGTTGATGAGCAGTGTGGTCTAAGGCTGGGTGGTTCGTGGAAGGCCTGCACTTGGTTGGTGGATCCCACCATTGTTACAAGATAAGTGTCTAACTATGTTTTATCACATTTTATCAACATGTTTTGTATCTCTATATATTATAATGATCATGCATTCTGCTGTGCATTTGGATTAATGTATTTGCCATGGATTATTTATGTTAAAATGACTCTTATGCTTACTCTGAGCTTAAATGTATTTCATTGCTTAAATGCACGCGATTAACTATGAATGAGAATGTGTTATTCCGTGTAGTAACACCGACACGGTAGCCAAGGTGCGCTACAATTATTCTGGGTTATCTACCAAGTAGTCTTATAGTAACCCTGGGTAGTTGAGCGAAAATGGGTGTTACAATTCCTAGCTCTAGCTCGAGGGTGATTTGCTGTTGAGATATGGAACAACAAGTCTATGGTTGGGTGGAACGCCCTTCCCAAGCAACTGGTTGTACAAGTGATTTAAAAGATAAGTGTTTATCTATTTTCTGAGTTATTTCACGAGTTTAATTGCTGTGCTTAACTCTGTGTATGTGAATTGTTTAATTGTTGTTGTGAATGAGTTTATTAGTTTCATTCATGTTCAATTAGAATGTTGTAGATGCATTTCATTATGAGTATCAAAATCTGGTCAAATATGTGTATAAATTGTAGCTGGTAAGCTACAAGAAATGAGTTAGCAAAACATTTTTTTTTATGTGTATTTTCCGGAAGTAATGTTCTTAGGTTAAGTCGGGGAACATTACACCTCTTCTAAAGCATGACATCTATCTCATACCGAGGAAAGACATTGGCTGCATACCAAGGAAATACATTGGTCTCATACAAATGAAGAAATATATCTCATCAAAATAAAGGTAATCGCTCTCTTGAGAACGCACAATTATATTGTAAAAAATGAAGCCTCAGATTCAATAAGCATATCTAACGAGCACCTTGACCATTTCAACTTTCATGATCTTTTTTAGGTCACCTTAGTGTTCCATATTTTGAAGGGATTAGACTAGTGTAAAAGCATACCTCTAAATATTTGGACAACCTACACATAAACTCACAACTTTCATTCAAGTGTAGTCACCAACAAATATCCTAGAGAGTGCCATGCTTATCTTTAGATTCTAGCAATTGTGTCCTCTGGGTTCTACCTGTGAACCTTGAAGACTAAACCCACATGACCTACAATGCAATGGCCCTCATACTCCTCTAGATTCCAACAATTGTGTCCTCTAAATTCTATTTATAAACCTTGAAGAATAAACCCACATGACCTATAGTGTAGTGGCCCCTCATACTCCTTTTTTTCACTTAACCATGTTTTCCAACAACACTTTTATCTCAATGTTACCTTCCAACCATGTGAGACTTATAGAAAACACTTCGTAGGGTCCTACTTCACTGGAGACTAATCTTGAACCATTAACTTAATAACCCAATAAAATGACATATGAAAGCTAATTTCCACTTAAATCAAATAGACCTTGCTTCATTGGCTGGTTGCTACTCAATGCTCGTTGTGAACCAAAAATAATGTTAGGTCTTATTCGAAGATGTTCGTACTCCTACTTATCGATCAATTAGTGATTTAGAGTTCAATTAATTTAATTTTATATTTTGCATGGGGTTAGCAATTACGAGGATAAGATCATTAGAGCCACGTGTTAATACGCGTAAACGTAAATATAAATAGGATTAAAAAATGAGATGAAGAAAACAGAGATCGTGAAAAGCACGGCCGTCGATTCCGTTTTGAAAGCAGAAATAAACAACAGCGACAGCGGTACCTACACACAGATTTATACAGAAACCAAACAAAGAAAACAAGCTATGAAAGACTAAGGAGGACTTGTTGCAGGCGGCGCATAAATATCTGATATCCAAATTCTTGTGAACCCGTTCGGTTTTGTTTTTCCACAATTCAGGTCTCGCGTTCGATTTCCTTAATCTCCCAAAGTCGAAAATTTCCAATTCACAATGCCTTTATCGTCCTCCTTGCAGCAGCAACAACATCATCACCAGGGAGCCCATCGAAAGATCGCGATAGCGGTGGATCTGAGCGACGAGAGTGCCTTCGCAGTGAAATGGGCCGTGGTCAATTACCTGCGCCCTGGCGATAACGTGATCCTTCTCCACGTTAGGCCAACCAGCGTTCTGTACGGGGCTGATTGGGGTTCCATCGATTTATCCGTCGAGGACAACACTGACGAGGAGTCCCAGCAGAAGCTCGAGGACGATTTCGACGCCTTCACGTCGACTAAGGCCTCCGACCTCGCCCAGCCCCTGGTCGATGCCCACATCCCCTTCAAGATCCACATCGTAAAAGACCACGATATGAAAGAGAGGCTCTGCCTTGAGGTCGAGAGGCTTGGCCTTAGCGCCGTTATCATGGGAAGTCGGGGTTTTGGGGCCTCCAGGCGGACCTACAAGGGTCGGCTTGGCAGCGTCAGCGATTACTGCGTCCACCACTGCGTCTGCCCTGTTGTCGTCGTCAGATATCCGGACGATAAAGACGGAGGAGGAGCCGACGATCTTGACCAAGTTCCTGACAAAGAGTTCTCAGTAAAACCCATTCCGGAGATCGACGACGAGGCTCAGTCATAGGTATGTAAGTCGCCGTTGTCATTGTTAGTGTATACAGATTTGATTTTTCTTGATTCTCTTGCAATCCCCTGAAGTGCCTGGGTTTTTCTGTATTGATATCTTATGCTTGTTCTTGAGGTTAGGGTTTCTAGGGTTTTGTGACTAGGTCTTATCATTTTTTCTTTAGTTGTTGCTTCAGGCGTTTTCATTGATAGTGTAATACCTATTTTCTCGTAATTATTTAACATTCCAGTTAACTTCCTGGTTTCTCTGTATTGAGATATGATGTTTGCGCTTGGGGATCAGAGTATATAGGGTTTTGCAATTTTATACATCCTTAGCGTATGATTTCATTTCCTCTTAATTTTCTTGCAGCACTGTCAAATCCCGGTGTTTTTTCTGAATCCAGATCCGATGCCTGTGCTTGGGGTCCCAGTTTATATGGATTACCTGTATCAAGATGCCGGGCTTGTTATTGGGGTTAGGGTTTATGGTGTTTTGTGTTACTGGTTTTCTCCTAATTTAACTACATTCCAGTTAGATTCCTGATTTTTCTGTATGCTTGGGTGTCAGGGTATATTGGGTTTTGCAAATTTATGCATCGTTAGCGTCTGATTTCATTTCCTTTTGATTCTCCTGCAATATTGTCAAATCCCGTGGTTTTTTTTCCTGTATCGAGATCTGATACCTGTGCTTGGGTTAGGGTTTCTAGGGTTTGGCAAAATCATGCACTGCTAGTCTATCATTTCATTTCCTCATAATTCTCCTGCATTACCTTTAAATGCCTGGGTTTTCTGTATCTAGATCTGATGCTTGTGCTATTGGGTTAGGGTTTATATGGTTCTGCAAATATATGCATTGTTACCATATGATTTCATTTCCTCTTAATTCTCTTGCAATGTTGTCAAATCTTGTTTTTTTTTCCTGTATTAGGATCTGATGCTTGTGCTTGAGGTTTTAGGGTTTGCAGGGTTTTGCAAATTCATGCATTGTTAGTCTATTATTTGATTTCCTCTTAATTCTCTTGCAATACTGTCAAATCTTGCTTTTTTTACGTATTGAGATCTGATGCTTGTGCTTGGTGTTTTAGGGTTTGTAGGGTTTTGCAAATTCATGCATTGTTACAGTCTATTATTTGATTTCCTCGTAATTGTCTTGCCTTCATGTTAAATGCCTGGTTCTCTGTATCAAGATCTAATGCCTGTGCTTGGTGTTAGGGTTTACAGGGTTTTGCAAATTTGTGCATTGCTAGTGTATCATTTGATTTCCTATTATTTCTCTTGCATTCTCATTAAATTTCTGGGTTTTCTGTATCAAGATTTGATGATTGTGCCTGGGTTAGGGTTTATAAGGTTTTGCAAATTTATGCAGTGATTAGTATGTTATTTGATTGTTTCTTAATTCTGTTGCATTCTGGTTAAATTGCCGGGTTTTCTGTATCAACATCTGATGATTGTGGTTGAGTGAAGGTTTATAGGGTTTTGCAAATTTATGGCTAGGATGTATCATGTTTCCTGTAGTTTTTGGTTCTGGAAATTTCATTGTTAGTGAATAATTTGATTTCCTCCTAATTCCCTTGCATTATGCCTGGGTTTTGTGTGTGGAAATCTGATGCCTATGCTTGGAGTTAGGGTTTAAAGGGTTTTGCAAATTTATGCATTTTTATTTTTTTGACTAGGACTTACCATGTTTCCTGTAATGTTTGTATCTGGAGTTTTCATTGCTAGTGCAATATTTGATTTTATCCTACCTCTCTTGCGTTTCTGTTAAATGCATCGGTTTTCTCAGTTCTGTATCGAGATCTGATGTTTGTTCTTGGGGTTATTGTTTTTGGATTTTCCAATTTATGCCATTGTTTTTGTGTTGGGTTTATCACGTTTTCTGTAATTTTTGGTTAGGCATATAGGGGATTTTGGCTTTATGAGAGTTTATGTGCATCACTGCTTTATCATTAGGTTTTGTAATGGTTGTTGCATTATCCAGTTGTAGAGTCGAGGTTTATAAGGTCATTTCGTTCCCTTTTGAGGTTCTTTTGGTGTGTTGTGCATCTGTTTATTGCTTTTGCCAATCACTAGTCTGCATATGGGCCTATATGCATGTTATGGATATGTTTTATTCTCCTGATATTTTACTGCATCCTTGGTCATGTCCTTTGACTAGGGTTTATATGGTTGTATTTTGTTTGTCATGTCTGCATGTTTTTGCTGAATTTTGGGTTACGGGTTTACAGGGTTTTCTAGATGTTTCTTTAATTGAGTCAGCAAGCTCAGGATTTGGACATTTAAGACTTTCGCTGACATTTTGTTCTTGGTGTCAGGGCTTAGAGTTTTACATTGTATGCATATAGATTTAGGTATTATTGTTTGAGATTGTGATGAACTGTTTTCAAAGGAAATAGGGTTATAATCATTGGTCGTGGCTTTTGAAATTTATTTTTTGCATATTCTATCATGATGGTCTTTCTAATTATCAGGCTTGGTTTGCATGCATCTAACTTGTTTTGCTGTGTTCCTCAAGACTAGGATTTACAGGTTGTACAATATCTGCAATTTTAATGACATTAAATTTGTAAACATTTGCTTCTATACATGCCTTATAGATAGTGTGCATTCTTTAAAATGAATGGAGATGCAAATATTTAAACCTACAAGCTTGAAACTTCTTTTTCTTGTAGACTGCATGCAAATTTGACAAATTTGTGTGGATTTTTTCAAGTTTTCTCGCATTTGGCATTTGTGCTTTGGTTATTATGCAAGTGATTTATGATGTTATGTTAGATACTTGCTCTTCTTGTTCACAATATCTATTAGGCTTTATCTTTTTGGATTTGAAATTTTGATGTTTGGTTCTGCAAATCTATTTTTTGAACTAGCATCTGTCCTGTTGGCTTTCAAATTGCTATAGCTTTTACTTTGATTATCTGAAAATGCAAGTTATTTTGTAGGCATGTTCAAACAATGGTCGAGATTAGCAGCGGAAGGCTTCAGTAGCTTTTCTTTGACAGCAAAACTACTAGGTTTTGAGACACAATGCTCCTGGTTTGTTTCTCTGTAAAGGGTTTGTTAGAAGCTCTACACCATCTGTAATTACTTATTACCTAGTACTTATTAGAGTTCAGACCATGAAATGCGGATTGTTTATGTTGTAAATGCTGTGCAAACCGGCAATGTTTAACTTTTATGGAGCTATGTCATTTTATTTTTTTGCATGGGATTTTAACTGATAATTAGTGTTTAACATATACTAGTTTAAACAATTTAATTGAAAACATGCCTATGTCAGTTTTGCTATCAATAGCTAACATAAGAGCACAAACTTCTTGATATGGTGGTACTTGTTTGAAATTTTAGTTGTTACCATATCCAATATGGTGATGTTAGTTAAAGATGTAGTTAGTTGGTTTACCTCTGTCAACAAAGAGGCTTAACACATTTCCGACAAGCCAAATTGGATTAAGTGGACATTAATAGGATACCTCATCAATTTTTCTTAATTTCATAATAGAATGAAGAGTGGCCCTTTTTCTCTAGATAATGTGGAATCACATTCTCAAGCTTTCTTGTTGTCGGTTCTTAATAAATTGAGAAAGCCTTTGTAGGTTTTTTCAAATACTATGCATATGTTTTGAGCATTGTGTATGAGCTTGTGCAATTTTTGCCCTAGCTGCCCATTGATTTGCCATAAATCTGCATGGCATTGCTCCTATGAATGAAAGATTAGAAGACAAGAAATTTTCGTATGCATGGTAGAGTATGTGAGATTTTGGGATTTATTTTATTGCAGGCCTAATAATAGAGTGGATTCTGTCTTTTCAAAGGAAAATATCAAAACACATTTAAGTTTTTTTAACCTCCCTAGGTCAGTAGATAATTTTTAAGCTTCTCTAAGTTCTTTTTTGGTCAATTCTTGTTGCTCTTTTGAAATAGCATTTCTATTAAAAAAATAATGTCATCTTTCATATTTGATTCTTGTTTCTCTTTTAAAATATTATTTTCTGTTCATACTTTGTCAACTGTTCACCTTAACAGCTAGTCTTAAACAAGAGAGAATAATTTTTTGTTAGAATCCCTGGGGGTTATTTAAGGGCATTTGTCAGGCATCTGGAATCGTAACAACCAACTTGGTTAAAGTAGAACTTGAAATTAATGGTTGGCCGTTGGCTTTGAAATAGTAATTGAGCAACTCTTTTTGGAGTTGAAGACCTTGTAGCAGTGGTTTGAAAGTGTTGTTAACACAAGGAATGGAAGGTATAATCCAATAATGTTACCACACTAGCAATGGCTACTAAGGGGGAGGCCAGTGTCCCATAGGGTAAATCCTACAAGGAGGTTGCATCTAAAGCTGTTTTCCCTTTTAATGTTGCAACAGTAACATCTTGTGGGTGCTTGTGATCTATGATGATCTGTGCTAATGATTTTGAACTCTTTGGCATGGAGCATTAGGGGCTGAACCTCCTTACCAAACAGCAGTGGGCAAGAATTTTTTTGTGTATAAGCATAAGTTGGATTTTTGTGTTACTGCTGATCACTCTTTGGTTAAAAGCTAGGGAGCTCAGTCCATTTGCTTGTTTTGTTCTATATCAAGGTCTTCCCACAAAGTAACAGCTGGTTAAGTTAAGCTAAACAGAGCTGCTCGCAGCTTTTGTGGGGAACAAGAGATAGTAAAGCACTATTTTTGGGATTGTAAAGTTGTGAGGGTAAGATGGGATATGGTGCAGATGAGATTTCATTGGAAGTTGTCAAGGTCATTTGAGAGTTGCCATCCATGGCCATCCTAAAACATGAGTCTGGCATTATGTTAGGGTGGTGTGTCTGAATGTGGTTTGGAAAATACTTGTTACACCAAGTTTCTGGTATATGGGGATGCAGGTATGTGGTGAATCATACCTGTACATCTAGAGACACCTCTCAAAGTTCATGGGATGACATTAACTTTTTAAAGCAATCATTAATAATACATGATTTATACACGAATGACAATACATACCAATTACGGTTCTGTGTTGAATCCAATGAAAGCACACTTCAAATCTACTTCTGTTATAAGTTTTCAGCATCCAAACCACTGCCCAACAACAACAAAATGACAGCTAAATACTAACAAAAGATCATTGTGATTGCTCTTTGTGTTTGTTTAGGGTTTATACACAGTAGGAGGGTTGGTGGGACCAAGTTAGAAAAGGATGCAAAACTAGTAACTAGGTTTTAGGACTTTCTTAAAAAAATCCTAAAAAACAAGCTCTATGGGTGGGTCCCTTTGATCTTTCCTTGAGTGCACAGGGTATCTCAAGGGACACCATTTTTTGGTTTTTTGGCATACCCTAAAGTACCCTACATACCTAGTACCTATGGGTTGTACTTGGTACATACTCATAGTCCCTACTATGGATTCCTTGTTTGAAACATGTACCACATGAAAATGTGTTGCAATGATATTTTTGGGATACCAATTTTGTACAGATAGTTTTCAAGGATCTCTTGTTTAAACAATTATCCTTCATGCTTTGGGTAAGTTTGTCCTTTTGTAAAAGGATGCGAGTCACTTGAATTTGAAGCATCAATATGAACTTATTGTCTTTCTTATAGCAATGAGTTGCTCTCTTGCAATGGTACCTTATTCTTGAAACAACTCCTAAGCATCTTGGACGTCTTCTCACTCTACCTTATTAACAAAGTATGGCCTCTATTTCCCCTTTGGGAGTCTACTTGTGATATGTCAACAGTGTGATTGACTCAACAATTCAAACAAGTTGCTCTCAAAGTATGGCTTCTATTTTCTTTTTAGAGTCTATTTGCGAAATGTCAAGTATGGTATTGACATTTTAAAATTCCTTGTTTATTTTTGTGAAAATATATGTTTATTAACATAAAAATGGCAATTGATATGAAGAAATTGTCGTTGTCTACATCTGGTTTCATTAAACAGATTACTAGTTTAATCTAAATAAATGTTAACCTTTGTGGATCTTCATGTTAACGCTTGAATGTCTTAGTCATAACATGTTGGCCATTGTTTTCTATTATGTTGTATAATGTTATCTACGTATCTTAAAAACACATTAATAGATAACTTAACCCTTTACTAAAGGGTAACAAGAGATTCAAACTTGCTTACCATAATAATATATTTACGTGACAAAGGGTTAAAGGTGGTTTTGAGGAATCAATTTCTTTGATAAGATCACATAAAGGGAGAAGGATAAAACTTGACTTTGTAATTAATGCTTGTAGAACTAGAGGTGTTTAGTATGATGTCATAATGTTTTTTTTTTATTTCTTTTTTCTTTTTATGCGCAGATAGAGCCCTTTATCACATGTTGATACAATTTACAAATTCCTAGCAATGCTTCTGGGCATATGCCTCCAAGTGTTTATAAGAGCAATTAAGATGTTTCACAATTATAATTTTTTTACATAATTACAAAAAATTGACACATTCTACATTGACATATTAGATATGCTATCGCCATAAATTGCCTCAAGAGTGTTGTTGCCATAGGAGATCCAATTTCGAGAATTCTACCAATACAAATCTAAAACCTTAGAGCAAAAGCCTCCCAGGGAGGTCATATGCTATTGAAGACAACTTTCTAGATACCTTTTGCATTGGCAAGCCTCATTAGAAATCCAATATGATATAGGCTTGTTGCATGCATTGCTTTATCTACGTTCCTCTTTTCTAGTTGTTCATTTCCTTGCACACTGTCATAAATGATTCTTCATTGTTTGACAATCTTCGAGAGGCAATTCACTTGAGCACCAACGCCTACTCTGTAATCCCTATTGCTTGTAGCAGGGGGGTGATTTACTTCTCCAAAGTTCACTAAGCAAGGTCATGGGTGTAACAACAGTGGGATGCTCATAGGAGTGAGGAGACTCCTAGGAGCATGCCTTGGATGGACAGGTCTCCAGATCAAAGTTCAACGCAGGTAACAGTAGTGGCTTCCAGTTCAGAGGGAGCATAGGCTTCTAGTTCAGAGGGAGTAGCTACAACAATAGATGAGATGATGAGGTTGGATTTTGGTGGAGGTTCCAAAAGTACCTCCCTCACTAAGAGGAAGTGTTAGTTTTTGTAGCTCGGAGGTACTTCTGCATTGGCGGTGCCTAACATGTAGAAGTGACCGAGCAAATATTTCTCTTGTGACTTGACTTTTATAAAGTGATTTTATAAAGTGATTTTAATATTTAATGGGTAAAAGTGACTTTATAAAGTTTGGGTCACTTAAGTGATTTAAGTGAACTCAATGAAAGATGAAGTCACAATCGTTGATCTCAAGAGGGCAAGATCTAATCTTGACAATGCCTTTTTGGAGATTTAGGGTTAGGGCAATTACTCATTAATGAGTAAACAAAAGGAGCTATTGAGAGAGATGGGGTGCACTTTTCAAGGAGAGGTTGAGAGGAATGTGAAGAGGCACACTTTCTAAGAGAGATTGAGCTGAAAGAAGAGTAAAAACAAAGGAGGATTGGCATGCATCCCAAGGAGATTTGCAACTACATTTAATAAATAACACAAGATAGATTTTAGAGCAGATTGTACACCATTTAATGCTGGTCGTACACCAGAGAAAATGCATAGAAATCAAGGTTGATCTCTTGCACAAATTTCAAGGTGTCTTTATGGTTGAGTAAGTCTGTACAGGTCTGTATTGTTGGTACTATAGCTGTGCACAAAAATTGAGGAGTGTTTTTGCAGTGAGGGAGGTTGTATTGTTCAGGCTGTATAGTTGAAATCCGGGCACAAATTTTGTTAGCTTTTTAGCTCGGGAGGTACTCTGCATGTTTTGTCTTGTATGCAGATGTTACCTTATGTTGACACTACTAGGCACTTAACTTTGTAATTATAAAGTTGTAAAGTGGTTCTTTTATTAAAGTGACTTTTTAATAAAGTGTACCTTTTAATTTTAAAGTGACTTTATTTCATAAAGTGCACTTATGTAATAAAGTGAAATGTACTTTAATATTTTAAGTGATTCATTTTGGAGGGAAAGAATCATGACCCTTGATCTTGCAAAATGGAAGATTAGATCTTGGCCTTTGGATTTAGGGTTGGGGAAGGTGAAACGACACTTTGGAGGGAAAAAGGTCATTTTCAAATTTATAAAAGAATGCATTGGGTAGTGTGCAAGACATTGAGAAAAAGAGGAAGAGAGATTTTTGAAGAGAATTTGGAGAGGAAAGTGAACAACAAGAGTTGACACATTTCACAAGAGAACTTGGGCACAAATCCCAAGGAGACATTTTTTGTTTTGAATTGCTGTTGAGTTATTTGTTGGGACATGCTGTACTGTACGGGTCAGTATAGGTCGCACAACATCAAACATTGGCACGAAAATTCAGGCAAGATGTGGCACAATTTTCGAGGTAGATTTTCTATGTTTTCTAAAAGAGGTTGACCATGCAGACATCAAGGACAATAGCCTGTGGTTGGCACATTTCTCGAGGAGTTGTTTTCAACAAATTTGTACAACTGTGGCACGAATTTCAAGGTAGATTTGTGGGGGACTGTTTTTGTGTTGTAAGTGGTTTTTCTCTTGGCTGGAAATGTACTGTGGCTGTTAATAAATCTTTCCTAAAACTAATAGAAGCTCTCTCTCTCTTTGGGTTTCCCCACATTGAGTTTTTCCTTGACATTTGCCTAAATTTTTGAGTTATTCATGGGTGATTGAATGTTGTTCATTGTGTTTATTTCTGCTGCATAATTACTTAGCAATGTGTATTTCTGCTTATGGAAATTTCTGAATGTGGGTTTTAGACATTTCAGAGTTCATGGAAGACAATTATCTCTAGGTTGCTAAGTGTGACAAAATATTAGCTTGCTGATTTTTGTCATTTAAAATTTACATGGTATTAGAGCTTTGTCTTTGAGTGACAGTGAACAGTGAGATTTTTGGGCAAGTTTGAAGGGGGAAAAATTGTCATTGTTTTCCTTGAGTTGTGACAGGGAATATGGCTGCATGCATTAGATTTGAGGATCGGTTGGATGATATTTCCAACTATTTGCAGTGGAAGGTCTGGATGTCAGCTGTTCTCAAGGAGAACAAGATTTGGAACTATGTCAGTTCTATTGTTGTGGTTCCCGCAACAAATCCTGCTGCTTTGGATTTGCATGAGGTCAAGGAGGCCAAAGCTTAGAGGATTATTCTGGATGGGGTGAAGGATCACTTTATCCCACACTTGGTTGAGAAGAAGACAACCAAGGATTTGTGGGATGCACTTAAGAACTTATTTGAGGCGAAGAATGAGAATCAGAAGATGGCCTTGAAGGCTAAGCTGCATGATACCAAGATGGGTAAGGAGGAGAGTGTTTCTTCTTATCTTACCCGGGTAGCTCAAGTGAAAGATGAGTTGGCTACTATTGGAGAGGTCATATCAGATTCAGAGTTGGTGAGGAGAGCCTTGAAAGGCTTCACCAAAAAATGGGAAGTCTTCGTGAAGTGTGTGATGGGTCATGAACATCTTCCAGATTGGAGTAGATTGTGGGATGATTTCACTCAGGAGGAGATCGAGGAAGGATCTCAGAGCAGTGGATAGAAGATAGATGGAGTTGATGAGAATGCTGATCTTACTGCAAAGAGCAAGAAGAAATGAAGTTCTTGGAGGGACTTGAGTAAAGTCAGATGTTATTGTTGTAACCAGTTGGGGCACTTTGCTTCTCATTGTCCTGAGAGGAAGAAGAAGAAGAAGAAGAAGAAGAAGGAACCAGAGGGGCCTGAGACAACTGCTACAACAACCATGGAGGACTTTGCTTCCAAGTATGACATGGAATTTTCTTTGGTTACCCTAGTTTCCAGTGTCGGTAGCAGAGGATTGGGAGGTGATATCAGATGGATTGTGGAGAGTGGAGCCTCTTGCCACATGACGCGAATCTGGCGAGTATTCCTAAATATCACAGAGACATGTCCTGATCGATAGATGGTAAATGAAGGTGGTATGGCGCGAGCTGTACGTGGAGTTGGGAGGGTTAGATTCCAACTCGAGTATGGAGGATTCCTAGAGCTTGATGGAGTTCTCGTTGTTCCAGGGTTGAGGGTTAACTTACTCTCAGTCTCAGCCTTGGAGGATGTAGGATATTGTACATTGTTCAAGAGGGAACATGTCTTTATCTATAGGGAGGGAGTGGACTCGGTGGAACCGCAGCTGATCGGTGATCGAGTGAACATGTTGTATATGTTGCGAGGACAACCTTCAATGTATGATTCAACGTTGGATGACGAGCATGAGGAGGCTCCTGAGACTGCGGTGGGCCCAAGGATTCAGTCTTGCATTCCGAGAGAAGAGAGCGAGTCTCTTCTGAGCACTGGCAGGAGGCTTAGCCAGTGTGGTCGAACCAATGCTCAGGGTGGAGTGGATTCTCCAAGGAGCTCAGGGTTTCGGGTAGCTGTCAAGAGAAGATCTTCTAGTTTGAGTTCTGTGCAGGTGTTGAGGATAACTCTAGGTTCAGAGGGAGCTCCTACTGAGCACAATGTGATGGGACTAGATGATGGAGATGGCAACCAGTACATCCCTCGCTAAGAGGGAATGTTAGTTTTTTATCTTGGGAGGTACACCGCATGTTTTGTCTTGTATGTAGATGTTACCTTATTATGACGCTACTAGGCACTTAACTTTGTAATGGGTTTTTTATGAAGTCGTAAAGTGGTTCTTTTATTAAAGTGACTTTTTAATAAAGTGTACCTTCTAATTTTAAAGTGACTTTATTTCATAAAGTGCACTTATGTAATAAAGTGAAATGTACTTTAATATTTTAAGTGATTCATTTTGGAGGGAAAGAATCATGACCCTTGATCTTGCAAAAGGCAAGATTAGATCTTGGCCTTTGGATTTAGGGTTGGGAAAGGTGAAAAGACACTATGGAGGGAAAATGTCATTTTTAGATTTATAAAAGAATGCATTGGGTAGTGTGCAAGACACATTGAGAAAAAAATGAATAAAGATTTTTGAGGAGAGTTTGGAGAAAAAAGTGAGCAGCAAGAGTTGACACATTTTCCAAGAGAACTTGGGCGCAAATCCCAAGGAGGCATTTTTGTTTTGAATTGCTGCTAAGTTATTTGCTGGGATAGGCCGTACTATACGGATCCGTACAGGCAGTACAACAACAAACATTGGCACAAAATTGAGGCAAGAGGTGGTATAGTTTTCGAGGCAGATTTTTTGGGTTTTCTAAAGGAGGTTGATCGTACGGACAAGGTACATCAACCTATGGTTGGCACATTTCTCGAGGTGTCGTTTTCAGGAAATCTGTACAACTGTATGGACTGTGACACAGATTTCAAGGCAGATTTGTGGGGAACTGTTTTTGTGCTGTAAGTGGTTTTTCTCTTGGCTGGAAATGTACTATGGTTGCTGATAAATCTTTCCTAAAACTAATAGAAGCTCTCTCTCTTTGGGTTTCTCCACATTGGGGTTTTCCCTGGCATTTGCCTAGATTTCTGAGTTATTCATGGGTGATTGAATGTTGTTCATTGTGTTTATTTCTGCTGCATAATTACTTAGCAATGTGTATTTCTGCTTATGGAAATTTTTGAATGTGGGTTTTAGATATTTCTCTAGGTTGCTAAGTGTATGACAAAATATTAGCTTGCTGATTTTTGTCATTTAAAATTTTACAAATTTTGAGGCAGAAGTTTGGTCTGATTTTTTGTGGTCTTTGGCACATTTTTCGAGGTGGTATGTAGGCACAAGTTACGAGATAAGTACTGTGCATTTATTGCTGTAAACTTAGAAATATTTTCCTGCAAACTCAATAAGAAAGATCTCTCCTTGGTTGGTTTTCCCTTCGGGGTTTTTCCAGGGGCTTTGCCTGAATATCTAGTGTCAAATGTGGTGATATTTTGTCTGCTGTTCATGTTATTTCCATTGGTATATTTTGCAGATCTTAGTCATTTTGTATTTCTGCTCATAAAACACAGTTTATTCCTGAAGTATTTATTGCAGGTTGAAATCTTATTGTTGACTAAGTGTCAGTCTAGTAAATTCAACATTATATGCAAATGTACATTCATATTTCCTTAGAAGCTGTGAAAAGCTATGGGTACTCCTCTTGCATGGCCTCTTTGTTTTCCCACGTGACATTTTCAAGACCATAGCAAAAGTCCACTGGACCTTTACCAAGCTGATAGTTCAATCCCTGAGCGCCTTGACCTTGCTATCTAATATGTGCATTGAATAGACTTAGAAATCGTCCTTGTGCTCCACCTGGATCATAGTCCAATTAATCATGTGGTTATGATCATGCATATGCTTTTTCAACAAAGATGCATAAAATACGTTATGAATATGCATGGATGCATGTACGCATCATGGCCTACTTTCTCTAGGATTTCAAATGACCCACAATATTTTGTTGCCAACTTTGGGCAACTTCCCAATTTCAACAAGATCCTTACTCTTGATTCACTATGTTCCCTGGTTTTATCTGCATAACGTTTATGCTTGTCACATGTAGTTTTTAATTCCCGCTTTATCTTTATTATTTTCTCTTCCATCTCTTTGAGCAACTATGGCCCAATAATGACTCTATCTATTGGGTTATCCTAATTGACTAGCGTATTGCATTTTCTACCATACAAGGCTTCAAACAAGCTCATCTTTAATGATCCCTGATACCTTCATCTGACATAAATATTTTTGGATTTATGTTGCTCATAGACTCCAAATAGTCAACAAAAGGGTCATCAAATTCACAAAGAAATACCTCTTTGGACTGCTGATCCAATTGTAAATTGAAAAGATGTTGAAGGTTGCTTTTACTAATCTCACTGTTGAATGCAGGCTGCTTGAGATCTGGACCCTTCTGCTTATCATCTTCCTCTTCATGTCTGCTGCAAACCGYCTTTGTCTGCAAATMTRGAAAATGTGGGYTGTCTTCAACATATACTGCAGATGCAATACTTTCACTTATTGATTGGTCAATCTGCTCATCACCTTTCAAGTCTTCATGTTTGCTATAATTTTCCTGTGTCTGCAAATCTGAAAGTTGAGGGCTGCTCATAGTATTTGCCACAGATCTGAAATATGTTGATCTATTACTTTCTCCTGTTGATATATGCATTGGTTCTTCGACATCAATACATCCAAAAGAGACATGTTGATTTTGATCAATATTCAAAACAACCGACACATTTGATATGATGTTAGATATGTCACTATAATCCTTCAACACCTCTTGTCCTTCATGGTAAATGTCTTCTTCAACAAATAAAGCTTTATGAAACGAAGAAAACTCTCCACAACATCCTTCAAAAAGATATTCATCTGGAAATAATCTTTACAAAAGGAATTGAAGGTCAAATGGAAATCTGTCAAAGAACTAACACTTGCATTAGGAAGAGACCGACACCATTCACGAGCAATTCCCTCTAATGAGAAAAAGAAGAGCCAGATCTGAACATCCTCATGTACAATTTCAAGTCGATGAATAAAATCATGAAAATCCAACAAGTGTTCAGCTGACACTTCCCATTCTTCTCCTCGAAATCTGGGAAGGCTGCGTTCCCATTCATCTTTGCTAGGCACTGGATTAGGGAAACCAACAATTTTTGAAAAATCACAGAACGCATACCTCTTAGCAAAGATCTGGTTCATGTCATACCAGTGGAGTCACCAACAGATTTCTGAACAATGGAATCACCACTGAATTCGTCCTTCATGGAGTCGCCAGATAGATGATTACAACCAAATAATGTCCAGACTTTGTCTATCATCAAAGCTGGATCTTGTCATCTCCCAAGGAAGCTGAGCTTCAATCTCCTCTCCCCGACAACGACGCCAATTTGTTAGACCTCCAATAAACCCTTTGTGGTGGTAGACCAAAGGTGCTTGGTAACTTAAGAATATGGTAGATTTGTATGCTTGGAACAATAAGATAACTCAATAGCTAATGAAAGTAACCACTCATCATGTATATGAATAAAACAATGCTTTTAGAGAACAATAATTAGACAACAAAGTTGAAAAAAAGGGGATGAAGAATACTAGTCCAGATAACCAAATACAACCATATGTATGGTCATACAAGACAACAAGAAATTCTTTAATCCAAGTTTATGAGCTTAATAAGAAGATGACAGTTCTTAAAAGCTAAACTAAATTGGAATAAAGTGTAGAATAATGAAATATATGAAAGAATCTGATATTGAAAACAAAAGAGGACCGTGATTCTATTATCAGAATAAGAAGTCAAGTACAATGGCTAGAAAATGTCTCTTAGATTGAACCCATAGTGCTCCAAATGTCTTTGGCTTTATAGCCTTACAAGATGAAATCTAGATCCTTGAAAGATGGATCAGATTTACTAAAAATAGTCAAATCAAAATAGATACAACAAGTGTAGGATGAGATCCTATAAAAAGGGATCTAGAATACTAAAAATGGAAAATCAAAACAAAATAGGAAAATGTCCTATCTAATGATCTCTAAGAGTAGTAGATTGCTGATGAAGTGCAGTTTTAGCCTTCCAAGGTTGTTTGATTTGGTCCTCTAAAGATAAAATTCGAATTGGATGATGTGTCTTCAAACCCTTGATATTTTGCCTTTGAAAAAGATGCCAAATGTAGTTGAAAAACCTCTTTTTGACCTTATCCCTCAAAACTAGCCTTTGAATCAGACTTGATAATTCAACAATTGTCCATTTGAAGTGGTTTCAAACCATTCAAACTCAAAAAATCCCGATCTGGGCAAAAATTCGGTTATTCTGGCCGTGACAGGCTTTCACCAGCTAATTTACCCAAAAATCTGCTCCTTAGCTGGTGAAAAGCAGAGTTTTCACCAGCTAACTAACAAAATTCAAGACAAGTTAGTTGGTGAAAGCGCAGATTTTTTTAAAATCAAATTTCTCAGTCATGGGGAGTCTGTTTTACATGCTTGAATAGTCGATCGACATCTAGAAATCCCAAGCTTTCCAATGGTGCTTTCAAATCCGCATTTGGAGCTCGAGAAGCTAGTCAAATGTTCCCTACAAGATTAGGCATCATTCTTTAAAACATGCCAGTGCATTTTTAATCGCTAACATAATCAACCACACCTTTCATCATTCTGGGCCAAAAATACTGATTTCCTCATCTATAATAGTTTTTTGGTACCCTACCCTAGATGTCCAACTTAATGCACATTGTGCATCTCCTTCCATACTAAATTTCTCCACTTTTGATAATTAGGAACATAATATTTGTTCCTGAACAAGAGGATTGCATCCTCTTCCAACCTGTAGTATTCAAATTTCTGATATACATTATCTTGTTGTATGCCCTCTCTAACTTGCAAATAATGTTGGTTTGATGCTACAACTTCCAAAATTTTGTTTTTAAAATTTGAACTGTACATACTAATATTTGTAGCATGCATTTCATGTACCCTCTTGTTGAGTACATTAGCCACTTTATTCTATTTGATCTTGATGTTCTTGATGTTAAAGTCATATTTGTTGAGAAATTCCAGCCATCTATTTTGTTTGGCATTTAGTGTTGGCTGCTCAAACAAGTATAACATGCATTTCATGCACCCTCTTGTTGAGTGCATTAGCCACTTTATTTTCTTTTCTCTTGATGTGCTTGATGTCAAAGTCATATTTGCTGAGAATTTCAAAACCTAGTTTGTTTGGGATTTTGTGTTGGCTGCTTAAACACGTATTTCAAATCACTATGGTCTGTCCTCAACTTGAATTATTTTTTCTATGAGATAATGCTTCTACATTTTCAATGCATGAACAATAGCTGCAATGGGTAGCATAATTTCTTTCATGCTCCTTGAGTTTCCTAAATTCATAGCAAATGACATACCCATTTGGGTTAAGGACTCCACCAACTCATTCTTTATATGCATATGTACACACAACCAAATCCTCATTTGGATTTGCAATCTTTAATATAGGTGCATTGGTTACTAAAACATTTCAAGTGTTGGCAACTCTCTTCACACTTGGTAGTTGATTCAAATTTTATTCCTTTATTTTGCAGTGAAGTGATTGGGTGTGCAACCTTGGAGAAACCTTCAATGAATTTCTTGTAGTAACCAATTAGATCGATAAATGATATCACCTTTGAAATGTTCTTTGGTCTAGGCCCTCCTTTGATTGCTTCAATTTTCTCTGGATCCAACACTATGCAGTCTTTTGAAACAATGTGGCCCAAGTAGTGGATTTTCCTATGATAGAAAGTACACTTTTTCAACTTGGCATACAATTGGTGCTCTCTCAACACCTGTAGTACCAACTTCAAGTGATGCTTATGCTCCTTTTCTTACTTGGAATAGATAAGAATATCATCCAAGAAGATAATAACCAATTTGTACATGTAATCTCTAAACACTCCATTCATTGGATACTTAAAAGTAGTTGGTGCATTTGTCAATCGAAATGACACCACTACAAACTCATAATGGCCATATCTTGTTTAGAAGGTTATCTTGTTGGTATCTTCTTATATAATTCTCACCTAATGGTAACCTAACCTTAGGTCAATCATGGAAAATATCCTTGCTCCTTTGAGTTGATAAACAATGTCATAAATCATTGTCATAGTAACTTTGTTCAACTGTCTGAAGTCAATACACAGTTACTTCAAAGTTCCATCCTTTTTCTTCACGAAAGCGTTGGGGCACCCCAAGGAAAAACACTTGGGTGTATGTTCCTCAACAACTATTTTAGTTGCATCTGCAACTCTTTTAGCTTTGGCATGCTTATTCTATAGGGAGTCTTGGACATTGGAGCCATCTCCAGGATTCAAGTCAATAGAAAACACAATGTCTCTCTTTGGTGCCAATCCTAGCAATTCCTCAAGCACATCTTTATATTCCTTCAAAGATCGGATAATATTCAACATTTCGCACCTCGTCCTTCGTTGACTCTTCCATATGTGACACATATATTTGGCACCATTTTCTAAAACTTCTTTTCAGTTGCAATGTTGAAATCCATCTGATGGATATAGGCCTTGGAATACCTTGAATTGTCCTTGAATTCCCTTCCTCATTAAGGCATGTGAAATCCTTGTTGTAGTAATCTACGACAACATGATGCTTGTCCAACCAATATATACCAATCAAACAAACATATGACCCACATTGTATGATGTTCACATCTACCTTTGTATTGATTCTATTCATGTTCACTGGACAGTCTTTGATAAGCTCATTAATTATTCTCTTGGTTCCAGTGGCTCATAGAATCAACCACTACTTTTCATGCTTACATCTCTTTATTTTAAAATTTTCAACCAGATTAGGATCTATATAGATATGATTAGCTTCATAATCAATCAAAATAACCATGGGATGATTATCAATCTTACCTTCCACTTCAATCATGTGGGATCAATAGTCAGCGTATTTATTGTCTAAGGCTACATAAATCCTTAGCACACTCTTGCCCATGTCCTCCACTGTAGCAACTACCTAAATGTTATGCACAGTCCTATTATCTCCCTTGTGAGGACAATATTTATACATGTGGTTTCTCTCACATCTCCAACACTTTATGGTTTGTTTCCTTGGCCTCTTTCCCAATGAATCTGTCATCCTAGGTTATTTTGTCCTTGCTTCACTTGTTGATATGCTTGAGAGTTGTTCTTGAAGAAAGACGGCTTGAACCCTTTCTTCCTTTGATCCATCTTGCTTTTCTTCTTATCGTCCCAGGGTTTTTGAAAAGTTGGTCTTCCCTTGTTTTACTCATACAAATATTTGACTTTTATCATGGATTGCTCAAAAATATTGGGCTCATCAAATTGGATTGCATTAAAAAATATCTGAATTTTAACCCTCTCATCTTTGATGAAACCCACATACCTCAAAAGCTTCAAGAATTTCTTTTCATATTATGTATAGTCATGCTTCTTAATTTAAATTCAAAGAATTCTGGCATTTTCTTGTCATAATAATGTTCTAAAAAGTACTGTTGCTAGAGGTATTTCTTGAATTGCTTCCAAGAAATTATCTTCTCATCAATATGCTTGACCTGCTTCAGTTGGTCCTACCACATGGAAGCTTTCCTCTAAAGATGATAAATGGCAATCCTTACTTCCAAATTTGATGAATAATTGTGTACCTAAAAATATTTTCTCATGCCCAACACCAGGTTTCAACACCTTTATCCTTCCTATGCTTTCCATCAAATGTTGGTGGCTTTAGCCTCCTGAGCTCTCCTTGCAAACTATTTAATTCAGGTCTTATCCTTTGATATCTGAATGATGATGTCTACTAAAATTTATTGAGTCCCTAGATCCCCCGTGATCATTCCTCCCTGGTAGAATATAATGGATGTGCTCATTTAACCATAGACAATATCACTATTGTCACCCAACCATAGGCCGAAGCCACCCTCAAGCACCTTAACCTTGACAGAGAATCATTCCGGAAGCAAACCCTAGGCTAGATAGCTAAACAAAGGTGGCACACCTTTCTCTAAGGATATCACACCAAACAAGAGCTGATAAGAGAGTACAAACCATAACCAAGAGATAGTCCAAGCCAAAACCAAAATATGCTAGGTGCAGCAGCTGCAACAACAACTCTCCTCCAGACTTGCGCACAAACTGGCCACTACAGTGTGTAGAAGTGCTGCTTCTGCAGTTTTGAGAATGCCTTGCCAGAATGAAGACTGGCCTCCTGTAGTTATACTAAAATTGACAAATTGCCTGGGTCGGCTTCTCATTCTGGGTTCTAATTCTTTAGTATATAATATTTCCTTTAGCCAACTTCTTCTCTTGGAGGCTAATAACCTAATACAAGTCATTCTCTTGAGCCGACTTGTCTTCTAGGGTTATTAACCAATCAATTAGGGTTTTTTCTTGCTTCCCAGAATATTCTATTCTCGTCAGGTTTACACGTGGAGGTAAATACCTCCCGTAGCTACCATAATATCAACACTCCCTCCTAGCTAGGGAGGTATTGAAGGTAATGGTCTTGAGCACAAACATACCATTCACCCGGTAACATCAACATAGTCGTATAGACTATCTCATGACTAGATCATGAGCACCATCATCATTATCAGTGTCAATTGCATCATCTCTTGAAACCATACTCCATCTGAGTAATCAGACATGATGCTGGATAAGTCACTCACTCCACATAGTGACACAAGAATCATTCTTCTAATCCGGACATATGTCCTAGAAGAATAAATGTCCTGGACCATTTTCTGTTTGGGAAATCTCTGTCCATTGATCATCCATCTAGCTGATAATCATTTCCAGCACTACTGATAGTCTTCAAGGCAATCAGAGCAATGTCATTCAATAGAACACAACCGTGTTTATCCATAGTAGTACACAACTACAATCCAGTGGTACACTACCACACCAAATAGCACACAAATACTTGATCAATGACGTATAGTCACAATGAGTGGAACACATCCACCACAGTAGCATACATCTACTGTCCAGAGACATACAGTCTCCATAACAATCATTTGATATCAACCTGCACATAAAACATTGTTATGATATAAACTGAATCATCTGGGCCATTCTTCCGCTCACATCTGTGAGATCTGGAAGAGCATTTGCACTCAGAAGGTAAAACATCAACGATGAGCTATCTGGACTATTCTTCTCAAGCAAGGAAGAATAACTGTCTCGATTTCTGAGCCTGGACCATTCACCTATCTGGGCCATTCCTTCGGCACTAAACAAAGTGCAACCTGAAGAGAATGAGTCTGCCCTAGGGAATGTCTGTCCCTGATTGCTGGACCTGGACCATTCACCTATCTGGGCCATTCCTCCGACACTAAACAAAGTGCAACTTGGAGAGAATGAATCTTCCCTAGGGAATGACTGCCTGGACTATTTCCTAAGGAAATGACTGTCCTGCACCAACCTCAAAAAATGGACCATTCTTCGACACTGCTCACAACTGTGAGCTTCAAAAGAATGACTGTTCGGCGAGGCGGAGCAGTCTTCTTGACCACTACTGAGAGTGACCGTCAAGGAGAGAGACCGTCCTAGACCATTCCCTGTTAACCATAAGGGGAATCATTGTCTATGGTACATCAACAATCCATCGAACCATTTTCATTATGAAAATGATTGTTCGATCTGGACCATTTTTTGAACTGGAAAATGCCTGTCCGTCAGAAATCTTGAACCACTTTCCGAACTGGAAAGGAACTGCTCATCTTAGACCATTTTTTGAACTTGAAAAATGACTGTCCATAAATCAATAACACATCAGTGCTCCCTCCTAACCCGGGAGTCATCTCTTCCTTTTTCAATAAGGAAGTCGTCTCCACGAGCTCCAGCTTGAGTACACAAACTCTTTCATCTTGGATAGAGGCTTCACCAAAATGTCTGCTTATCTGCCCATCTGTGGGGATATATATTGGAGAACCACTTTCTCTTTTCTGGACTTCATCACGGAGAGTGTAATGCTTGATCTCAATGTACTTCGGTCTTTATGGAACACTGGTATTCTCATGAAGGCTTCATATAGCTCTGATCAATATAGTATATCATTGTTGGATTCATCTTTTGTTTCATGCTAGCTCATAACATCGTGGCAGGGCTTAAACTGGAACATATCTATGAGAGTTTGTCATGGATTAGCAATCCATCATCCTGGATTTCTGAGTAACCATTCTTATACAATATCTCTATTATAGAAATCTTTTCATCACGCTTCGGTTGTGTATTGAAAGCTCTGCACCATGTTGTTTGAATCCATACAAGATCTTCTTCCATCTGCATACAAGGGTCTCTTTCTAGTATACCTCAAGGCCTTTGAGGTTGCTCTACATGTAAACTCCAACCTATGGATATTGCAGACAATATACTGGCTCATGTAGAGGTATGTCTGGTTTACAAGCAATCATCATAGTCTTTTCCCTCCATCTGGGAGAACCTCTAGTTCTGGATCTTGCAATGATTTCATTCATAAGTCTTCCATACAGTGTTCTTCATCACAACTTTCAGTTCCTCTGCTTGATTGCTTTTAGTGAGTTCATATCAGGCTGGTAGTCTTGTGATTCTCGATACAATGACTGATTGTTCTGGCTTTTCTTTCTCTCTTGGAATCTTCATGTTCTTCCTCATGTTTCTCTTTAGCTCTTGGGTCCATGGAGTTTTCCATAGATTCCATTCCTTGACTATTCCAACTTCTTTCTTTCATCATAGGATCATGGATGTGGATGGACAACTAGGAATTACTTTAAGGCTTCTTTTTGAAGAAGACTTCTTCTGAAGTCACACTGAACACATGCTTCTTTTCATGGTTGCTACCATGGATAGATACTTCATCATCTTCAATGGATCATATAATTTAGGATTTGCTCCCTCCTAATCCTTGCATTCATTCATGAATGCATGTTCTTCTTTTGATAATATAATCGACTCCCTCCATCTAGGAGAGTCCACGCTTCTGTTTGCATCCTTATTTCCTTCTGCAAAGTGTCACAATTTTTTTTCCAATTTCCTCTTGATTGCTGACTTCTTTCTGTCTTTACTTCTTATAGGTTTCTTCAAGATTGATTATGATAATAACTTCCACATGAATTGTTACCAGGGGTTGTTGATGTACTTCATCCTTTCATGTGTATTGTTTGACTTGTAGCAATCCTTATCCTGTTGTTCTTCCATAAGTATAGTTTCTCTTTGAACATATTATCTTCTAAGAAATAGATATGCAAGATATACATAAAACATGTTATGTACAAGAACTATGAAGAGTGTTGTTTACCTTGTCTTGGAAGAAGAAGTCTGTTTCATCGTGCTTAATCTTCTTTGAAGGTTCCTTTTCTTCGACCATTGATGCTTTGTGTGTCTCCTTCATTTTCTTCAGCTCGGGACAATGATTCTTGTAGTGACCATACTTTTTACAGTTGAAGCATTGTATTCCTGACATATCTTTCTCTTGATTTGGCTTCTTCCTTGATCCAAACTTCCTTTTGTTCATGAAATTCTCGAATCTTGCTGTGAATGCTTGATCATCGTATTTCTTTTGAGGTTTCTCTTTTGCACTAATCCTTGATTCTTCTTGTGCACAACAAGTCCAAAGTTCTTCGAATGTAGGATACTCCTTCCTTGTGTTCATGCTTGTGGCAAATGCATCCCATGTCTTGGGAAGACCGTTGAGTACTATATTTACTAGTTCCTTCTCTGAGATGATCTCTTCAATAGCTTGTAGTTGATCTCTTAGCTGAGAGATCCTCACAAAGTATGATGTTATGTTGTCATCATCATTCATCTTCACGTCACGGAGCTCATTCTTCAGACTCATTACTTGTCCAATGTTTTTGACCGAGAAGAGGTTTGTTAAGGCATCATACATCTTCTTAGATGAGCCAGGATGGAAGATGTAGGGTATCAAGTGGTCTTTTATAGAGTCCACTATGATACTCATGGCATTGATGTCACTCTCTTTGAACTTCTCCATAATTGCAACGTTCTGCGGTCCTTCTCTTTTCCTTCTTCAAATTCTGGTTCCACGATCTTTCCTTTTACGATATCCAACACTTTATTCTTGGCAAGGATGAGGTCAATCCTTGTCTTCCACGCTCTGAACTTAGAAGCCCCATCTAACTTGTTTTTTGACTTCATAGAGTAAGTCATGTTTGCTTTGACTTGGTCAACCCTAGATTTGAGCAAAAACTCAAACTTGACGTCTTGACTTGCTGAGAGTACCAGGAGATGCGCTAGGCTAGGGCGCACTAGTCTATCTGGAAATTAGGTCAATCCCTTCACTTAAGGTGCCTCAACGAGATCATTAGGGTTTTTGCAACTGCACCTGCTAGTAACCCTAGCGACAATGCTTTAGTAATTGCTCTTGCTAGAAACCCTAGCGGTAGTTCTTCAACGAGCTTAGTATCCTTATGGCTATGTTTCTTTCCAGTGGTTACACTGAATGAAGGAGGTGTGGGTCCATAACTTGTTAAAATATAATGGATGTGCTCGTTTAACCATAAACAATATCACTATTATCACCCAATCATAGGACAAAGCCACCCCCGAGCACCTTAACCTTGACAGAGAATCATTCTGGAAGCAAACCCTAGGCTAGATAGCCAAACAAAGGTGGCACACCTTTCTCTAAGGATAGTGCACCAAACAAGAGTTGATCAGAGAGTCCAAACCATAACCAAGAGATAGTCCAAGCCAAAACCGAAATCTGCTAGTTGCAGCAGTTGCAACAACAACTCTCCTCCAGACTTGCGCACAAACTGGCCAACTGAAATGCGCACAAGTGCCGCTTCTACAGTTCTGAGAATGCCCTGCCAGAATGAAGACTTGCCTCTTGTATTTATACTAAAACTGACAAATTGTCTGGGCCAACTTCTCATTCTAGGTACTACTTCTTTAGTATATAATATTTCCTTTAGCAGACTTCTTCTCTTGGAGGCTAATAACTTAATACAAGTCATTCTCTTGAGCCGACTTGTCTTCTAGGGTTTCATCTTGCTTCCTGGAATATTCTATTCTTGTTAGGTTTACATGTGGAGGTAAATGTCTCCCGCAGCTACCATAATATCAACACTCCCATCATGAGATCTTGGTGATGTTACGTGTCTTGCACTGACGACATGTTTTGTGCTATAATACTTATTGGGTCTTCAAAAATTATTCAGACTTTGTAGAAGTGGAGTATTAATTTGGTTATGCTTCTATTGAGTTCTTATCAATTTTTCATTACCTTCTTTGTAGCTCTGCACTTCCCTTTTCAGGGTTTTCATTGTCTCAACCAACTCTACCGACTCTACCCTGCTTCTATGCCCATTGGACTATGTTTGTGCATTTTCTAGACTGATATTTAATCCTCTGATTTTATCTCCATTGGACTCAATTATTACATTTTCCAGACTGATATTTAATCCTCTGATTTTATCTCCATGGTTGTAAGAACTTTATGAATCATCCATCTCTCTAGTACACTTTTTTGAACATGATATGTTCTTGTACCCATAATTATGCCAAAATGTGCATGCGACCTGCTAGAATTTACGTATGGTGGAAATTTTTCATTAATTAGGCTACAAGTCCTCCTTCATCTCAATTTATGTAGAATCACAGATGTAGTAAATTCAAATGACGAGCCTTCAGTCATAATCTCCTCTCATTCATATTTTCAATCACTGTACTCATGCCTCATTTTGAGCTGAAAGTTATGGCTTTCCGAATTTTGTTATTTCTACTCTATTGTGCCATTTTCTCACTAGTTTAATTTGGCTCAAAGGCCTACTTTCGTCACATGTAGAAGAAAATTTGACGAAAAATAGGAAAACTTTTATATTGGGTGTAGATAATATTCATGATCGTGAATACACAACAACTTTCTGTATATATAATGGGTATATAATGCTCCAATCAAATTTTGCATCACTTTGGAATTGTCAACTTTGCCATTTTTACCTTTTCCCCAGATTTTTTTTATACAAATTTGTTATCTCCCAAATGGAGCAAATTCGGAAAAATTTAGTAAGACAAAGTTGTCTGGCTTGTTGAGGAGGTAAAATATTGTGTAAATACTTTTTTTTTTCTAGATTTGCGATCTCATGTTCCTTTTTCTCTTCTGAAAATTTTAAAAATCTTCAAAAAGTCTCCGGGATAGTGGATTTTGGTCGGTTTCAGCGTCTCCATTCCAAACCTTTTGAAATTTGGCCAAAAGCTCTACTGAGTTTCTTCATGTCCACTTTCCTTACTCACTATAAACATTTCATCAAAAACATGACATCTATCAAGGAGTACCATTCCATTCTTCCAAACCATTACTTTGAAGTTTTTGGAGATTTGGAGCATAATTGGCTAGTGGTCTTCACTGACACTTTTGTAGTTCTCTTCACTAGGACCTACCCTTGAAATTTCACTTGTTTCTAATCTTGTTTTTTCTCCCATCATGTCAAAACAAGATTTGGGCTCCAGATACTTTTTGATTTCATGTTTGCACTGGTGATCACAATTCACTTTATTTTCGACATTCAACTCATCTCTCATTGGAGATCCAAAGCAATTGCTCCATTGGTGAATTGAAATAACTTTTCCATTGACGAATTGAAATAACTTGTCCATTGATGAACCAGAATAACTTCTTCATCGGTGAATTGAACTAACTACTCCATTGGTGAACTGAAATAACTTGTCTATTGGTGACCTGAAATAACTTCTCCATTGGCGAACTAAAATAACTTGTCCATCGGTAAGGAGGTCAAGATGTTTGTTGAGTGTTGCAAGATTTGTTAGCTAGAAAAGGAAGAAACCAAAATATAGGTTTACTTACACCATTACCTATACCAGATAATCATTGGGAAGATATTAGTATGGATTTTTGTTTTTTTACCGGATTACCTAAGACACTAAGAGGTAGTATCTCAATCTTGGTTCTAGTAGATAGATTCACTAATATGTCAATTTATATCGAATAAGAAAACATGTGATGCTTAGTCCGGGTCCTCTAGGTATCCCGTTGTTCAAGAAATCTCAGCAAGACTTCGTCATAATTATAACTAAAAGTAACATAACCTACCATTATAAACCAAGCATATTTGAGCCTTAAGGCCATTTTACTTATGACATTCAAGTGTTTAGGTGTATTTATATGGTGAAAATAGAACTTAAATCATGATACCATTAATCAATGAGGGTTGGGATAGACTAGACATCATAGTACATATAGGCTTCATTCTCCTAGCCTTCAACACCTTGAGATTCAATTGCTATCATGGAAAGACCTTATCTTTTAATTGGTTGAATAGGTTTGATGTCCAAGTCAAATTCTTGAATTACAGTGACTTAGTTTCCCCCTTTTCCCCTTGATTCCTTGTAAACAAATATTTCACCATAGGATGAGGACAATGGCCAATGTGTGTATTGTGAGAATGTATGACTTCTGAATTTCTTAATGGCCTTGACAAAAGCATTGACATGTTTCTCAACCATGGGATAATGTTTGATGCTCATATAGGTGATGGGGAACTCAACACCCTCCCTATTTTTCTATGTAAGGACATTAATGGTTAAATGATTAAATGCAAGTGTAGATATGGAAATCTATTTTGTAATGAGGGATAAAATACACTAGAGATGAAGTGATAGAAGTCGTAATTTTCTAGACATCCTCTTCTAATTGCATCCAAATAAATTGCATATCTTTTTTAATTGTGTTATTCAATAATTTGACAATTTCAAAGAAATTTGAATTAATTTTTTGATGAATAAATTGCATATATATTTTTAATTATGTTATTCAACAATTCGACAATTTCATAGAAATTTGAATATTTGTTTTGATGAATAAATTTGTTAAAGAAATATCGCTGAAGAAATATTGCATAGGTTTCTTTGTTCTTAGGGGGAAGGGGAAGGGGTATTTGAGATATGACTCTCACTCTTTTTGGATCAACTTGGATCCCATTCTTGGTGATAATATGCCCCCAAATTTTCCCTTTGATGACGACA
Source organism: Picea engelmannii (assembly GCA_009831015.1). Classification (NCBI taxonomy): domain Eukaryota; kingdom Viridiplantae; phylum Streptophyta; class Pinopsida; order Pinales; family Pinaceae; genus Picea; species Picea engelmannii. The sequence continues at coordinate 1,178,122 of ML778297.1, read as the reverse complement.
AAAATACTTTTCTTGGGACTCAATAAAATCTCATATTTGTGACATCAATTAAAAATCGAAGTGAGGTATTGAATGTGATCAGATCCATCCTTAGAAAATATTGCGAGGTTGTCCATGTATATTACCTTGATTTGTTGAATATACCTCAAAATGCATTATCCATGGCCCGCTAAATAGTGGCACATGCAATGATAATCCCAAAAGGATTTTTTTTTTTAAAGAAACGAAAAATTTGTATATATATATAAAGGTTGCACTGAGGCAAAACACCAATCAAAATTCTACAAAACTTGACTTGTTCCATATATACTGATATATTGTCCCATCATCAAAATACATTTAAAGTACATATTCAAGTTGTTGAATTGTTTACTAGTTCATCTTGTATTTCAACTTGACTTTGTACATTGTCTTCTATGTCGATTGGCTCTGCTTTACCTCCTTCTTGGTCAGCACCAGAGGGTCCAGCTCGATAATTCCTTGAAATGTGGTTGTTGGATCCTAAAGTGGAGTGTCAGGGGGTTTTTATTGCTTTGAAATGATTATGTTTCTGCTCTAAGGTGTCCATCCTTTGAAGTAGCCTCACTGCAGTCCGCTCTAATTCATTTATCCGATTTCTTTCTTCCTCTCTTTCTCTAAATTGCTTGAGTTCTTGTTCCATACGATCCATTCTTTGTAGTAGTATGGCCACTGTTTGCTGCAATGAAAAATGTTCTTTGCCTCTCTTGGTCTAAGCTATCAGTTTTGTGGAAGAGGACATTGACCATCCGTTCCATATTATCGAACTTAATTGCAAATTCTCCAATTTGGCCCCTGGAGCCTTCAAAGATATCCTCGTGCCTCCTTAATATGAGTTTTACTTCACTCCATGATGGGTCCTTTGTTTGTTAGTCTCCCAAATCCACTTTGTCACACTTCCGATTCTTGACACACAAAGAACAATTAATAATTGGTCCCAACATAACCCCAACATGTGGATAATGGAGATTTGGATTTTGGTTGGTCTCATAATTGACAGTCTGAGTATGGGATTGTTTGAATCTCTGATGTTGGATGGGTTCGAATTTAATGCCCAACTAGTCCTTGACTATGCTAGAATGAAATTCCTAGAGACATCTAAATATAGTAGGATAGGGTTTAGCATTGTCAAATTGAGGTAGGTGATTAAGAAGAGGTTGGGCAAATTGAAACTCAAAGGTAAGATCTAGACCAGGGGAAAGGAACAGAGAAAACCCTAATCACAACTCTGATTTATGGTAATTCCGAACCTCATTTACGCCCCACGGACAAGAGAATTGACCATCGATGCTCAATTTTAAAACAAGGAAACTGAAATTGTAATGCTTAGAGGGATAATTAAGACCAGGGAACATATACGAAAAAACCCCTAAGCCTATCTCTGAATCCTGGTAATTTTGAACAAGAGTTTCATCCCACAGAGTGGAAATTGATTGTCGAGAAGAATTTCACGAAGGCACAAATTAGAAACAAGAAGATTGATTTTGTAATGCTGAGAGAGGAACCAGGGATACCTTATAACCAAGGAGAGATTTCCATAAGGCTGGGAAGGATTGAAGAAGGAATTTGCGACGAAGGTCGTTCCACGAATTTCTTGTCCATTCCACCAGTCTCTGAAGTCTCCAACTATCCTCAGACCCATGGTTGCCTTCATTAAAAACCCAAAACCACATGCGTTGAGACTATGAGTGAAATAACTCGCCTTGATTGTGGAGTGTGTGGGCGTCGACTGAATGACCATGGAGCACCTCCGATTGTCCTTAGCATTTATAACCATCATTATGAGATTAAGGAAGGGGATGAATCCTTAATTCTCCATTAATTACCATATTACCCTTGATTAATCTTGAGCCAACCTTTGCATATTTATCCACTTCCACATTTAACTCTCATAAGATATGATAAAGAGTGATTTTTTCGAATGTTGAGATTTGGTAGCTTGGAGGTACTTTTGCATTGGCAACGCTCAACATGCGGAAGTGGCCAAGCAAATTTTCTCCTAGTGACTTTGTAATAATAAAGTGACTTTATAAAGTGATTTTATAAAGTTGAGTCTTTTAATTTCGAAAAGTAAAAGTGACTTTATGATGTTATGGGTCACTTTATTAATTAAAGTGACCTCAACGAATGATTAAATCGTGACTGTTGATCTCAAGGGTAAGTGAAGAGTCACTTGAGGGAGATCAAGGGTTAGAGGAGTTACAATTCGAAATTGATAAAAGCAACTCATTATGAGAGGAGGGCGCACACTTTGAGGAGAGAGTCGTGGGAGGTGAAAGGTCACTCATCCCAAGAGAATTTTCTGAGCGTGGAGAAAGGAGAAGGACAACAAGCAGGGAGACACATTTTTCTGGAGAGAAAGAGAGCATGCATCCCAAGACAGTCGCTGATATAGAACATGACCGTACAACAATGAAAGGAATCCGTATTGTATGGATTTGTTAGAGGAACAACAGAGGTATGCACTTAAATCGAGGCTCTGATTTCAAGGCAAATTGTTGAGTTAATATCTAAGTTTTCCTTTACTGTTGGCATTGAAATTCATGCTCACTCTTCATGAAAGTTAATGCTGAAGTATAGGCTGTACAGTTCAACATTGTAACATAAATTTAATGCAGTTTTTTTCTTGTCTGAAACTTGGCACGAATTTCTAGAATTCGTGAACAATTTTCTGGGTTAGAAGAGGCACATTTTTATGAGTGGGTTTTGTTATATCATTGCTGTAAATGACTGCTGTAATCTCTGCATCTTTCTCTGGAGCTTAATAAAGAATTCTCCTCAATTTGTCACTATTTTTTGTGCTATTCTTCTTGGGTTTTACCCAGAATTTTTCATGGTGCATATTGGATATTTTGTCCACTGTTAGTAAATGATTCCGCTGCAGATTTAGTTATAGAACTACTTTATTTAGTGTTTCTGCTCATTAAGTGCAGCTAGTAAAATATTTAATGCTTGGCTGTTATGACTTAATTGGAGGCTGAAATCTGGGTATAATTTAGTGAATTTCTGAACTAATTTCAACAAATTTTGAGCGCATCTAAGGAACAAAACATAATGCCACTGTAGATATTACCCCCTACAATATTCCTTTGAACAATTGCTCTTATGACTAGCATGGAGTCTCCACAGATGATGGGTTTTTTTTATTCTTTTGGAGAGGGCCATTTTGATTCTGGCATAGAGAGCATAAGCCTCCACTTTGTTGTTAGTCAATGATCCAAGTTCCCAACCATAATTGATGATTGGTTGATCTCCATGATTATAAATATTCCCCCTCGCACGTCCCAAAAGGAATTCTCTTATAGGCATATGTGCCCTAGTCCCCCTCGCACATCCCAAAAGGAATTCTCTTATAGGCATATGTGCCCTAGTCCCCCTCGCACGTCCCAAAAGGAATTCTCTTACAGGCATATGTGCCCCATTTTATTGTAAATGCAATATTGTGCCAATCATTAGATGAGACTAGACTTTGTTGTATCTAAAGAACATGTCTAATAACTTGTAACACTCTTAATGTTATGTCTACAAAACCAAACTAAAAAAGTGATTGATTTTTTTAAGCTACTAAATGATTACACATAACGAATGACAAGATATGACATCCGTCAATTGGGTTTAGCTTGGGTGGTCAGGAGGAATGATTGTTATCCTCCCCACCCACGTTCAATTCCCACAAGTGACATGTTGATCTCTTGACAAATATATTGTTGTAATGGATTCGAGCCTTATTTTTTACTAACCTTGTGTCTTGAAGATTTTATAGTTTACTTTGGGTACCATCTTCAAAATGAGGAGAAGTACTGTGCATTTTCCTTGGGTTTAATTGGGATTTGTAACATGGGAAAAAATAACGAATGACATTGTTGTTGGCCTCTTTCTCATATATAATCATTAATTCTTAGTATACCATCTTTGTATATTTCACATGCTAGGATATAGTTGTTATCCTAAGTGTGTTTCTAGATTCCTATATTGTCTCCTTCTACCTTATCTCCTGATGAGGTGTCGATGTGAGAACAATTGAGGTGGTTTCATTATTGTATTATATATTTGTATAATTAAGATGAATACAATGTTGAGAATTATGGCTTGAGGCCTTTTCCGCCAATTTTCTTGTCCTAATATTCTTATGCTCAATTTCTTCAATTGTTATCAGAGCGCGCATAGTTCTTAGGGTCTGATAGATCCATGGTGGTGATCCATTGAATATGAAGTTGTTTGAGATCTGCAACTTGAAGCTTATCACTATGGTGTTGGAGATCTAAAGTAATGGATTTTGCGCACAGATCTAATCTGTGATTTGGAAAGCCAACGACTTGGATCTTCCCAATAACCAAAAATTAGACGTTTTGCTGATCCCTTTTTTTCGTGGAGTGGCTGCTACGCTTTCCTAGCCAGCTTTGAAAGCAAAAGAAAAATTATCACAACTATAGATCCGTCGATTCAAGATGATTGTGGGACGCACATTCCACAATCACAACAATAATGGGTACGACATAGTTCTTTTTTAATCCATATAGATTGAATTTGATTGTTCAACTGGTAGTTCTGGTTTTTTGTTTTCAATATCGAATTCTTCTAGTTCTGGAGGCACCATGTTGTTCTCTTTCCTGATGAAGAATCCAAAAATGGATCCCTCCTGTTATCTACATCACCCGAAGATTCCTGCGTGTGATGAGAGTGCAATTTTGTATGATCGGATGCCTTTGTTATTGACTGTAGAGAGAAAGGCACACCTCGTTGGCTTTATTGGCGAATGTTTCAAGAAGGAAGTTACTGCATTTTCCAGCAAAGATCGTGGTCATTACCTGTGGCATAAAGCACACAATTAATGCTAGTGAAGCACATACATTCAAGCACAATAAAAGCTCTCAATTAAGAAGTAAAGAAGATATCAAATTGGCAATCACATCAACATTGGACACATCAAGCTCATAATCAAGGGCTCAAAGCATCATCAAATTTGAAGATCAACTCAACTTTGAAATCGACATTTATTGTAAACTTGCAAATAGTATTTTTTGTAAGTAATCAAGATCAATTTTAATTATTTTGTAAGTGTCCAATCAAATCAAGTTGAATGTATAATTGGGTGCATTCTTGGCTGAGCCCGACACCCAAGATTCATTATAATTTTGAGTCGAAATTGACTAGGTTGAGTAGTTTAACTCAAATCATTGTAAACATCACAAGTTTGGATGCATTTTCGGTGGTAACCAACATCCTCAACTTCTTGGAAGAAAGCAAGAAAAGTTCGAGCATGAAACAAATTCAAATGAGCGAGAAGAGCAAGTGAACGAGAGGTTCAAGCGAGCGTGTTCAAATGGAGCGAAGTCGTGAATTATTAGAGTTACTAAACACTCTAATAAACACCATTGAAGACAACCCAGTGATATTGAACAAAGCAACTCTTCAGTCAATGATAACTTGTTTGCAAGTGACGCAAATTAAAGTTATACTTCTTCAAGAGCAATCCCAACTATTAAATGATGAGTTGATAAATCTCAAAAGTCAATAGCCAGTGAAGTTTTCTGAACTAGTTTTTGTTCAGAACAACCCTCTCTATGACGATGATGATGATTTTGATCAACAATCAGTGAAGGAACAAATCAACAAGCCAACTTCAGAAGCAAATTCCAATGAAGATGAATCGCAAGCAAAAGATGCCAAAGCACAACACGATACAACAAGTATAAGTGAAAGTAAATGTGAAGCACATCATCAAGTACAAAATGATATTTCCAAGAGGATCATCATACCTTGCGAAGAATTACACTTCAATAGAAATCGACATGGCTTAGGATATGAAAATCAAAACAGTTTTCATATTCCAAATTACTCCAAACCAATTTTGTTTGTGAGCGTTGGATTCCTTCAAGAAAATTCAACTTCAAATGTTGAAGATCAGAATGTTAAGTGCCAACATTGCAATCGAGTTGGTCACATGGAGAATCAATGTTTTAATCTCCATCCTTGCCAACATTGTGGCAAGCGTAACCATTCTTCAGACAGATGTTCAACACTGAAGAAACTTGGAAGATTGAAGATTCACTGAGTGGATTGCTCCTTGGAAATGGTCATCAACAACCAAGTATTATATAAGTCTTACCGAAGAATTCAATCTAGAGTAAAGACCAATGTTGTAGCACATAACATTTTTGTACCTCACATAAGTGGTCCCCTTATGGCGTAGCTTTCGAGCATGCCCCTCACGGGATGAGATAACATGTGGTTTTTTTCCACATGCCCACTTTGTGTTGTACTCAAATGAAACAAGTATGGTACTCTCTTGAGCATAGAAGGAGGGAGTACAATGATGAAACTCTCATACACATTAAGGGGGGGGAGTTCAAAATTCCAGTGATGATGGTTCATGAAACCACTTGTGGTCTCTCCTTTCAGTTGACAAAGGGGGGAATTGATGATGAAATTGAAGATGGTTGTCAGAGAGAAAGTTTCGACAACAACATACATCAAATATGCCAGATGGGCATGAAATTTGCCAAATGGGCAACTACAGTCTGTAGATGACAGACTTTGGAAGAATGATGATTCAATGACTTGCAATTGAATCATACACATGATATATTGGGATGTTGTTGGACACCTAAAAGTGTTAAGATTGGTTAGTGGTCATCCAAAAAAACCATTAGATACATGGTATCAATTGGTCAATGGTTATCCCAAAACCACATATTCAGAGAGCACTTCAGTGATACACTGATAGTAGAGTGGTGATACTACATGATCACCAATTAACATAAGACATTAGATTCTTCTAGCTCAAATATTTGTTAAAATGATCGAATTTTCAAGCAATCAGGGAATGTTCAGATATTGTTGATGTTCACTTCCATATCTTAGCTCTCTTCCAGTTCATTTCAGATGAACCATTCAACATCCAGATTGGTGGTTTTTCAGGCAGTTCTGCATTGTGGCTCAGCTCAGGAGTTTCAACATGAAGACATGGAGATATACCAACTTATGCACATGCTTTGTTGGTATTGTTGTTTGGACTTATGAGTGGGGGGGAATGTTAGCCTCTTTCTCATATACAATCATTAAGTCTTAGTATACYACCTTTGTATATTTCACATGTTAGGATATAGTTGTTATCCTAAGTGTGTTTCTAGATTCATGTATTGTCTCCTCCTACCTTATTTCCTAATGAGGTGTCGATGTGAGAACAATTGAGGTGGTTTCATTATTGTATTATATATTTGTATCATTAAGATGAATACAATGTTGAGAATTATGGCTTGAGGCCTTTTCTGCCAATCTTCTTGTCCTAATATTCTTATGCTCAATTTCTTCAATTGCAAGCTCAATCCACAATCATTAACCAATTTTGCTAACCGATTTCCATCATATACATTACACAAATAACATCCTTGCATTTGCAACAAATCTCAAGAAATTCCCATGAAAGCATTAAGATTCACAAGATTAACAATGCATTAGACATCTATATTCTAGCTCTTCATTTGCATTCCCTTTCTCTGTTAACATGTGCATACATATTTAAAATTTCTTTAAATACACTATTAACAAGATTATATAATAAAATATGATATTTATCTTCAATAACCAAGATAGAATAACTATGGTGCCCAGTGTTGGTTTATGATGTAATTTGGTTGGGCATTATTGCAAAGACTTTGCTTTCAAACCTTTCTCATGTTATTATTTCCAATCTTAACACATCATAACATCAGTTTGAATCTCCACATATCATTTACCATAATAGTTTGTTTTTAACCAACATAAGTCATCGTAACATCTAAGCTCCATCAACATGCCATTGTTTAAATATATCACATACAACACTACCAAACATACCAATAAAACCTTTCCAAACATGCCTTAAACAATTGTCCAACTTAGGAGCCACAACATGTTCCCAACTGAACACACAAGGTTCAACACAATAACAAAACACAAATGGTGGTGTCATAACCACTACTAGGTGCCAAAACAAAAATGACAAACTAGAGAATTGTAATTAAAGAAGTTAACACTAGTACTCATGGGAAATAGGTCATCTTTCATTGTTAAAACAACATGATATGGGATCCAAAACTCAAAATTCTGCTCATCGAAGCATAAACAACTTCAATAAAATACTCAACAAATTTTGTATGTATTTAACAAGATAACGAGTGAGAAATTTTCACCTATAGGATTTGATTGAAGGCACTAGACTTGGCAGTCAACAATCGCCTATGTCCAACCCGAAGGATAATTGTAGTTGGTGTGTGCTAGAAACTGTGTGCACTACAGGCCACAATCACAAGGAAACTACTCAGGTAGAAAACTTAGAAAAGGTAAAATAAAAACAAGGTAGAAAATTTAGAAAAGATAAAATAAAAACATTTGTTTAAGGAAAGGATCTACTAAAAGTATGACTTCGTAGAAAATAAATTAAAGAGTTTTCCTTCAATCCATGGCATAGAAAATCAACAAAAAAGATCAAATTTAGAAAAGGCGAAATACAAACAATTTTTTTTTTTTTAGAAAAGATGAAATACAAACAAAAAAAAATCAAATTTAGAAAAGATGAAATATAAACATTCATTTAAGGAAAGGATCTACTAAGCATGATTTCAAACAAAAGAAACTAAAGAGTTTTCCTGAGATCTATGGTATAAAAAATCAATAAAAAAATTCAACACTTTCTTTAGATATATATTTGAAAACTTGGAATGTATTATGTAACATATTTTTCAAAAAAAAATGGCATGTATCGGCATTACTCCATATATAATAGGGAAATTAATATAACTTGTTTGGAATAGTTGCTCATAGATTCACCTTTTCTCAACAAGGATAAACTAGAGAATTTATTCTTCCACTATACATATTCTTCATCCGGCCATAGTCATAGTCATAACCATGCATGTCTTTGGTAGAAATAACAACTTCTCATGCAATCATTTCCTTTTCTTTTCAACAACAAATTAATACAACACATAATTCCTTGATGTGGGTCAACTATAGTAAATGATATCAACAACCATGCTTACGTACCATTTCATCCATATAAATTATATTTAACAACAGATCATAATCAAATAAAAAATTAAAAAATTGACGATCAGTTGTAAAAGATCAAAGAGATGTAGAAATCTAACCAATAACAATACACTTAGCAATTTTACAAGAGAAAAAGAAATGAGAGAGTGAGAAGAGAAAAATATAGGACTACACAACTCAATTATCATTCATTTGGTAATTAATAAGAATTTAGTTGTGTACTCTTAAGATTTTCCTCTTCTCACTCTCTCCTTTCTTTCTCTTTTGTCAAATTGCTAAGAGTATTGCTATTCATTAGATTTATAATATCTTTGATATCCTGTAGGTGATCATCAAATTTTACATGGTATCAGAGCACATTGGAATCTAGGAGCATATTTGTTTTTGCAAGAAGACACATCAATGTTGGGTATGTGTTATGTGTTATATTTTTAGTGATTTTTTGACACATGGTTTTCGTCGATAGTTTTCTAATTCTGGTTAAGAAATTAGGGTTATTGACTAATTCGGGTCAATGGATTAGGGGGTTTTGGATGCCGCAGGATCCCATATTTATTGTATTGTAAATAATGAAGATACAAGATGAATAAAGAATTAGAGGTGTGGCTCTAAACAGTCGGTTTGAGTTTCTAGGGTAAAAATATCAGTGTTATATGTGTGTGCTATTATATATTTTTTTGTTTTATTAAGAATATATTTGCAGTAATTAATTGTACAAGGTTAAAATCTAGATTGGGTACCAGAGCAATGATTGGCTTTAGAGGGATGATTTTGTGGCTAAGGGTTTGTGGTAAACCTTGTTACAGTGGGAGATCCTGTAATTTTTATTCTTTAGGTGAAAATAAATGGCGAGCAGTTCAATAATAGAGATCGATAAATTTAATGGGAAAAGTTTTGAGCTGTAGAAGCTCAAGATGGAATATTTGTTGGTGGACAAAGATCAATGGATCACCGTGGATCCATGTACTGTACCTACATGAATGTTAACATGTTGGATCAGAAGGAGAAAAACACAATTCGATTGTGTCTTTCATATTCAATATCATTGAATGTGTCAGGGGAAGTTACAACCAAGGAATTATGGGATAAGTTAGGGGCTTTATATCAGTCTAAGTCCCTATTTAACAAAATGTTATTGTAGAATAATTTGTGCAACCTGAGGATGAAATATGGAGACTCAGTGACAAAGCATTTGTATTCCTTAAATACTATGGTAAGTCAGTTATTGTTTATTGATATTAATATTTCTAATGAAGATAAGTGTATCAGTTTATTGTGCTCTTTATTAGACTTGTGGGATAGTCTAGTGGTGTCCATAGGTAGTAATGCAACTACTTTAAGCTTCGATGATGTGGTCTCATCCTTGTTATTGGAGGAGATGAGGCGGAAGAACACGAAAGGACAGAGAACATATGCCTTACTTGCAAGAGGACGCTCCCAAGAAAGAAATAGATCAAAGTCCTCAAGTGGGAGATCTAAATATAAGGGAAGATCTAAATCTCCTGGAAAATTTGTAAAGGTATGTTGGAGATGTGGAAAAGAAGGGCACTACAAGAAACAATGTTGATCCAAAAGTGTTGAGAGAGGGAAGGGATTTGATGATGTTCCTTCTACAAAAGCGGAAACTTCTGTAGAGGGAGGATATGTGTACTTAGCTTCTTCAAGAACACATGCAAATCATGAGGCATGGCGGGTCGACTCATGTGCATCCTTTCATATGACTCCTCACAGAGAGTGCTTTTGCGAATACGAAAGATATGATGGAGGTAATATTTTCCTAGGTGATGACTCGATAACCAAAATAATAGGATGAGGAAAATTCAAGTTGAATATCATGAATGGAAGGATTAGAACACTCCTTGGTGTTTTGCACATCCTAGGGTTGGTAAAAAATTTGATTTTTGTAAGCAAAATGGATTATGCAGGGGTAAAAAAAGTGTTCGAGAAAGAAACATGATGTTTTGAGGAGAAATGGTGTTGTTGAAGGGAGTTTGGTTTGGAACTATGCATAAGCTTCAGGGAAGCACTATTAGTGATGGGTGCAATAGTTACATTATTCCTGAGTTTGGAGATGAAGAAGAAAAAACGTCTACAATCTCTTGAGAAAAGACTATGTTGTGACATCATAGACTGGGGCATATTGGAGAGAAGGGCCTTTGAGTACTACATAGTAAAGGTATGGTTGAACGTATGGCCAATTGATGTCTGGATTTTGATTTATGTGAACATTGTTTATATGGAAAGCATAATCATGTAATATTCTCCTCTAGAGCTACAAGAGCAGAGAGGATTTTACAATTGGTGCACAATGATGTGTTTGGACCTATGTCGGTTCCATCACTGAAAAAATGTGTACTATGTCTCATTTATATATGACTTCTCGAGGACTACATGGCTTTATTTCCTCAAGAAGAAATCTGAAGTGTTTGACAGATTTAAAGAGTTTAAGGCTCTTGTAGAGAATCAAACTGAAAATAATTAAGGTGCCAAGGTCGAATAGTGGTGGAGAATTCCACGGAAATAAATTCGAGGAATTTTGTAAGAAGTGTGGTATAGAAAGGCATAAGACTACTCCATACACACCTCAACAAAATGGAGTTGCATAAATGATGAATATGACGCTGATGGAAAAATAAATGAGCATGCTAAGTGGTGTCGGGTTAGGATAAGAATTCTGGGCAGAGGCAGTGGGTACTGCATGTTACTTATTCAATCAATCACTCTCATCAATGTTGGATGATAAGACTCCACAAAAAGTATGGATTGGTTAGAAACCCTCTCTTACACATCTTAAGGTATTTGGCTATGATGCCTATGTTCACATTCCAAAGGAAAACAAGAGTAAGCTAGATAAAAAACTGAAAAATTGTATCTTTATTTATATAGATGGTATTAAAGGTTATAATCTTTGGAACCCAGAAACTAAGAATGTAGTGTATAGTCGAGATGTGGTGTTTAGAGAAATCAAATATGTTTTCAAATATGAAGTCCTACCAAGGGAGAAAAAACCAAAGAAAATAGAGTTTGAGTTAAAGGATAATGAATCCGACTCTATAGAAGAACATGAATAATAATAAGAAGATTCTCATACTCTAGTATTAGGAGGATCAGTTTGGGAAAGAAGACAACTGAAAAGGTATACTCCACTTGATTTCCGTTCAAATTTTGCTTTGTCTATTACTGAGGATGATCCTAGAACTGTTAGGGAGGTAGTGGATTCAGAGGATGGAAAACTCTGGAAAAAGACGACAGTTGAAGAAATAACAACCTTTGACAAGAATGAGGTTTGGGATCTAGTGGAGTTGCCGATCGAAAGAAATCCCATTGACATAAAATGAGTTTTTAAGAAGAAGTTGAATGCAAAATGTAAAGTGGCGAAATACAAAGCTCGATTATTAACAAAAGGTTATTCCCAGGTAGATTTTTTTTGTTTGTTGTTGTTGCTTTTGATTTTAAAGTAGAACAAATGGATGTGAAGAAAACATTCCTACATGAGGATCTAGATGAAAAAATCTACATGAAGTAGCCGTAAGGCTTTGCTGTGAAAGGAAAGAAATATCTGGTATTCAAGATGAACAAATCCTTGTATAGGATAAAACAATCACCAATGATGCAGTATACAAAAATTGATACTTACATGTTAGGACTTGGCTTCAAAAGGAGCAAAGAAGATCACTGTTTGTATTTCAAATTAATCGGTGATCATCTTATTTATTTGGTCTTGTATGTAGATAATATGTTGTTAATAGGAAAGGACAAGGAGATTATTTAGGACGCGAAAACTCAATTGTCATCTAAATTTGATATGAAGGATCTTGGCGCTACAAATTTCATTTTTGGCGTGGAAATTAAAAGTGATCGGACAAATAGAAAATTCTAGTTAAATCATAGGAAATATGTTGAGACAATATTGCAGAGGTTTAATATGCAAGAATGTAAACTGGTCATGATTCCTATTTCTGTATGTGTAAAGTTATTTGCAGATAAATGTCCCAAGACACATGGAGAGGAAGAGGACATGTCTTGTTCCGTATGCTAGTGTAATTGACAATTTTATGTATGCAATGGTCTGTACTAGATTGGAAATTGCACATGCAGTGGGAGTTTTGAGCATGTATATGTCAAAACTAGGGAAGGAGTATTGGACAACAATAAAGAGGGTTTTCAGGTATTTGCATGGCACTACTAGTTATGGATTGTGTTACTAAGGAAGAACAGGATTGGACAGAGTGTTAGACATACATGGGTTTGTTGATGCATACTGTGCTGAAGATATGGATCATAGAAGAACTGCAAGTGGGTATGTGCTTAATCTATTTTGGAAGAGAAACTAGTTGGATGAACAAAAGATAGGATGTAGTGACACTCTCAACTAAAAAAATTGAATACATGGCAACCACTGATGCAAGAAAGGAAACAATATGGTTACAAAGATTGTGTTGAGGTATTGGGTTGGTACAACAAGATGCAAGGATAGATTGTGACAATGAGTGCAATCTTCTCGACGAAGAACCCAACTTATCATTCAATGAAAAAGCATATTGATGTTCAGTATCACTTTTTGAGAGACATGGTTGAAGACAAGAAGGTGTTGTTGATGAAGGTGGACACATTAAAGAATGTTGCAGATTCATTGACAAAGTCTTTGAGCACCGAGACGCTTTTCTGGTTTAGAGAAACAATGGACATTTCTTCCATGCTGACTATGCAATCATGTAACCCCTTGTATGCAAAGAAAATAACAAGTGGGGGAATGCTAGGTATGTGTTATATTCTTTGCACGACCAAACCTAATGTTTTCATTGTTCCAGGCACATAGGGGGGTCATAGGGGGGCGGAGCCCCCTGTTCGTGGTCTATTTTTAGCAGTGTTTAGGCACATGGTTTTTGCCGATGATTTTTTAATTTCGGTTAAGGAATTATGGTTGTTGACTAATCCGAGTCAATGGATTAATGTTTTTGGATGCCTAAGATCATATATATATTGTATTGTAAACAATGAAGATATAAGATGAATAAATAATTAGAGGTGTGGCTCTAAACAAGTTGATGTCTTTCCCAGTTCGGGTTTTCGGGGTAAAAATCTATACGTAATGTGTGTGTGCCATTATATATTTTCTATTTTATTAAGAATCCATTTGTAGTAATTAATTGTACAAGGTTAAAATCTACAATCAAGAGAAGCCATGGCAGATAAGATGAATCAATCCCAACATGTTGTTTTTACTCGATTTAACTACCATGAGTGGAAGTTTGAGACAATTATTCTCTTGAGTAAGGGTCTTTATAGGATTACTATGGGACATGAAGCTAAACCAAATTCCGTAGTGGAGAAAAAAAAGTACTTTAATAGGATGGATGAGGCCTTTGAGTTGTTGTGCCTTTCAATGTCTCAAAATCTTCGATTTCATATCACATCTGCTAAAACACCAAATTAATTATGGACCACCCTAGAGGGTATTTTATGGAAGAGGGATATGCCACAGATACACCATTTGGAGAACGAGCTCATTGCTTTGAGTCCAGGTAACTTCGACACTATTGAAGACATTTTTCACTAGGATTAAAGCCTTGTTATTGGATCTCAAGTTGTGTAGTTGAGAATATAGAGGAGCATCTTATACTCTACTATCTCAAAATTGGGTCTACAATAATCAATGTTTGTATGTTCCTCCAAATGAGGGAGCTAAGACGGGGAGCAAGATAGGTAAGAAAAATAAAGGTAAGAAAGATCCATATTGGAAAAAGGGTCCAAATCCTAAATCCAACGAGTATAACTCCAACCCAAAGGGGGAGGTAGAAAGGAAAATACAAGTGAAACTAATGTAATAGAGGTTTTCATCCCTAGAATTCATGCATGAGGAATATCTTAGATCAAAGGGTACAAACTCTTTAGCAGAAAAATATAGCAGTGCCAAAAATTGCTATGAAAAGGGATGTTGAAAAGCCTCTTGATGATCGAGGTAAATGAATAGAATGTCATGCTTTGGTTGTTGTTTCTTCATCATTAGCCACACATATTCTTGATTCAGGTGTGTCTAATAACATAGAATCATCATGATATTCCTTCACTTCTTTTGAGCCTTGCACTGGTCCTCCCATTTTAATGGGAGATGACACACCTATTCCAGTATGTGGGAAAGGTAGGATTGATATAGATGGTGGGTATTTTCAAAATGCATTGCATGTGCCCTCTATGTATACAATTTTTTGTTCATATATCATATCACACATTCAAAATCCAGAAAGAATTTGTTTTTCACTATGGAGTCAGTAGTGATTTAAGAGATTTCCAACAAGCCACAGGTTGTTGTCGGGATAACAGATCATTAATCCAGGTTACATAATTTTTCCCATTTCATTCCCAAGTCCTCTCCTACTTTAATTATGACCCATGGAAATTAAGTGAGTAGGTTATGGACGCATGATATTTTTGGACCTCAATTACAGGTACTTGCAACAAGTCAACAAGCAATGCATGGTAATAAGGTTGTCAAGGATGCATACTTGGAAACCATCTTGAAAGAAATTCTAGAAGGGAAGGCTTGGAGAGAATATTCATCCCTTAAACTTGTCCACAATGACATCATAGGACGATTCCCTCACCATTCCATGAGTAGGGAAAGGTATGTTTTAACATTTATTGATGATTGGTCTAGATTTACCTGGGTGTATTTTTTGAAATAGAAATCCGAAGCATTTGAGTGCCTCAAAGACTTCAAGGATTTAGAAGAGAATCATTTAGGGAAGCAAATCAATATCCTACACACAGATAATGGGGGGGGGGGGGGGATATGTGAACAAGGATGTAAAAAAACTACGTTCTAAGGTAGGTATCGAGTTGCAACACATAGTGCCATACATAATGATGTAGTTGATAGGAAGAAAATATATAGTTGAGAGGAAGAAAAGATATTTGAAAGAAATGGTGAACTGCATGCTTCAAGACAAATATATTTCTCACAAGCTATGGGATGAATCCATTAATTGTGCAACACACACACACACACAGAACCATGTACCACATAAATCTTTGAAGGGATTCACCCCTTTCGAGGCTTGGACATGTAAGATACCATAAGTCACACATTTTGGGTTTTTGGATCTCGTGCTTGGGCACATATACCAACAAAGAAGTGAAGGGATCTTGAACCTCAAAGCCAAGAGTCCATATTTCTTGGGTATCCAGAATGTGTTAAATGGTATAGGCTATTGAACTCTCTTACATAAAAACTCTTCATTGAGAGAAGTGTTAAATTCAAAGAAGGCCCCATGGATGCACTACGGGAGGAACCCATTGGAGATCCATCAGTTCTAGTTGACGTAGACCTTTCAGATTTAGATCATACTTCCGATTCATATCAGAATTTTGATTCATATAACATTTTAGATGATGATGGGGTAGCAAGTGACTTAGATGAGAAAGTCATTGTAGATCCAACATTGTAACCAGTTTGGGCACAACAAACTCTACATGCAGGAGGATATATAATGGGTGATCCAACAGATACATAGAGGACCAGATCTCAGTTTTAGGGTGCTCCACAAGCACTCTCTGCTACTGATCCTTTGATTCCTATTCATTACTACATGGTGTCCACATCAAATTCTTAGTATTATCCATAGGTTGTAGGAAACCCCTATTGGGAAGTTTCTATGGATGAGGAATGTGATTCCCTCATCTGGAATCAAACTTGGGAGTTGGTTCCACTTCCTATTGGTAGGAAGCTTGTCCAATGTAAATAGGTATACTAGACTAATATGGTAGCAAATGGGCTTGTTAGAAAGTAAAATTATCAACTTGTAGTTAAGGGTTTCACATAGGTGCATGGGATTGACTACACAGAGACCTTTGCACCAGTTACAAAGTTGGACTCCATTAGAGTAGTTCTAGCCATTGCAGCTGTTGGACATTGGGAGGTTCACCACATGGATGTGAAGGGTGCATTTCTTCACAGAGACATTGCTTTAGAAAAGTCTGCATTGCATGACATATTTACTATGACATATATGGGATTGTTGCACTATTTTCTTAGACTTGAGATTAACCAATCTGATTCAGGGATTGAGATGGCACAATACAAGTATGCCAAGGATCTACTTATCAGGTTTCAGATGATAGATTGTAAACCAACATCATTACCATTTATTTCTGGGGTGAAGCTTGAGGACGGGGGTACTACACCTTTGGTGGATAGTACTAGGTACAAGTAGTTGGTTGGGAGTATACTCTACCTCACTCATATTTGACCCGACCTCTCTTATGAAATTATATTAGTTTCTAGGTACATGCAGGAATATCATGAGCTACATTTGAAAGATACTAAGATAATTCTTCATTATGTGAAGGGTACTCCTAGTTTTGGTATTTACAATGTTGCATGTTTCACACTAGATCTTGTTGGTTATACATATTTAGATTGGGTTGGCGATGACATTGATCACAAATCCACATACGGTTATGTTTTCATCCTTGGCTTAGGGCCTATATGTTGTTCAAGCAATAAGAAGTCAACTGTTGCAAGGATGTCTGTCATTTCCAAAATGGGTTACTCTACAATTTCGACAAACTCTGTGTCCCTAAAGGTGAACGACTTGTTCGCAGCCCAACTACCATCTCGTTTTGTGTCTCATTGACTTTTGAAATACAAAATCATTTCTTGTGCTCACTGCCTAGTATGTCTATACACGCCAGATTGATTGTGTTTCTTAGGTATGAGTATTAGTGTTAATCAATCTTGTTTGGATTCATATTGTTTGTGTGATTATGTAGGTATTGTTTATTTATCGTGTTCTCTCTCTTCAATTTCATGATTGTAAAGCATGAAATTGAAGTCCCTTTTTCTTACAGATCATGGACTGAACTCTTGTGGTAATCTTCCTTTGCATAAGTTAAAGGTGATTGTTTGTTTTCTTCAATTGAAGATCTAAATCAAAATGTTTTTGAACTATGTTTTATTGGAAGACATATGAATTATATTAAAAATCTAAACATAACCCATGACCTAAAGGAAAACTAAACCCGATATGAAATATGTGCGATCGTTTTAATTAAATCAAGCCTAAAAATATAACCTAGTTAAAACTCTTGGAAAATATTTGTTCTATTAAAATCTCCCCTCTCCGAATGGCCTATGTGCATCTCCTAACACTTACCATTGTCATATCAAAATACGATGTTAAGTAATGATCATTTAATGAATTGATCGATCAACCATCCTATGAATTATTACCCTGCAAGTGTATTGATGTTCTCGATTTCTGGTTAGTCATTCGTGGCAAGTAGCGAGGGTTCCATGAGTTTAGTGGCTTTGAAACTTTTGTCCTCTGGTTATTCAAAGATAATCAAAACTCAGAGTGAGAAATAATGGTAGTACCTCCTCAATTCCTTAGACGCAAGTTTATCACTAGGTATGCGAGATTAGCCTCTTCAATTGTTTATGGGTTTGGGTTGTTGCAAGCACATGGTTCTTCTTTTGATGAACATTGTTTTTGTGTCTTATGGTTCACCTCCTACGATTTCATGGCTCTCGTAGTTAGGATAGAGTCAAATGGCTCACAAGCTTTGTTGTCTCATGATGACGCGATGGATAGCCTGGTTCAGTTCGGTTAGGTGAAGTTTATCCAATCCTTCAATGGTTTTAAACTAGAGGTTGCCAGGGCATTTTCCAAGACGTTCGATGGAATCGGGGCCAAAATAAGAGATATTCAGTTACAAGTTACCAAAGAATTCATAGCTATGGTGACCCGTTTGTCTTAGAAGGGTGATCGATGGTTTAAAAACACGAAAGTAACCAACATTCCATGGCATTCTTTGTTGGTGTCTAGGAAATCACACCACCATGTAAAAGGTATGCCGATAGAACTGTTTAAAACCTATTGGCATGGTTTATTGTTGATCATAAAGAAATTTATCACATGTGAAGGACGTTATGAGTTAGTATTATTTTTCCACATATGTCTGTTAATGGTGTTTCAAGGATTCTGTTTGAACGAACCTTTTTACTTGCTTAAAACCCTACGAAAGATGTCAAAGTTTTATCAAAGGCCGAATCCCAACCCTGAGTCTAGCTTATTTCACCATGGTTTAATTCACATGTTGGTCGATTTCCATTTGGTTAGCACATGTGCCACCTGGCAAGGTTTTCTGGTAAGGAGTGGATTCCTACCCCTGCAAATTGATCTCGCCACCCACTTAACTCAGGGCACTGAGGAACCTGTTTCTCCAAAAACTTTGTCTCATTCGCTCCATGATTTTCGAATTGAAGATCAAATACAAAATGACTCTGTCATTTTGCCCGGTGATCAAACCGAGATTTTTTCTATGACCATGATGGCATCCAAAAAACATGAATTTATGCCGAAGAAACCTTTAGAAGAGGTCCTTAGTTGTTTGAGAAATGAGCCGTTAAATGTTGCTGTTCATTCACAACCTCCGATACTAGTGGTTAATGGAAAATTTAAAGGGCAGGGAAAACAAATTAGGCAGGAGGTATGTGATATTGATTTTAAAAATAAAAGAAGTGGTCAAATCCTGTCAAGAATGGCAAGGAACAAACATAAACAGAGGGGAAATCTTGTTCCAACAAATATAATAGAATATTTAAACTTTGTCGAGAGTGTAAGCCCAGACTCAACTAGGGATAGTCATCCATGGTATGATTTTGTTTCAAACTTACCTCCATTTCGTCACAATTGTGAGGGATTCACAAGAACCCAAAGCGATTTAAAGACTATGATACCACCAGAAAAGATCCTAGATTCAAACTACAAGCAACCTCTCTCAGATCTGGAACCTGTATATTGTGATGAGTGTTCAACATGGATTCAGAGATACTACAAATACATCCCATACTTGCAAATGCGTATTAACCAAATGTCGATGCAAAATAGAGATCTTGAAAGAGAAAATCAAGATTTGAGATCTGAATTGCAGCAAACACTTCCTCGGGCAAACCAATGATTCAAAATATCTAGGGATACAATTATTAAGAATTCAACTAATATCAATGCTGTTATGAGTTTAAAAATGCACGTTTTTTTTTTTTCAAATGTTAATTTGGTAAATAAATCTCTGGTTTGTTAAAGCATGTTTTGTTACATGGTTTTTAGACTAGCTACAAAATCATAGATTTTGTAGCTTGTCTTAAATTAGTTTATGATATTTTTAATTAGATTTATTATTATTATTTTATTTTCAGGTATCAAGAAGGAACGTGAAAGATATTCTATACATTGCTGGCTCAATTGGAGGATCATGAAATATTTTTGATTTGAAAATAGTTTTGTTTCAAACAATGAAGAAAGTATTTTTGAATATTGTTATAACAAACTCTTGCTAAGTTGTTATAAACATTACTGTTATAAACCCAAGTTAGAATTTGGTTTTAAGACTCTATTTTTGGAAGATCTATCTCTATCTCATGGGTATGAGAAGTGGATCAGTTTAGTGTTTAAATACTTTGTTAAGATAGGACATAGAAAAAGGATTGGAATTCTGGAGGATGGAATAAAGTTTAATTTTAAAGAAGGATATGAACATGCATTTTGCTCGATGGATTTCATCCTAATTGTAAAGTGTTTAGTATGATTATTTTGTTCGTCATAATTCTTTTCATATTTTTCTAAGCTAAAAACATATGTCGATTGAATTAGCTTTCTTCTGTTTATCAATATATGGTTTGATGTCTTCCTTTTCTGTTCATGACATAGTTCATGTTTCCAGTTTATTTTGATCTATATGACATATCAAATATAAGACAAATATCTCTATGTTTTGAGTTGATTCAAATGTTTTGAATTTGTTGTACCAATTATAGTGATTGGAGTGTTTCCCCTATCTGTATATTGGATCATAAAATTTCATATGGGATCATATTATATATTGTTTTTCTGTCACCTCCAAATATCTTATGAGTCTCACAGTTACCTGAATTTATTTGGGTAAGATCACAAATCATGCTACTTTGTAATTTGTTTGCCATAGATTTCTCTCTGGCAAACAGGTTGTGGGAGCATATCTTACACAGGAAGACATAATTACAATTCGATTTTGGTTGCTGATCAATAACAAGTTAGTTTGTCTTTTATTAGTTTAATTTGTTTATTTTTATCGAATGAATGAGAATTAACATTTAAACTTAAACTGATTTGTCCATTTAAGTTACATCAATAGAGTTTGCATTCATTCCTTTTTGTGTGAATTTTCTTTGATTAAATTAGTAGTTAGTCCTGTATGTTTATTTGGTACTTAAATCCTATTTAAGCAATTAGTTTCACAAGGCTTTATATAAACCTTGTATATATATGCATATTGTGTATCTTGTAAATAAAGGCTTGCAATATTTATATATTAAAACATAAATATATTAGTGAATGTACATATTAATTTCATGTAGGTAGATAGTTATCTTTGTTTTTCCTTTTATAGTTTACCTTAGTTCTATCCATCAGCTAATGAATCCGTTAAACCCGTCAGGGTAGGTTATCTTAAACGACATAGGTTATTTAGACAACCTCGGACCGGACCTTCCCTTCCCGTTGACAGTGTGTTCACATATGCCTGTTAACAAATGGCGCTAGAAAGAGGGCCAACTGGATATTAATGGCATGAGGGGTCGAAAGACACCTTCTAATAATCACTCCCCAGTTGTAACTCGTAGTCACTCAGACTCCACTATTAAACCAGAGATAGCTGCTACATATAAATCCCAACCTATTATTCCTGTTGAACTTGCAACACCACTTCTTCAGGAAATTGATGTGCAAGAGATTATCCACAATTCCCATCAATCAATAATAAGAACCCAAGGGACTTTGGTCATACTGAGACAATTTGGTGAAAAATTACATGGACCCCTTGATTTTCCAATCAAGAAGTAAATACTCATGCCACTGGTACACCCAATTACACATTGCGCGATATCTTGGATCATCCATCGGAAACACTCATTCTAGGTGTTGGGGGATATGGACTTCCTCCTTCACCACCTGACCCTTATGCACCTCCTTTAGGAGGAGAGTCCTCTGACGAGGACAATTCATCATATGAATCTTCTCAACCCTCTAACACTTCACATAATCCAACTTTAATGGCTAATAAAAATAACCACGCCAGACCTTGGCTTGACCAAGTTGCTGTGGCAGTACTAGGACTCCAACATCCTTCACCCAAACCTCCTGAAAAATGGTTACCCAAGTTTGATCCCGATTCTAAGCAATCAACATAGGATCATATAAAAAATTTCATGTTGGTTGTTAGGATGATAAATGTTGAACATGAAGATGTCATTTGTAGGCTGTTTTCCTGTACTTTCGAAGGAAATGCCTCCACATGGTATTTTGCACAACAACTCCAAACTATTGTTTCCTGGGAAAAATTTGAATCCTTTTTCTTAGAAAAGTTTAGGGATGACAAATCTCCGGAAGTTCTGGTTATGTAATTATCCAACATGAAGCTGAATCCTAAAGAAAAGGTCAAGGACTTTAATCAGAGATTCCTTACACTTAAAAATAAGATCCCCGTAGATTCCATGCCTGCTGAAAACTTGGTTATTGCTTACTATGCTAAAGCCCTATATCATAATACAACTATGTGGGTTAAAATGTCTATAAGAAAAATACTCTATTAGAATCTTTTGAAGAGGCAATCCTCATTGAAAAGGACATTCTCAATTTGAAGGATAACGCAAATCCTGAAGCTGAATCGACTTCTTCTTCTAAGAAGAAGATAGAAATTCTCACCCAACCTCCTTCAAGTAAGAAAGAGCAAGAACTCTTAGATTTTGAGAGCTTACATAAAGCTTTTCAAAATTTATCTAATCAAGTTATAGATTTGAAAATATCTGCAGAGGAATTATCCTCAAGTAAAGTAAATTATCAACCACCTTTTAGAAGACCACTTCCAAATCCTTCCAATAGATCAAACCCTCCTGCCGAAGGTCTGAGTTTAGAAGGATTACACCATGATATACAATCCATATTGGACGGAGCTAATATTTATGCTACTGTCCCACCTAAACATAAAAATGATGAAGAAAATGAGGAAGAAGAAACACCTGATGAAGGAGACTCATCTCGCCCAGTTTTTGGGCATCTTTTAGAAAGTATTTTTCAAGCTAAATTTGAAATTGTCAATAATAACCAACATCCTTATAATACTCGTAGTAAAAGTTAGCCTAAAGATCAAAACAAATTTGCACATGAAGTAAATAAAGATACGGTATCAAAACAATCAAGACAGGTTGAAACATACAAAATTCTGCTTTCTCTGATCTAGACTACGATCCTATTGAGGATCTTAAGAGATCAAAATAAAATATATTGATTTATGAGCTGCTTAAGTTTCCTCCCATCTAATAGAAAATGTTACGAATTATAGCTGGTAACAGTAAAAAGAAAGATCCTCTAGACAAAAACACGGCAAAAAATAACATTAATAAAAGAAAGGATGTTGTATACAAAAAGGTCCCTGAATACTATAATAAAATGAAGGATACTCCAGATAAAAGCATAGGAAATCTAGATAAAATAGCCTCAGATACAACAGTGAAAAATCAACAGACTTCTTCTCCCACACCATGAAAAAATGTACCACCATTTCTTTAAACATTTGAAATCTTCAATAGAAATGTGCATAATTGTATGGTGGATTATGGGGCTTCATCAAATGTGATGCCTTTATCGGTTTGTCAAAAGATAAATGCTGATGCTAAACCCTCTGATTTGAAAATAATTCAGCTGGACATAACTAATGTTAGAGTGGTTGGTGAGCTTAAATATGTATTGATCAGATTATCATCTAACCTGAACGTGTACCAGGTAATTAACATAGTAGTCGTTGATATTCCAATGGTATATGACATGTTCCTGAGCAGAGATTGGTTTGAGAAATTGCATGGTTATTTTGCCACAAATTGGTCTCACTTATGGTTATCAGTGAATGGTCATCCAAATAATCCTAGAATTAACAGGGAACACAATCTGAAATACATTGTTACTGATCTAAATGATTCAAATGAAACTTTTGTCCCAAGTGTGAATGCATTAGAAAGTCAAGGTATGAACACTTTGTTTGGGAATTTTGTGGTTGGAATATCTACTATTTCAAACCCGAATCAACAATCGGAAATATCAGTCTACACTCAGGTATCGACCTCCAAAAATGATGTAAATAGTTGCGAGAATGATGAAATTTGGTCTTTATATTTTCATGGGTTAAAATCACGTGAAGGAGCCAGTGCTGGTTGTTTATTGAAAGACTCTAAAGGTAATAAGACATTCATTGCTTGTAGATTATAATTCGATTGTACAAATAATATAGAAGAATATGTAGTTCTCCTGGAGGGACTCAAGAAAACCATTGACCTTGATGTCCAATGCCTAGTGGCATTCGACGATTCTAAAATTGTAGTCAAACATGTGAAAAATTCTATTCACTGTTTTTCTGTTCACCTAAAAAACTACTAGACCGAGGTATGGAACTTGATTAATAAATTTCTCTTTTTTAACATAAGTTCTATTCCTAGATCTAGTAATTCTGAAGTAGATTTGTTGGTAAATGTAGCATCAAAATTATTACTTGTTTAAGGCTTCTTTCCTAATTCATTTTCTGTTGAATTAATGTTTAGGCCGTCAATTCCAGACAATATCACCAATTGGAGGGTGTTCGATGATGATCAATAGATCATAATTTTTTTTCATATGGAAGACACTTTTCAAGATGCTGTAATTGATGAAACACTCATGACGAAAATCTCTGCGATTTTTTGGTAATATATGATCCTTGTTCGGCTAGAAGTTCATTTGACATGGGAAACTCTATTCCTAAATTTGTCGTTAGATTAGAAAAGTTTTATGATTTACACGAAAAGTTTAGGGTAGTGGTCAACTGTAAAATGAATAGTTCCTCGCTGCAATATGAAACTGTAAATTTAGGAACACAGGATAAGCTTCAAAACATTAATTTGGGCAAAGGGTGTACTCAACAAGAAAGATATGCGTTTATTAAATTGTTTAAATAATTTAAATATGTATTCTCTTGGACATACGATGATTTGAAAACATTTGATCAAAACATAATACAACGTCTAAACCCCATGAAGCTTCAATCCCAACCATTTCAAAAAAAACTATGGAAGATGCACCCTAAGTTAGAGTCCACAGTAAAAAAGGAACTAAATAAGCTGTTAATAGCTAATATCATCTTTCCTGTCCGGCACACCCAATGGGTGTCCAACTTAGTCCCCGTAAGAAAAAAAAATGGAGAAATACGACTATGTGTCGATTTCCACAACTTAAATCGAGCCTCTGATAAAGACAATTATCCCGTTCCACCCATGGAACATATCCTAAAACAAGTATTTGGATCCAAAAGACTTTCATTGTTAGATGGTTTTTCGGGATACAACCAGGTCCTAATATCTCCATTAGATCAACTTAAAACTACATTCCGAACCCCTTGGGGCACTTCTACTTATCGCAAAATGCCTTTCAAAGTAATTAATGTTGGGGTCACTTTTCAAAGGGCCATGGATATCGCTTTTCAGGGACTTATAAATCAATCACTGGTTGTTTACTTAGATGATGTTCTCGTCTTTTCAAAGAACAAAAAAACCACTTATCTCACCTTATGAGTGTATTAGAATATTGTTGTAAGTATGGTATTTCATTAAACCCCAAGAAAACAAATTTTGTTATTGATCAGGGAAAGTTACTTGGATTCATAGTATCAAAATATGGAATGATGATAGATCTACAATGAACTCAAGCCATAGCCAATCTTTCCCCTCCATCGTCCAAAAAGGCCATGCAATATTTTCTTGGTAAAATAATTTTTGTTAGATGTTTTGTTCCTAGTTTTTCTGAGATGGTTAGACCCCTGCAAAACATTATAAAAAATGACACTCTCTTTAGGTGGAGATCACAAGAAAACCTGGCTTTTAATTCCATCATAAAAGATATAACAGAAGTTCCATCCTTGATGAGTCCCGATTTTTCCAAAGACTTTACTCTCTATACATTCGTGTCAGATAGATCATACACTGCTGTACTCACCCCAAAAAACAATGATAATAATGAAGTCCCCATTTCATTTATGAGTTATGCCTTTAAAGGAGTATAATTAAATTATTCCACAGTCGATCAACAAGCTTTTGTTGTTTTTAAAGTAGTAAAACACTTTAGATCTTATCTCTTGAAATCTAGAACTAATGTCATTGTTCCTTACCCCTCAGTGAGAAATTTATTAGTTCAAAAAGAGCTTGGGGAAAAGAGGGCTCACTGGATGACCTCTCTTCAAGAATATGATCTCGAAATTAAACCAACGCAAATTGTTAGGGGTCAAGGTCTTTGCAAATTAGTGGTTGATTCAGTTAATCTCCCTAACAATGAACTAGTAGTACTAGACGAGACATTGCATCATGAAACACAAATCTGCTGTGCACAAACCATGCTGAATTTATGGTATAATGATATTAAGTTTTATTTGACACATGGAACCACCCCTCAAAATCTCAATCCCAGAAAGAGAAGAGCACTAAGAGTCATATCTGCACCTTTTCAATTAATTAATGATCTGCTTTTCATAAAAGGTTTTGATGGTGTATTGCTACATTGCCTAGAAAATGAAGAATCTGAAAAAGTATTGACTAAATTACATTCAGGTGATGCCAGAGGTCAATTTGGTGGTGAAACAACCGCTTACAAAGTCCTTAGAGCTGGGTACTATTGGCCCACGATATTTAAAGATGCTCATGCCGTGGCCTGCAAATGTACAATATGTCAAAAGGCTACAGGACGAGTCAAGAAAGCCACATTCCCTTTGCAACCCATTACAATTGATATGCCATTCCAACAATGAGGTCTGGATATCATAGGGACAATTAACCTAGCTTCTTCACAGCAACACAAATACATTTTCACAGCAATAGATTATTTTAACAGGTGGTCTGAAGCCATGCATTTAAGAGTAGTCAACACTAATAAGGTGATTTCGTTCTTGAACTCTCATATCATCACACGTTTTGGGATACCAAAATGTCTAGTTTTCGACAATGCTTCTTATTTTTCCTCATTTTACATGGATTTTTATGCTTTAGAAAAATGGATCAAGTTAAAATGTTCTGCCAACTATTACCCCCAAGACAATGGCTTGGCTGAATCAACGAACAAAAATTTGATTAAAATCCTGAAAAGAACAATGTCGAATAATCATAAAAATTGGCACATTGCCTTGTATAATGCACTATGGGTTGACAGGGTCACCCCAAAATCATCCATCGGTAATTCCCCTTTCTTCCTTGTGTATGGAAGAGAGGCTATCCTTCCTCCCAATGTCTTGTTACCATCACTTCAATTATCTAAGAAGGTTGAGGAGGAAGAATGTCCTGCCTTGGAAATTCAAATAAACACTTTACTTGAACTTGAAGAAACCCGAATGCAAGCTAAACAAAAATTAGATAAACATCAATACATTGTTAAACACTAGTTGACGCAAGTTCATCCTCCAATAGAAACTTCAACGTAGGAGATCTGGTCCTGAGGTGGGATAAAGCACATGAGGATAAAGGGGAACACACCAAGTTTCAAAATCTATGGTTGGGACCATTTGTTATTGCAAAAAAATTGGGTCCTAGCTCCTTTCATTTGTAAAACTTAGAAGGGAAACCAAACACTTTTCCAGTGAATGGGCATGCCCTCAAAAAGTATTTTGCTTGATCAAATACGATCGAACACTCTGTAAATATTCCATGTACTATACACTTTTGTTTTCTTTGATTGTTGTGTTTAAAATTTTCTATTTTTTCTGTCTGATTGAATTATTTTTGATCCAAGAACAATTGTCAAAGGGAACATTCATTGCGAGACTTATAACTGGAAAGCAATTTGAAACAACTCAAACAATTTCTGATATAAGATTCAACTCAAATAATTGATTTATAAGTCAGTTGAGTACTATGAAATCCTAAACGGCCTTGGTTAGAGTATTACCCTTGAAACGTGTCGAGATATTTGAGAATTACGATTATCTTTAGACTTTTTACACCGTGCATGTTCTTAAAATATCACTTTTAAGCGCTTCCCCATTCTCTAGATGATTTCTTAATTTAAATCTAAAATATCTAAACCATGATAAAAATTCCAGTTCTGAAAGCAAATAAATAGTAATATACCTATCCTATAATTAATCTCAAGCATCACCTCGTTCTCTTTGTCATTTACAAAGTCTCTAAATTATATCATTATAAATGGCATAAGAGGGTTGAAAATACTTAAGTGTGGGAAATGTGTGGAAACTGTTGGATATAGTGTCATTGATGTCAACAATCGATGTCATTGATGTGATGATAAGTTGGCATGACGAATTGTCATTGATGTCAACAATACTCTGTTAGCATGTAATGGTTGATGTCAAATAGTTGGATGATTTGCAGAGATTAAAGATCAGAAGAGATGACGTGATGAAAGTCAGTGGGTATGGAGCGATGAAATTCAGATCAAATTAAGACCATCGGATGTGCAATCTCCAGATCAATGGCATGGATAGATTGTAGAGATCGAAAGGAGTATTAAACATCGTGCTATTTCCAATCCCACAATTAGTCAGGACTGTCAGATCTTATAGTTCAAAGATCGACGATTGTGTTTGATTCACCAACAACGTACAACTTCAAGTTATGGAGTTTGGGTGACGAGTTAAATCACTCGCAAGTTTTGGTTTCACAATCATCCTTGATCGTTAATACACTTCAAGAGTCTTCATGACCATTGGATCACCTTTGAGTGGAAGGATAGGATAAGCAAGGATAGAGGGCCGTTGGATTTAAACCAAGGCAAAGCAGCGTCACAGACAGATTGAGCCGTTGATTTGAGATCTTTATCAAACAAACATCATTTACTTCGTGTCTAAGAATGTGAGGAGGTTACGCTTTAGGAATCTCACTTCACAAGAATTGTGAATTCGAGATATCGAAATACCCGAAGTCTCGAAAGCCAAAATTTCGAAGTCATTCTCATCGTCGATTTGAGATACCCTTCGGATACTATTCTTCCCGTTAGATCAAGGAGATGAATATGTGTCACATCGAGAGATCCACGTCAACAAGGACATGTGACAAACCACGTCATCAAGGACACATGGCACAGTCAGATAATGACAAGTGTCAAGCTGAAATTGACATTTCAAGTATGTGAAAATAATGAATCTGAGTGACACTTGGTAGACACTTGGCTCGTGCCACATCATCAAGTGACGTAAGCAAGTTACGTTACTCTAGGATTTTTACTTTAGGAGTTTCACCACCAGTAGATGCCCTAATTCCCGAAGTGGATATGGGTCATCCGATTTGAATATCACTTCGGGTGCATTCTCAACCGTTGATCATAATACAATGGAAGGATAATGTAAGTAAAATAGCCGAAGTACTGAAGTAAATGGAGGCCATCCATCTCAATGCTTGATTAAGTCCTAGCCGTCGGATTAAGCAGTGAAAGGTTAAGTGTAAGGATCAAATTTGACCATTGATCTGGTTCCGCGAAATAAATGTGAACCGTACGATCTGTTCGGAGAAATTTGATTATGAAGATTTGAAAGGCGAAGTCCCGAAGTCCCAACTGTCGTCCATCTCATCAAGAGATTAAATCGTGACCGTTGATTCTGATAAGCATACACGATCTCGTTTGGCCTAGCATCTGGTCACCACCGTTGGTCATATGGAATAAGAGATATAAAGGCAAAAGATAAAGCGTCACTAAAGTTGATAAGCTTGTGGTTTTGCGTTATCGGTCACATGTAATGGTTTGAAGGAAGTGCTTCAACAAAACTCAATTTCTGAAATAATTGCAGAGATTCGAGATCGAGTTAAAAGATGAAATTGATCCATATCTGTGATCAATTTATGAAAATCCTTCACAGTAAGAATAATAACAGAGATTATGGTTAATTTAATTGAAGAGGTGCGATGATCCAAACAAAGGGACACAGTGTATCACACTCACACTGTTTTGAAGAATATATAAAAAAGAAAGAGTAGTGAGAAGAAAGAGTCTCTGCTGTCCGAATCAAAAGATATATCAAATCATAGAAGAAAAGAGAGATGCAGTAAATACTTGATACAAATTTTTTTCCAGATTAAGAAAATAAGGGTGGTTGGGTGGTGCAAGGGCATGTTGGTGCATGCAGAGGGAGTTGGTGCTTCCATGTCAGTTGTAACTGACTAAACAAGGGGTCGAAGTCTCCTACCACTTGGTTCTGGTGAACAAAGGGTGTGGGTGCGTCCTGATCAGTTGGTGCTGATTGAAAAGGAAGAATATCTTCCTTCTATAAAATGTAAAACAAATTTTGCAGTTAATAGAAAAGAGTTTGTGGTTTTCCCATTTGGATTTCATGATAAATATTGTGTTAAAATTAAGTTTGCATTAAACAAAATGAAAATTGATATAATAATTGTGTCACTGATTCACCCCCCCTCTTAGTGACATGATCTAATCCTTCAATTGGTATCAGAGCTGGTCTCTTCACAAAAGGTTTAAATCACTTGAAGAGGAATACACATCAGAATGCATCAACAATTGAAGATGTCATAAAAAATACCCCTATTTAATGGTGAAGACTATGTCTTTTGGAGTGTTAGAATGAAAAACTATCTTATGTCCATTGGACTGGAAGTATGGAAATTAGTGGAAAAGGGATATGATGTTCCAAAATCCACTCCCATAGAAGAATAAGACAAGAAAAAGTTTTGGGAACATGCAAAGGTTTTAAACACACTACAAGCTGGACCGAGTAAGAAAATCCTTGCTAAGGTACTAAACTGTAATATGCAAAACAACTCTGGGATAAATTGGAAACCATATATGCAGGAGATTCCAAAGTAAAGAGGGCCAAACTCCAGACTCTCAGAGTACAATATGAAGGTATGAAAATGAAGGATGAAGAGAATATCTTAGAATACTTCGAAATAGTTGATAATATTGTTAATGAAATTAGAGGATTGGGAGTAGAAGTGTTAGACAATGAGCTAGTTGAAAAATCACTAAGAGCACTACCTATTATATACAATCCTAAAGTGTCCGCTCTTGAAGATTGAGAAAATCTATATAAACTCACCATGGATAAATTGTATGGAAGCCTCACAACCTTTGAGTTAATATTAGGTCACGAGAACCTCCCACAAGGAGAGGCATCCTTCAAGGTGCTCAAGAAAACAAAAGGTCAGAAGCAAAAACCTCAATCCATCCATCACGAAGAATCTGATGTGGAAGAATCCAATTTTATAAAGAAACTTCAGAAAGGAGTAGGGAAGTACAAAGACAAGGTCCCTTTCAAATGCTTTAACTATGGAAAGGTTGGCCACTTTGCAACCAAGTGTCCCTATCCCAAGTAGGACCCTGAACAATACAAGAATAAGGAAAAACCCAACTACAAGAAAAATTTTTACAAAGGAAAAAAATATTTCTACTCAAAAGAAGAAAACGATAGTTCATTAGAGTCCAGTGACAGTGATGAATCTGATGATGATGAAGTCCTTTTTATAGGTATTGAAGAGTCTAAGAATATATAAGAAATTAAACATGAGAAATAGTCAGAAGATGAAGCAAAAGTTAATATGGAAGAATAACTTCTCAGTGCCTTGGATGAGTTAAGAAAATACAAAACCATATATAGAAAACTGAAATTTTTTATAGTTGAACAAAAAGAAAAAGAGATGGAGAAACTCATGAGCAACCTGAAAAACCAAATCCTAGAAGCAAATATGATCGAAGAAAGTCTGGAAAAGTCTATTAAAGAAAAACAAATAACCTGTGAAAGAATGGAGGCAGAAATAGTTCACCTGAAAAAAGAACTTGATGCAAAGCTCATTTAAACAAAATATGAAAACAACACTAAAATATTAGATAAGATTATTACCACACAAAGGGATTCAGGTAATAAAAATGGAATAGGCTATTCTCAAGAAGAAATCCAAGTTAATTCAAAATCTTATGAAGATACTCTCCTCAGTACATTCAAGAAGAAAAATGAAGAGAAGAAGAGAAATGATCAGAACTCCAGAGGACCACTTCCACCCATCAAGAAGGAAGATAGACAATACCAAAGAAGTTCTATAAAAACAAGCATCCTCACATTTTCTTTGGTTATTTATTTGCATGCTCTGATTTCAGACACAAAGATATGAATTGTAGAGCATATAAAAGGAAAAAATTGAGGGTTAAGAACTATAATCGTGAAGATAACCAAGCAGTAAATCAAGTCAAAAGAAGAAACTATAACTCCTTTGCACCTTTGCAAGAAGTGGAACTAGAATGCATCAGATTCCATAACTATGGACATAAGGCCAGTTATTGCAAATTAATGGAAGTCTCAAAACAACCAAGATTCATTAGAGAGAAAAATAAGCTTTGGAAAGAAAAAAAACCAAAGAAGGAATGTCTTATTGCCTTAAAAGCCCAAGATAAAGAAGATCTCTGGTATGTTGATAGTGGGTGCTCAAAACATATGACAGGAAACAAAGACAAGTTTTTTAACTTAAAGAAACAAAAAGGTAAAGTTACATTTGGTGACAATGCTTTAGGTAACATACTTGGGAAAGGCACTGTGAGTTTGGGAAAAGACAAAGCCAAGAATGCACTGCTTGTTGAAAAACTGAAACATAGCCTATTAAGTGTCAGCCAAACCTGTGTTCAGGGGCACTTTTTCATCTTTGATTCCTAGAAATGCGAGATTAAGAGAGAATACACAGGAAAATTTGTTGGTACTGCTCCTATAACTCCCGAAAATGTGTATATACTAGATGCAAAATTGAATGAGGAATTTCATATGAATCTAGTCGATGAAAGTTGGCTATGGCATAGAAGGTCGAGGCACATTAACTTTGACAATCTAGTAAATGTCAACAATCTTGGTGAAGTAAGAAACTTGCCAAAGATCATAAATCCCTCAAATACTATGTGTAGACACTGTCAATTAGGGAAGCAAACTAGAATAAGGTTCAAAGAAAAAGAATACTCAACCTCAAAACCTTTAGAGCTTGTTCACACTGACCTATGTGGACCTACAAGGACCAAGAGTTTGCAAGGAGAGTTCTACTTTATGTTGTTCATTGATGACTTTACTAGAATGGGTTGGGTATGTTTTCTTAAGAAAAAATCAGAAGCACTTAACAAATTCAAAGCCTTTAAGACCTTTGTTGAAAATGAAAAAAAAACAAATATCAAATGTCTTAGATCAGACAATGGTGGTGAGTTCACCTCAAAAGAGTTTGATCTCTTCTGTGAAACCCATGGAATAAAAAGACAACTATCTACTGCCATAACACCTCAACAAAATGGGATCACTGAGAGAAGAAATATAACAGTTCAGGAGGCTGCAAGGACTATGCTCAATGAAGCAAAATTATCTGATGGATATTGGAGGGAAGATGTATGCACAACAATATATATATTGAATAGATGTAAGCTCATGATTAATAGTAATAAGACTCCTTATGAACTATGGTTTGGAAGAGCTCCTTCTGTAAAATACTTCAAGGTCTTTGGAAGTAAGTGCTACATCAGAAGGCTTAATGAGAATCTTGGAAAATTTGATGCTAGATATGATGAAGGTATCTTTCTTGGATATGCTTCTACTAAAAAGGCATACAGATGCTACAATCTTAGATTACATAAGATTGTTGAGAGTGAAGATGTCAAGGTGGATGATCTAAAAACAATAAGGATCAAGAATCAAGAGACTATACTTGACAGTGAAGATGAAGATGATGATGAGTCGGTACACAAGCAGAAGAAGTAGAAGAGAATAAAGAATAAAGGGAAGAGGATGATATGTATACTAGTGAATACAAATAAGATATTCGAGAAGAAGAGATAAGAGAAGAATCCCTAAGAAGAGAAACAAAAAGACTATCAAGAATGACTCAAAAGAATCATCCTGAAGAATTGATTATTGGAAATAAGAGTGATGGAGTGCACACAAGAAGACAATTGTTGTATCAAACAAAAATGGCACTTTTTTCACAAATTGACCCCAGCTCAATCAAAGAGGCATGTAAATATGAGAATTGGGTCAATGTTATAAATGAAGAATTGGACTAGATTGAAAAAAAATCAAACTTGGAAACTAGTTCCAAGACCAAAAAATAAAAATGTCATTGGAACTAAATGGGTGTATAAAAATAAAATGAAAGAGAATGGGGAAGTAATCAAGAACAAAGCCAGATTAGTATGTAAAGGTTATGCTCAGGTTGAAGGAGTAGACTATGAAGAAACCTTTGCACCCATGGCCATATTAGAGGCAATTAATATGTTTCTAACTTTCTCTAGCTACATAAAATTTAAAGTGTACCAAATAGATGTCAAGTCAACATTTCTCAATGGAAACCTAGAAGAGGAAGTTTGTATTGAGCAACCAGAAGGATTCAAATTAACTAACAAAGGAGACTATATCTCACTACTACATATTGAAAAATTTGCGACGACCACTTGCGACGAAAGTACTATTTCATCGCAAAATGCAAGAGAAAAAGTTCAATTTTTTTAAATCCACCCCGTATTCGTTGCTATCTTAATGCATGTAGTTTGACTAAATTATTATGGTCAATGTTTATCGCAAGAGTGAAGAATTTGGTTTGTCCATCGCAAGAGCGACGACTTACCTAACCTTAAAATTGACCGTTAAAAATGACCTAAAATAAATAGGTAAAAAAATAAATATATTTAAGTCACGTTCATCGCAATTACGACGATAGTGACCTAAAATTGGATTATAAATATTTGATGATTTAAAGATGTTGCGACAATCTTGCTATAACAACGATGGTTCCGAAATGACATTTTTGTGTGGAAAAATGTCGCAGAATGTTGTTAGAGGTGGGAAAAAAAGTAAAGCGGGTGAAAAGGGTGATGGTAGATGTTATCTCCCTTGTAAAAAATGTTGTCTGAGACGTCTCGTAAGAATTTTAATAGAAACAACTACAAAACATTGTAGGAAATATGGTCACATTGATGACGGATCGAATGAATATCGTCCCATGGTAATTAGCTATATATTCATTATCTTTTTTTATTTTTTCAATTTTATATAAAATTATATATATATATGTATATATATTGTTTGAATGTTTGTTATAGTATACACTAATTTTGCATGATTGTTTTTAATTATAAAGTTAGAGTTGCCCTCTAACTTTCCGCATAATATTGCACCAAGTATTAGTAGAAATGATGTTGTACAAGCTGAGGAACATCATCATGACCAAGCAAATGAGGATCTCATGGAAGAAGATGATGGGACAAATCAAGTTAGTGATCCCATGGAAGAAGATGATAGGACAAATCAAATGATCCAAGATTTGTTTTCCCAGCCGGATGAGGATGGGGAAAATGTTGGTATTTATGATGAACCTCTATTAGAAAAGGGAAATAAACGACTTTATGAAGGATCAAGAGCAAATATTCTCTTTGCTACATTGTTGCTAGTGAACTTAAAGGTTAGGAATAATTTGTCGAAGACTTGTATGACACAGATACTAAGGTATGTAGTATGTTTCATCTCATATTAGACATAAATGTTTATTTTTTTATATTTGTTTTTAGTGTTAATTAATGTGTAAAATAAGAATGCAATTTTTACGATTAATATTCTTACATTTACTAGTTGTTTGTTATGTTATAGATTGTTAGGTGAATTTTTATTACCATCATCAAATATTTTACCTTGCACATATCGAGGTTTGCATGCCATTATGAAAGACATTGGAATGGATTATCAAACTATAGATGCATGCACTAATGACCATATTATATATTATGGACAACATGCTTCGAAAACCGAATGTCTGCAATGTCTTACCTGTAGATATCGAACTGATCAAGTAACAAAAAGAGTGCCTCGAAAGGTTCTTCGTCATATTCCCATAATTCCACGTTTGCAGCGATTGTTCAGGTGTGAAAGCATAGCACAATTTATGGATTACCATGCATGTAACATAAGTGGAGATGGTGTTCTTCAAATGCCTGCCGATGGTTCTACATTTAGGGAAATTGAGGAAAAATGGGAAGATTTCAAAGATGAACCTCATAATGTTAGGCTTTCATTGGCAGTTAACGATGTTAATCCATTCAGAGAGCTTAGGTCTATTTACTCAGTGTGGCTTATTTTTGTTATCAACAATAACATTCCTCCTTGGATGTCAATAAAGAGGGAGCACATAATGTTGACAATGATTGTTCCAGGTATTTGTTTACGTTAGTTTTTTGAATTTAACATTTTCATTTGTTTCAATTTTTTCATAATATCTTTTGTTTATTTATTTAATTATATATATTACATGATATCATTCCTTTAGTAATTATGTGTAATTTCAAACAATTAGGTAAGTACCAGGTTAAATATATGAATGTATATTTCGATCCTCTTATCGACAAGCTACATCACAATGTATGACATATGTAAACCAATCAGGGAGAAGAAATTTAAATTCCGTGGAATACTTTTATGGACAATTCATGATGCTCCCGGACTAACACATTTTTATGGTATGTAGCATTTTAATATTTCTCTTTAATACTATATAATATTTTAATGTTATCATGGTGCATGCTTAATTTTTAAATAAGCTCATCGTATAATTGACATTAATCCATTTGTTGCAGGTCTTCAAACAAAGGGTAAATTTGTATGTCCAGTTTGTGGCCCTAAGAAGAAGTATCGTCATTCAAATTTTTTAGGAAAGATGGTGTTTGATGAGTATAGACACCTTCTTCCTAAGAACCATAGGTATCGTACTACTGAAAAACATTTTTTCAATGGGAAAGAAGAGACTGGTTTAAAACCACGAAGAATGACACCTCACCTATGGAGGTTGGAATATAATAGCAATCATCAAGGTACTCAATTTCATAATGTATCGTAGATCATGTAATGTTTTGAATGTTTATTTTAATCATTGAATTTATTTTACCATATTTGATAATTATTTTTGTGATTTCTTTTATGTTTCATGAAGGCCGCAATCGTCATGAAGGTATTAACAATGGGCTCCCGCGAGGAATGAAATCTTATCTCACTCAATTCATGAGGTTTCCCTACTATGAGGAGATAAAAATAGCTCATTTTTTTGATATAATTCATATCAGGAAGAATGTGACTGAAACGTTATGGCGAATCATAGATGGTAGGAGGGACAAAGAAAAAATTGTCAAAATTTGTACTGACATTCAGGAAGCCGATCATGCAATGCGAAGTGTGATCCAATATTCAAATAGATCAGATGGAGTACTAGACCGAAATAACCTTCCATGGTTATTAACATAGAAACAAAACAATGATGTAAAAGAGGTCATTCAAAGAATTAAATTTCCCAAGGGTTTTGCTTCAAACATAAAAAATATCTTAACAAAGAAAGGTGAATTTGGTGGGGTAAAAACACATGATTGACATACCTTCATTAAGGTAATAATTTTGGTATACAAATTTATATATATTGGCTTTATAGATCTTTTATTTTTATTTTATTTTATCTTGTCTACTTTGGTTGAAACAAATAATGATTCATTTTGTTGTTATAGTATTTTCTACCACTATCTCTCCCAAACGACTTTGACAACAACGTCAAACAAGTTATATATGATCTTGGAAAATACATGAGGTAAGACGTAGTTGTGATTTAAATGCAAAATGTTATTTCAAATTATTGTTGTACTTAATGACACATGTTTTACTTGTAATGTAATGTAATATATTATATTATGTTATGTTGAATCATGTTATTTTCTTGTGTCACGATATCATGTAGATGATTGTCATTGAAATAAATCCGTGAAGATGATATAAAGTATTAGAAGAGAGAAATTCCTCGTCTAATGTGTGAAATGCAAAAGTATATACCTCCTACATTTTTCAATGCACAAGAACACTATCTCATATACCAAGTTGAGGAGATTGAAATTTGTGGACCTATTCACACAAGGTCAATTTGGCTGGTGGAGAGACACTTGAAATCATTGAAGGCGTTGGTTAGACAAAGAGCACGTCCAAAGGGTTCTATGGTGGAGGGATATATGGTATATCAATTCATGGTGTATATTAGTCAGTATATTCCTAAATTAGTGACGCCAACTATGCATGCAGTGGATCACATTTGGAATGTGAACTCCATCAAAAAATTTGAAGATCAGGAGCATCTATTGGGGAAAGGTAGAATGAAAAAAATTAGAGGTAATATATTAATAATTGTGAAAATTTATATTAATAATACATATAAAGTTTCGTTTTTGTGTATATGATCATACTCATTAATATATTAATATAGTTTATTTAATTAATTATAAATATTTATAATTACCTGCATATTGTATGTTATAACTAATATTTAATATTGGTGAATTATGTTTTTTTGATTTAGTTGCTCTAGAGTGGGATGCACTGCATTTATACATTACAAACAATCTTGACTAGATGAATGTATGGATTGAAATATGTAAACAACATAATGGAGGTAGGTTATCATGGTAACGCCTGTCTGAATTGGTTAGAGAAACTCTTTGTAACGGAGATGCCAATGTTATGTAGAGGGAAATTGTTCTAGCATATGGTTTGAAAGATGGACAGGTAAGCAATTTCACCCATTTTATTAAGTTATTTTATATTATACTAATGTGACTACATGTGTACTATATTTTTCAGATACTTTCGAAGTTATATAAATATATGTTAATTTATTAATTGACAATGCATATTTTACATATCTGACATATTGTAGTTGAAACACCACAAGGCTATGTGGTGTAATGGTCATAAATTTCGCATCAAAAAATTGGATGAAACCAGGAAAACTTATGATAGTGGGATAACTGCAGTATTCCAGGTTACTAATGTTTCCTCTGGGAGTGACAGACATCCCCGAGAATATGAAAATAGATACTTTGGGTATTTAAACGATATACTTGAGTGTGACTTTAATTCCTTCAAATTAGTTCTGTTCGATGTCAAATGGTATAGGTTACGAATGCATGAACGTGATGATGGAATAACTGTTATTCAACATGCCAATGGATTTCCAATGATTAAAACAACGATGTTTGAAAGAGGACATGATCGCTATGTTTTTCCAAGCCAATGTGAATAGGTATTTTACTCTAATGTTCCAAGTGAAGAGATTGGTCATTTGTTGCTAGATATGATCCAAGAGGAAGGCCAATTAAGTATACTGATTTATAGGAAGAAGATGATATTGAAGATCAATAAGATGATTCGACAAAATATCAGACAGAGCCGAAAGATCATGGAGGGTCGACAAATGAAGAAGACGAAGAAGATCATGATCTAGGCGTAGGAGACAATATTGCAATTCTCGATGATGATGTCGATGAAAATATGCTCGAAAATGACATTGATGACGATGATGATATCATCAATCCTTTCAACATCGTTTCAAAACCAGATGATGATACAAATTTCGAGTTCGATGAAGAAGATCAAGATAGAGAATAAGGATCATTACATAGATGTTGAGGTTGGATTATGTACGTGACTATATAATATTTTAATTTGTATGAATTATTCTCTTAAAATAATTTACTTTTAATGTCATGGGTTAATTACATGTTTTTAAGTTTTATGCGACGTTTTTATATCCTAGATTACATGTTGTTTAATTATTATTTAAAACCTGAAAATTATTGTCAATATATTAAAGTACGTGGTAGACTAAAAATATCATTTAGAAACACATAATTTCATGTACCTTCATTAATTTTTGTTTTTGTAGTTTCTATGCATGAATCTTAATAGGACGTTGCTTTCGATTATTTTATATTTTATAGATTGGGTTTTGGGGATCAATTGAGAGTGATGTGAGAGGGAGGGGAGGGGCCATGTGATATTCCACCTTCACGTGGTTGGCCTTGTTCAGTAGAGCATAAATTATTCTCGAAACCAAGATAATCTCTTTCATTTTTATACCATCATGATTGTATAAGATTTCATCAATATTGTTACCTATTTGAATCTTCTTAGAATTGAGATTTGTTACATAGTCGTTGAAAAAAGACAAAAGACTTATGTAATGGATATTAATTTTGTCTTTGTGTGAGACATTTTATTCCATTAGTATGGTTTGTACAAAAATAACGAGGAACAAAAAATGCACGAGGACTAGACACCGACAACATGGACCTGCGAATGGGGCCAACATTGAATTTTTTTCAAACAGTTTCTATATGCACTAAAATTTTTCATGGATAGACTATTGGCATGCCTTAACTATATGGGATGGTTTCTGGACTCAAATTTGAGTGACACACCCACTTTCTTCCATCATCAATTCATCGTGTAAACCATAAACCCTAATTTTCTTTTAGAGTACCCAATTTGGTTGACACATGTTTTAGGCTTTCGTCGGTATTTCTTAATTTTTCTTTCAAGTTATACATTAATGTATATAAAATGTATCTGCTTCATATTTGTGATGAAAAATCCCTGTATTTTATTGATTGCTTAATCAAAACCATCAAGATACTAGAGGCGGGCAACGATGACATGTGAATGGGGCTAACATTGAAATGTTTTCAAACTGTATCTGTATGCATTGAAATTTGACCTGGATAGACTAATCACATGTATTAACGATATGGGAGGGTTTTTGGACTCAAATTTGACCGGAATACCCACTTTCTTCCATCATCAATTCATCATGGAAACCATAAACCCTATTTTTCATATGTTCTAGTAGATATGTTAATGATTCCAAGTTTCATATTTGTATTTGACTAAAAGTCCAGCTAGCTTGCAAAGTCTCAAATTGAGATTTCAAATTGATAAATCAAATATGAAATGAATACAAGCATCATTTGATATCATCGCAAGAGAGATGAATGTAAATAATCTTACGACAAATTTGTTATACTATCAACGAAAAAAGTTCGTCGATAGTATAGCTAATTCGTCGCAAGAATATTAAGTCTAATTTGAATGGTGTTACATGGTTTTCAAGGAGTGTAGGGATTATATTATGGTGCAATGTAGTGTAGTCAATAAGAACAATCTTTATGCCAAACCTCAAAATGGATAGTACCATATCTTGTTCATAAGACCAATATTCTTGGTATGTTTCCTTTGTGGCTATGGTGGCTCAAGCCCTTAGTACACATGATGCCAAATTACAATGAAATGTAACAATTTTACTATTGAATGACAATGTTATGTCACCCATGGTTAAGGAAAGAACTTAAGGTTCTTAGGTCCTATTTGAATCTTCTTATAATTGAGATCCGTTGCATAGTCCTTGAAAAAAGACAAAAGACTTATGTAGTAGATATTAATTTGGTTTTTGTGTGGGACATTTTGTGCCATTAGTATGTATTTTTGTACAAAAATAATGGAGCTTGGGGACTACACCATGGTCAAGGAACGAGGAATGAGGAAAAAGGAACGATGAACAAGGAACAAAAATTGCACGAGGACTAGACACCGACAATAGGGACCTGCGAATGGGGCTAACGTTGAAATTTTTTCAAATAATTTCTATATGCACTGAAATTTGTCATGGATAGACTATTGGCATGCCTTAATGATATGGGAGGGTTTCTAGACTCAAATTTGAGTAACACACCCACTTTCTTCCATCATCAATTCATCATGTAAACCATAAACCCTAATTTTCTTTCAGAGTACCCAATTTGGTTGACACAAGTTTTAGGCTTTCGTCGGTCTTTCTTCATTTTTATTTTAGGTTCTACATTAATGTATATACAATGTATCTACATCATATTTGTGATGAAAAATTACTCTATTTCATTGATTGCTTAATCAACACCATCAAGATACTAGAGGCGGGCAACAATGACATGTGAATGGGGCCAATGTTGAAATGTTTTCAAACTGTATCTGTATGCATTGAAATTTGACCTGGATAGACTAACCGCATTCCTTGATGATATGGGAGGGTTTCTGGACTCAAATTTGACTGACACACCCACTTTCTTTCATCATCAATTCATCATGGAAACCATAAACCCTATTTTTCATATGTTCTAGTAGATATGTTAATGATTGTAATCGATGGGGGCATCGACTACCTCTACTTCGACGCACATGGTCTTCCCCCCTAACTGCACAAGGAAAGAAGGGATGATGCCATGCAGTCGGAAAGAACGTCCATTGAACGCAGTGAGAAGAGTAGGTGACAGAGACAAC
This sequence comes from Picea engelmannii, assembly GCA_009831015.1. Classification (NCBI taxonomy): domain Eukaryota; kingdom Viridiplantae; phylum Streptophyta; class Pinopsida; order Pinales; family Pinaceae; genus Picea; species Picea engelmannii. The sequence continues at coordinate 1,135,879 of ML778297.1, read as the reverse complement.
TCAGGTTGACCAATGGCTTTCCAACAAGCTAACGACATAACGCAAGTTGAAGCGCCCTCGTCTACCACTGTGCGGAAGATGTTTCGTGTAAAGGTTTTCGTGGGGTGAGCCACTACTATCTGAAATGTGACGTGGTAAGGCAAACGAGGTTTCAAGTCGGTCGTATCTAACATGATCGTTCCCGGGTTACAAGTCTCAGTAGAGCCCAAAGTAGTCAACAAGGCTTTTCTCTGAGCGGGGCAACTTTGGAGGACCTCCAAAGCGGACATAGCACAAGGGGTTTGTGACAAATCTTCCGCCACAGAGTATTTCTGGGCGGCCCTTGCGTTTGGATTATGAGAAGCGTGTTTAAACGCACCTTTGGGGATGCGAGTCATTGTTCCCCCCAACGTCTTTTCAATATGAAGAGGAAGAGATGGGATCTCGGCTTCTTTGCCCTTATCAGAGGTGCTTGGCTTGCTGTAATCGTGAGCTCTAGTTGCTATAAAAGCATCACTTTTAATCATGTATACGTTCACGGAAGATGAAGCGTTTTGAGGAGGACAGTTTTCATGGATTCCCTTCTCCGTACTCACAGAGGCTTGAGTTAGATTCTGCCCATGCTGAAAGGGATTGGTCAACACAGCTTGCTGTTTCTATGTGACAAACTTCTGGGCCTCTGCAAGTCGAGGGCATAAATGGGTTGGGTGGTCTTCCGCACAAAGGTTGCATGGATACCTCGCCTTCCTCTTTTCGGTAGTGCCCTCGCCAGCTTTATCATTTGGTTTTTTATCCCCCTTAC
>ML778297.1:1108043-1122355 GCA_009831015.1 Picea engelmannii | reverse complement strand
AGAGAGGGAGTGGTTGCGCCCATTTTGGCCGCAACTAGTAGAGAAGATAAACCCGCAGAGAGGGAGTGGTTGCGCCCATTTTGGCCATGACTAGTAGAGAGGATAAACCTTGCGATGAGGATATAAAATCCCCTCACCAATGACATAGAGAGTTGAGGGAGGCCCTATCCAAAAAAATTGGATATCGACAAAGGAATAGGATAAGCCCTATCCATCCAAACTCGACAAAGATTGTGGAGTGGAGATACCCAGGGGTTAACATCATGTCACCAAAATCAATAATTTCATAGTTACAATCTCTCCAATATTCTCTAAGTTTTTTACTAATTTCTTTCTTTCTATTCATGGAGGGCACAAGACTATCTGAATCCCTAAAATGATTCTTTTTTTTTCTTTTCTTGAAAATGACCATAAATGTTAATTTTGAGATGGTATCCATAAGGCTGTAGTAAAATATATCTCAGGCAGAATGGAAACCCATGTGAAACCTAGGTAGGGATATTTATGATCTATGAAATAAACCATCCAAATTTACTAGTTGCAACATTCCCATATGTGCTCAAAATGTGAAAGCTAGATACGGGGAAAATAAATCAATTCAGGGGTTCCACCAACTTCCTATCAGTGAAGTTTTGATTACATATTTTGTCAATCAAAATAACCACATTGTCTTCTTGATGTCTCCTTAAATTTTGAGTATTTGAAGGGTGTTGATACCTACTAGGGAATGTAGTGATATGGTGATTGTGGCTTTTTCTATGGAATGATTTTGAAGGTTCTCTCCTCTTCAAAATATTCATTTGTGTTATCTTCAATTACCATGAGATGATTTTCCTTACATTTGTGATCCTATGACCACTTTCTATCATAAAATTAGGAAAATCCCTTGGTTCAACGTTTTGGAATTGATTTTTGTGTGGAAAAATGAGTCATGTGTGATGCTGCAATAGTAATGGTTATGCCTCTTTCTCATGACCCTAATGAACATCCTTAGAATTTATTGGTATCCAAGAGTTTTACCTCAATGCATTTATACATTTGGATGGATTGATTCATATTTTTAGGTGGTGAACTTTGACCTTCTAATAAATCACATCATTCAAACCTCTAATATGCAATTTATAAGTTGATCCTCATCCGACTTATTGACTCATGTAGATAGACAATGGTGTTGCATATTGTATTCGATAACTGAAACACATGGTGTAACTTATTTACTTGGCTAAAACAATCCTTGGTCCATATATTTTCTTAATGAGCCATCATGTCACCAACAAATTCTTCCCATGAGTACGCCCTTCCTCATGATCTTATTTTGAGCACCCATTGGTACCATTGATAGGCCTCTTGTTTAAGATAAAATAAAGTAGGATTCACACATCCATCTTAAGGAACTTGGTGGAGCTCAAAATATTTCTCCATTTGGTTGATCCATGATTGTACATCATTTCCATCAAACCTCCTAAGTTCAATTTTTGGTAATGTAAACCGTGGACTGTAGTTGGTGTTGTTGGAGCCTAAATAGGAACTAAATTATGCCCATCATTAATGGATGGACTGGATTTACTAGAATTATTTTTCTCTATTTCTTGCAATATCTCTAGAAGATTATTTTCACTTTCAATGAGCTCTATGGCAACATGAACATTAACTTCTATGATTTGGATCTTCAAATCTTTCATTTTTTTTTTGAATTGATCTTCAAGTCCTTGGACTCACTTGATAAAGAACTACATACATTGATTTTTTACACTATTGATTGTTGATTGCACCTCTTTGGAAGATATTCTTGAACTATCATTAGTGTTTGAATTATTTCTTGGCATCCCCCCCCCTACTATTATCCCCCATCATAGCTATTTTAGTTTGGGTGGAAATGATTGCGACTTGGAGGATTCCAAAATATCACAATTCATAATAAAAAAATATTTGGTAGATATCCTTTTTTCATTATGGTTTCAAGGCCACAACTTAAAATGGTCACAACTTCATTGATATTTCTAAGAATCACTAATATAACCATAGTTCAAAAACAACATCAAAACTCTACTTTTAATGGTACGAGTTTATCATACACTGGCAAAACAAGCCCAAAACCGTCGATTTATCATACACTGGCTCTTAAGGATTTGGGAAGGTTTGATTCTTTCACACTGTCTCTTAAGGATTTGGGAAGGTCGACTCTTTCATATTTCCCCAAATCTCTATAGGTATATCTTATTTGACGAGCCACTTGTGTAGTTTGTATGTCTTTCCCTTGGAAAGTCATACAATTTCTGATGAGAGCCATAGACCCTATACTGCAAAAGAGAGAAGGGTTATGTGAGATTTTACAGATTTGTCTCCATTACCAAGATTTGAAGCTACTCAACAATGTGTGCTTTTTCCACTTATTATCACCATTAGATAACAATAGAGCTTCAGAATAAAGCTCCCTAACACAGAGACAATGCACAAACATAAATGGGTTATCAATTCCTCAATGAATTTACATGAAATACACTTTCCTGGACCATGCGAGTGCCCACACCAATATGTAGCCTAATAGTTTCAACGTCACCTAAAGAAATTACTAGTAAAATCATATATCATAAGAAAATAGTGCCTAGTCTTGATAAGCCAAGGCTCCTACTTTTCTTTCAAGTTCATTTTTTCTTCCACTCATTATATTTTCAAGAACCTTTCCATACTTTATAAAGTTAAACGTAGCCATGGTCTCCACATCCCCCAATTGGTCCATGTCGTTTAAGGAAAGACATTTCTGCATATTTCTTTGACATCTCAATCGACAGTGGACTCATGATTTGATAAGGTACAGACCCCATGTAGCAGTGAAATCTACCGCCACCAGACATTTAGTCTCAATGGCCTCCTTTAGATTGAAGCGCCATGCCTATGTGCTATGACAGGTAAACACGTTTCCCTCTGCCATCACTTCTCCAAAAATATCTCTGTGCTTCTCAAACTTACAAACAATGTAAGTTTTAAAAGAGAAACCCAAAAGCATATTCAATGTAATATGAAGGTTTTACTTTTGTAGCAATGTACTTCCCTTTCAAAATCTCTTTGTCAAGCATGACCTGTCATTGTGATAGACCATTATTCAAAGACAACCTTTGTTTATAGATTCAATTGTTTCAATATATTATTTTATTGTAAGCTTGTTTCATTTGCACCAATTTCCATTCCCCATGGTGCATAAAGCCTGTAGGGGATTTGTACAAATCTAATCCAAGGTGAATATACCATGACCCCTTTTCTATAACCTTTTTAACTCTCTCCTACTTTTCCATCACCAATTTCCCATTTGTTGTGGCCATATGGACACTGGAGCTATATTGAATAGAGGGAGGAGGGAAGTGAGGGAAGTGAGTGTCTTGGTGGACATTGTGGCATTACAAATAACAATTGTGACAAAATTTGGAGCAATTTTTCATTCCGCGTTAAAAAAAGGATCAAGGAGTGCACTGAACTTAAGCCTATACGAACTTAAGCCATGGAACCCTAGGCCCACCAAGGCATCCAAACCTAAAATATTATGCATTAGGCTTAAGTCTAGGTACCATGTTTCTAAGAAAGTTCTTCCATTGGAGATATTTGAAATGACAAATCTGATATTCCTATGGATTTGAAGTATTATTAGAGCCTAGTGAAATCTTGTTTGAGTCCAATTCTCCAAAATACTTGAATTTTTTTTGATAAGGGTGTCTTCTAACTTAGCTTGCAAAATGTGTAGTGGTCCCATGTGGGACACTCTAGATCCACCACTAGTCCTTCCAAGTTCATTCATGTTGATGTTGCATTTAAAATTGACCTCCTATTTAGAAATTGCACTATGCCTTATTGAACAAAATCCTAGTGTTGGAGATACTCCAACAAATTGTTTTTTGGTCGATGGAATGATAGTGTAGGAGCCCCAATAGATGAAACCCGGTGCTCCGGATCCAATGAAACTGACGGTTCATGCTTCCGAGTCCCGGTTTAAGTTTTATCAATAATTGCAACTTACCTCCTCAAGCCATTCAAGGACATGTAGCCAATTTGGTCCGAGGGCATAAAATCCAAACTGAGCATCATAATGTTGTTCTGTAATCTCTCGCATGTATTTTTGGCCAAGGCCCATTTGACTACACTATAAAAAATTCTCGACAGAGTGTTCCTAAAAATCGAGCTTATCTTCAGAAATTGCACTATGCCTCATTGACCAAAACCTTAGTGCCGTAGATACTCCAAAAAATGTCTTTTCAGTCAATGAAATGATAACGTAGGGGCCCCACTAGCTGAAACTCAGTGCTCTTAATCCAATGCAACTGGATGTTCGTGCATCTAAGTCTCAGTTTGATCTTTATCGCGAGTTGCAACTTGCCTCCTTAATCCATTTAGGGACATGTGGTCAATTTGGTCCGAGGGCATAAAATCCAAATTGAGTAGCATAAAAGACTTCCATAATCTTCCACAAGTCTATTTGGCCAAGGCCCATGTGACTACACTAGCCAAAAATACCCGACACAATGTTCTTTAAAATTGACCTCCTCTTCAGAAATTGCACTATGCCTCATTGAGCAAAATCCTAGTGTTGGAGATACTCCAACAAATTATTTTCCCATCGATGGAATGATAGCGTAGGGGCCCCAATAGCTTAAACCTGGTGCTCTGGATCCAATTCAATTGATGGTTCGTGCATCTGAGTCCCGGTTTGAGTTTTATCGATAGTTGCAACTCCCCTCCTCAAGAATTCAAGGACATGTGGCCAATTTGGTCTGAGGGCATAAAATCCAAACCGAGCAGCATAATGTTGTTCCGTAAACTCCCATGTGTATTCTTAGACAAGGCCCATGCGACTACACTAGAAAAAAATGGTCGACATAGTGTTCTTGAAAATCGAGCTCATCTTCTGAAATTGCACTATGTCTCATTGACCAAAACCATAGTTCCAGAGATACTCCAATAAATGTTTTTTCGGTCAACGAAATGATACCATAGGGCCCCCACTAGTTAAAAATCAATGCTCTTAATTCAATACAACTGACGGTTCGTGTATCTGAGTCCCGGTTTGAGTTTTATCGTGAGTTGCAACTCTCCTCCTCAAGCCATTTAGGGACATGTGGTCAATTTGGTTCGAGGGAATAAAATCCAAACTGAGTAGCATAACAGAATTTCATAAGCTCCTGCAAGTCGATTTGGCCAAGGTCCACATGACTACTCTAGCCAAAAATACCCGACACAATGTTCTTTAAAATTGACCTCCTCTTCATAAATTGCACTATGCCTCATTGACCAAATTTCCAGTGTTGGAGATACTCTGACAAATTGTTTTTCGGTCGATAAAATGATAACGTAGGAACCCCAATAGCTGAAACCTGGTGATCCGGATCCAATGCAACTGACGGTTCATGCATCCGAGTCCTGGTTTGAGTTTTATCGATAGTTTCAACTTGCCTCCTCAAGCCATTCAAGGACATGTGGCCAATTTGGTTCGAGGGCATAAAATCCAAACCGAGCAGCATAATGTTGTTCTGTAATCTCCCGCATGTATGTTTTGCCAAGACCCATGCAACTACACTAATAAAAAATGCTCGACAAAGTGTTCTTGAAAATCAAGCTCATCTTTAGAAATTGCAATATGCTTCATTGACCAAACCCTAGTGCCGAAGATACTCCAACAAATGGTTTTTCGATCGACAAAATGAGAGCGTAGAGTCTCCACTAGATGAAAATTAGTGCTCTTAATCCAATGCAACTAAAGGTTCATGCATCTGAGTCCCAGTTTGAGTTTTATCGTGAGTTGCAACTCGCTTCCTCAAACTATTTAGGGACATGTGGTCAATTTGGTCTGGGGGCATAAAATCCAAATTGAGTAGCATAACAGACTTCCATAATCTCTCGCAAGTGTATTTGGCCAAGGCACACGTGAGTAAACTAGATAAAAAGACTTGACACAGTGTTCTTTAAAATAGACCTCCTCTTCAGAAATTGCTCTATGCCTCATTGACCAAAATCCTAATGTTGGAGATACTCCAACAAATTGTTTTTCGATGGATGAAATGATAGCGTAGGAGCCCCAATAGTTGAAATCTAGTGCTCTGGATCCAATGCAACTGACGATTCATGCATCCGAGTCACGGTTTGATTTTTATCGATAGTTGCAACTCGCCTCCTCAATCCATTCAAGGACATGCGACCAATTTGGTCCGAGGACATAAAATCCAAAACGAGCAGCATAATATTGTTCTGTAAGATCTTGCATGTATGTTTGACCAAGGCCCATGCAACTATAGTAGAAACAAATTCTCGACAGAGTGTTCTTGAAAATTGAGCTCAACTTTATAAATTACACTATGCCTCATTGACCAAAACCGTAGTGCTGGAGATACTCCAACAAATGTTTTTTCGTTTGATGGAATGAGAGTGTAGGGGCCCCACTAGCTGAAACTCAATGCTCTTAATCGAATGCAACTGAAGGTTCATGCATCTTAGTCCCAGTTTGAGTTTTATCGCGAGTTGCAACTTGCCTCCTCAAACCATTTAGGGACATGTGGTAAATTTGGTTTGGGGGCATAAAATCCAAACCAAGTAGCATAACAGACTTTCGTAATCTCCTGCAAGTCTATTTGGCCAAGGCCCATGTGACTACACTAGCCAAAAAGACCCGACACAGTGTCCTTTAAAATCAACTTTCTCTTCATAAATTGCACTATGCCTCATTGACCAAAATCCTAGTGTTGGAGATACTCCCACAAATTGTGTTCTGGTCGATGGAATGATAGCATAGGAGATCCAATAGCTGAAGCCTGGTGCTCTAGATCCAATGCAACTGACGGTTCATACATCCGAGTCTCAGTTTGTGTTTTATTGATAGTTGCAACTTGCCTCCTCAAGCCATTCAAGTACATGTGGCCAATTTGGCCAGAGGGCATAAAATCCAAATCGAGCAGCATAATGTTGTTCCATAAGCTCCCGCATGTATGTTTGGCCAAGACCCATGCGACTACACTAGAAAAAAATGCTCGATAGAGTGTTCTTGAAAATCGAGCTCATTCTTTGATTCTAATGACATGAGTGACTTGGTGAGGTTCCTCGACAGAGTGACTTGGTGACTTGGTGAGGTTCCTCAACTTGTCAATGACATGAGCCTTACTAAGCACCAAATAAAATATTCCAACACCATAATCAAACATAATGCATGCAACATCTTGCTTCCATAGTTATTCCCTTTACATACAACAAAATAAATGTATGACTCTAGAATAGAGGAGAGTCAAGGTGACATCCAACTTCTAATTTTCAAGCAGAATGAACATTTAGAGAAAACATGAAAAATCATTAATGCATAATGTTATGAATTATATCAAAGGTTATCCTTTTGACAAGTGAATAATGTTATGAATGTTATCAACGAAGATCCTTTAGAGCCATGGTCATTATGAATGTTATCAATGAAGATCTGATGATGAACCATGATTTGACTTATCTATATCATATTGCAATATTTATTTTCTCATGTGTGACTAAATGTTGACACCTACTTGAATATTGTCCTCCTTCCTATGCTAGTCATGTTTGGCCTTGTATTTTTCTAGACTCTTTAATAACACACCTTTCATGATCGTACATATGTATGAATTTGTTGGAATTGATGGCCTAGAAGGCAAATAGATGTCATCATATTTGTTACTCCCTTCTTGTGTTTGATCACTAGATGAAAGTTTTGTAGGAAAACCCTTCCAACAATAGTGTCTTGTTTTGTTGGGGCATGATTTGTGCCTACAAATATTGTAGAGGTTGACAATTGATATGAATTATTATTTCATTTCCCATGATATCATGCTTCCATTTCTTAACCACTTACGCCGATTAGAAAATGGTCAACATTTTCTAAGTTCAGGGTGACATAATCAACTTTCCAGGAAAACAATCCTTCCACAATAGCTCTAAGATGTCTCCATGCATGAATGGTTGTTCATGAGAGGATTTACAACTATTTAGTATATTGTTCCTAGACATATCCTAAGTATTTATATCCTTGTATGAATAATGTTTAGGTCTGACATAAAATCCCTAGTCACAACCTCCATTTGTATTGTTAGTATCTGAGATGGAGGTCCTAAGGTGATAAGTATGTAATGGTGGGGTCAGTTGTTAATATGATGGGGAGGTAGGGTTTAAGGGAATGTGTTTCACCTTATTTTTTATACTAAATGAAAAAAAATTCATCACAACATCTTCATGAATGATGCCCATGCAACCAAATGCATGTGGAATATGTGTCACTTATCATGCAACAAGGATTAGGTAGATGCCCTATCTTACCACTACTTCTCTTACCACCCTTAAGTCCTTATTTAATTCCATAGGTTTATCATGCAACAAGGATTAGGTAGATACCCTATCTTACCACTACTTCTCTTACCACCCTTAAGTCCTTATTTAATTCCATAGGTTTATCATGCAATATGGTTTAGCATGTGTTTTTGTTGTTGTCGGGATTTGGTGGTCTGTGCTTGTCATGGTGTAGCCTAGAATTTGGTGGGTGGTGTGTTCTTGTAATGGGTTTTTTAGATGTATTATCAACTATGATAAATGGTTGTGGTTATATTGGTTGTTGTGGTGCACTATGGATTTTCCTATATCTGGTCTCTAATATGGTGATTGGTCATGGTTTTCTTAGAGATCGTGGTGTACTGTAGAATTTGGTGGGCCATGAATTGTGCTCATTGTGGCATAGCCTAAAATTTTGTGGGTGCTCTATGTTTCCCATGGGTTTCATGGTTATGGTCTCGATTATAGTTTTTTGTTTTGATTTTCTTGGTGATTATGGTGCACTCTGGAATTTGGTTGTTGTTCCATGTTTTTCATTCCTCTCTTGGGTTTGGTCTCGATTATGGTGTTTTGAAGTGGTTGTCGATGTGTGGTAAAACATTTCATGGAGGAGGGTTGTTTTTTCCATAGGATTGTGTGTAGTTTCATTTCTACCTCTTACATACACTGGTAGATTGGTTGGAATTGTTGGTATTTGGCACATAGAAAGGGATGTGTTTTCCTTGTGACAATGTTCTTCAAATTGGATTTGTCCATATGTGTTTTCTTTTCAAGTTGGTCTTTAGCACATAGAAAAGTATGTGTTTTCTTTGTTAACATGTTTTTTGGTTTGGATCTATCCTTTTGTGTTTTCTTTTTGTATGTGATATGGGTTTCATGATGTTATATCCCATGTTCAACCCTAGGTTTCTTTGATTCCTACAAAACTATTATTGTTTCCCTATAGTATTGGGGTTTAGGATGGCCTTGTGAGAGTTGACAATGCAACACATGGGGGTTTGCAAAAATTAGAGGTGTTTTGTGTCGCGTGGTTCCTCTTCCTTGAGTAGAGGGTGCCTAGTTGGGTTATCCTAGTCTAGTATTTATATTTTTGTATACCATTTCTAGAAGTTATGATATTGTTCAAGTTCAAGTGAGAATTTTTTGTGTAGGTTCATTTTGCACAAATCCAATAAACAACAACCTTAATACTATTTTTTTCCTAGATCCATATGATAAATTTATCATGTCCTTAGTGTTTTCACATTTTTAATATGTCCTTAATATGTCCAAAATAAAGAGGGATAAATTTATCATGTCCTTAGTGTTTTCACATTTTTAATATGTCCTTAATATGTCCAAAATCAAGAGGGATATCGCATTAAATTAGGTGGTTGACCACTAATATTGGTAATTGAACCCTAGTCTAATTGTGCATCCAAAACTAAAGATATAAACTTTTTATTTAGAACTGTGAATATGATGATGGAATACTAACTAACAACATGTGCACATGCAAATGAAGGTACAACCAAACAAGTACCTGTCAGATATTTCTTCATCGAGTGAGGAAATCTTAGGACAAATAGAGGCCAGAAATGCGACTGCATCTAGTAGATATGATAAGCAAATAAGGACCAGAGGTGAAAAAGTCAATAAAATTTTGTAGACGCATGGAATTTTTTCTTATCGAAGGAGGATCATGCTCTTATGATGATGAGAGCATATGAGACATAGATGTTCCACTCAGGTATAAGAATCTAGTGAAATAATGGGTACCTAAGGAACTACCTCCTATAGATGTTGACTTCGTTGTCTACAATAGGATATATCGCATTGCACCATACTCCCTGCATGGATCGGGGCTATTTTCCATGGATGGAATAATTTTAAAATACAACACAGTAATTGAATTGTTGGACTATGTCAGACCGCATTACAATTATAACGATTGGATGCGGCTGGTCCGGTACATGCGAAGTATGCAGAGATATGCACTTGCCACAAATTATATACAACTAATAAACAAGGATAAAAATAAGGGAGCAACTATCTATATTGATGGAAGACCTAAATATTCTGGCAATATCCCAGGGTTTATAAACAACACACGACCCGAGACAACAAACAAACAACCGAATTGCATATATGAGGGACGTGAAGAGAATCGGGTAGTTTTGTGCGCAATAAAAAAGATAGCTCCCAGGGAATATTTATTAGTGGATTACCATTTGAAGCGAATATAAACATTGAATAATAGTGTGCAAGTTCTTCTGCAACACCTCTTTAAGAAACCTCTACTTATTGCATTATATTTTTTTATTATCTTTAACATTGTTGTAAATATTATCTTTAACATTGTTTTTCTGTTATCATTAACAATTTTTTAAATATTTGGGGGTTCTAATTATATTATAATGTGGTAGGATGATCGTGGAAAAGGGCCAGCCATAGAACATGTAAATGATTATCAATTTCCACTTTTATTTTACGTTGTTTTTATTATTTTCTTATAAATTTTTATTGAAATAACATTGTTTTTGCTGAAATTATATGTAGTCAGCAGACCATGTGGATCATGATTCCGCCGATGAGGAGGGGTTTTATTCTTGCGCTGATCCGATGCTCTTATTAAAAAAAAAGACCATTAAAGATAACAAGGAACTTGTTAGCTTGTTAGATCGTCCATAACAAACTCCCGACGTCAAAGAAAATATCAAGCTCCTTATGTCACAACTTAACACATATAAGGTAATAACCATAAGTTTTTTTTTTTTTTAATGCACTCATATGTTCAATTATGATACTTTGTTAGTTAACTTTTACATTGTCTCACGAAAAAACATTTTCTTTTTTATAAAGGAATATTTGGAGCCTATTCATCCCGACGTTGGTAGTAGTGGTGCTACAGAGATGCTACAGAGTCCTGATGTGGGTGGTCATACAGCTCCTAGAGAACTATTTACTTCTCCATCTTCCACACTTCATTTAGATAGGAGCCATGACACACACTGACATACATCCACACCTCGAAAAGAGTCTAGAGATGGTGGAAGAGATGAGGATCATAGTGATGTGGTTGAGATGGTTTCATTTCTTGGAGCTAGACGCGTGACAAGCACGGGGACCCTTCCGTGCATATTTTTGGTCGACGATAATGGAATTCCATTAAAACAATCAAGACTCCCAGGTAGTTTTGATTCATATTTTAATCATTTAATGTTGTCTTCATACATAAATCATCTATATTATTAATTTTAAATTAATGATCATATCTTTTTGTGTGTAGGAAATAACCTTTTTTATAGGCACGTAGAGAGCAAGACCTTGTCTATTTTTGGGACAACCTTACGCATGAGGTGGAATTGCCATAATTCCAACCTCAAAAAGGGACTTATGGATTATTTTGAAGGCCTCTTTGGTGTAGACACGTTCAATACAAAAGTGGTCACATCTGTAGCGGGTGAATATTTAAAATACACGGGGGATGTTTATAGACGAAGCTTGGCAAGAAATCCTAGGTATGAGCGTCCTCCCTCAATTCCAAAGAGGGAGTGGAAGTCGATAATTGATGATGCAAAAGAGAAGATTTTGAAAAAATAAGGAGAAAAAATAACTGGTACACCAAGGTAAATTACAATTTTTTGAATTCAATACTAGCTTTATTTTTCTTTAGATCTAAATAAAAGTGTGGTTATATATAACATACTTGAAAATTTTGATGATAGGTTGCCTGACACTTCGAAGGAAACCAAAGCAAGGATTTCCAAACATGGACAACACAAGCTAGGCCAGGGAAACTACTCGAGGTTACAGTCACGAATCATAAGTACCCAAAAATATTAAGAATATTTATTGTATCAACTTACAACTTTAAGGTAATTGCAGCCAAAAACATTAAAAAACCATACCCTTATGCAATGCAGGGCGACGACTTCGGAACTGATACCACGGAGGAAGACCTCCAACTTGGCTACAAGTATTGTTATAAATCCATGGTTGATCATAGGAAAATCATGGGGCAGACCCCAAGATCCAATTTGCGGGATAAGGTAAATAAAAATGAGTCCACATTAACCTTTCGTTACTTATAAAATACGTAAATGTTTGATATCGTCCATAATTTAATGTCTTAATTTGTTTTAATCAGGGGAGAAACACTATCAACGAAACCATTAGTAATGGACAACAAAGTGTTGATAGTGAAACGCATCTAGAATATCATAGTGCTCCCCTATAACTCCATCGCAGTGAGGTGTAGCCCCCATATGTTCTTGTGACTGAGGCCCATGATGGTAAAATGTCTATATATTAATCATATACTTAATAATTTTGTACTTATAAATTTTGATGTTTCAATGGCAGAGAATGTCATATATGATCCTCCTCAACCTGAAGATCAGGTGAACAGGCCGACAAACATTCCAACGGTGCCCACTAGAGGACCAGGTAAATAATTACATTACAAAGTTTTTTTTTTAATATTAATGAACTACTTCAATGATATTTAAAAATTGGCCATACAAATTTAATGTTTTTTATTTTTTTAGGTGATGTCCCCTCACAGCAGCATCCATGCCGTGGGTACGAGACCGGAGGTACTCGACGTCAAAGGAATGAAACAACATCAACTACTGAAGAGCACCCAGTAAATGAAGACATGGACATGGATGATTTGCTTAAGAACTAGAAAGCACAAAACAAGACTAAAAGAAATTCATGATGTCATGTAATAATTTTATAAGACAATTAGATGTACATTATATAGCTGAACATGTAATGAGGCATATAATGCATTGACATTATGGGTACTTATTCATCTGATAATATACACAAGGATATTTCTATGGCTTGTATATATCTGTGAATGTAATTTTGTAAACACTTAATGATAATTTCAACTTATCTTAATGATGCAACTTCCAAAATCTTGTGACATGATATATGAAGCTTTGAAAGTCTTGTGACATGTTTCATTGTGTCTCACATGACAAAGAGCATTACCATTCTTTTCATTGTGTCATGGACATGGTGTTGCTACTCAACATTGACTCAAAGCCTACTTATTCATTCCTCTATGATATGTACAATGATGTTGAACCTTCCACAAATCATTGCAAGCAGAAAAACAAGCCAAGGACAAGAACCCAAGGATTTCGATGTTAAGGTCTTGTGATTCCACAAGGTGGGATACAAAGAGGAATTGTTTCCATGCATAAACATGCTAAATACCTTGATTGAGAATGCAGATGTAACAAGTTGAACATTGAAATCATAGAGCGATGACATAATCAAGCAATATGGGTGGTCATAGATGTTTAGCTACTATTCAGTCATTTAACCTTTTAATGTCTTTGAAAAATGCATGTTTGAAGGGTGGTCACTTCCACGATCCATAACACATTTCTGAAAAGGTATAAATCATTTTATTCTCTTGCGTCATGAAATTTTCCTTCATTTCCTTGTATACTTAAAATACAAATCGGAAAAAAAATGACACATAGCATGCATAACACATAATTTTTTTATTACTCGGAGTAATAGTAATTTTGCATATTCATAAACAAAAAAATGAGACTTATCTTTTAAAAAATATTGGTCCAAGATATTGGTCATGTAAGAGAAAATTTCCATTGAACCAAAACCATCTAGTGTAGATACCACCACCAATCTAGGCTATGAGGCCACCATGGTGAAAAAACCAAGCAACAAGATTCTATATTTCTCATCCCAACCTTTCTACTCACATTCTTACCTAACCTTGTCAACACAAAACATTACAAGAATCTGATTCATCTTGCGATAGATAAGGAACTCTCTTCCACTACAACATGCAACATAAGGAATATATTCACTTTATGTACTTCATGATCCCTTAGATATATTATTCTCTCTAGTTCTCTTTAGTGTGGATAGAAAGAGCTTGATCTATTGTATTCTTTCTAAGAATTTCCTAAAAGAACTATATTTGTCTCTCAAGGATATAAAGAGTATATAATGGATAGTGAATGATG
>ML778297.1:1068542-1079150 GCA_009831015.1 Picea engelmannii | reverse complement strand
TGGGTAGACCATGGCAATATGACATAAATGTGATTCATGATGGGAGAATGAACACATACACCCTGGATAAGAATGGGAGGACACACATGTTTCTTCCAATTAAGGATAAGGATGTGAAGCTGGAAGTAAGAAACACAATACTTCTCATGAATGGGAAGGAACTTCTTACAGAGGTTAAGAAGAAGGAGGACCCATAGTTCATTGTGGTCAGAAAACCGAGGATTGTTCTGACTAGCACAAGGGTGGATGATTTACCAGAAGAAGTTCAGGAACTACTGGAAGAGTTCACTGACATCATAGTGGACGAACTACCTCATTCGTTGCCACCAATTAGGAGTGTGAGTCATCACATTGATCTCATACCAGGAGCCAGTTTGCCAAACAAAGCCACGTACAGATTGACGCCGCAAGAGAATGAAGAGGTTAAAAGGCAGGTCCAGGAGTTGATGGACAAAGGTTTAGTCAGGGAAAGCTTGAGTCCATGTGATGTTCCAACAATACTCAGTCCAAAGAAAGATGGAGGCTAGAGGATGTGTACTAATTCAAGGGCGATCAACAAGATAACTATCAGGTATAGATTTCCATTGCTGAGGATGGATGATCTGATGGATTGCTTGAGTGGAGAAAAGTATTTTTCAAAGATTGATTTTAAAAGTGGTTATCATCAAATTTGCATGAGAGAAGGTGATGAGTGGAAGACAACATTCAAAACAAATGAAGGGTTGTATGAATGACTTGTTATGCCGCTTGGCTTAACAAATGCGCCAAGTACCTTCACGAGGTTGATGAACGAAGTCCTGAAGGAGTTCATCGGGAAATTTGTCATTGTATATTTGGATGACATACTGATTTACAATAAGACCACAGCGGAGCATCTGAAGCATTTGGCTACAGTGATGCAGAGATTGCAGCAGGAGAAGCTATTGATTAACATGAAGAAGTCCTCATTCATGAAGACAGGGATCATTTACTTGGGGTTTGTTATTTCGGAAAATGAGTTGAGGATGGATCCAGATAAGGTGGAAGTAATTAAGAATTGACCATCACCGAAGAATGTATTTGAGGTGAGAAGTTTTCACGGATTGGCTAGTTTCTACCGAAAATTCATTAGGAATTTCAGTGGAATTAGTGCAACAATGATGGACACAGTGAAGAAAAGACATAAGTATTTTCACTGGACAATAGAGGCTGAAAAGAGTTCCAGTC
Source organism: Picea engelmannii (assembly GCA_009831015.1). Classification (NCBI taxonomy): domain Eukaryota; kingdom Viridiplantae; phylum Streptophyta; class Pinopsida; order Pinales; family Pinaceae; genus Picea; species Picea engelmannii. The sequence goes on along the minus strand of ML778297.1, from coordinate 1,077,944 downwards.
TGTTGAAAAGGAAGATCACGAAACAACCGGTTTTGGTGTTGCCAGATTTCCAAAAGACATTTCAGGTGAAATGCGATGCAAGTGGGTTTGCAATCGGGGCAGTCTTAAGTCAAGAAGACATGCCGATAGTGTACTTCAACGAGAAGCTGAATGAGGCGAAAGTGAAGTACTCCACTTATGATAAGGAGTTCTATGCTATCATCCAGGCATTAAAGAAATGGAGGCATTACTTGATCCTGAAAGAGTTTGTCTTGTACAGTGACAATCATGCATTGCAATTTGTGACTCAACAGGAAAAGTTGAATCAGAAACATGTAAAATGGGTTGAGTGTATGCAGAATTTCACTTTTGTGATAAAACATATTTTTGGTACTGCTAACAAAGTTGCTGATGCTTTGAGTAGGAAGTGTTTGCTGTTGCAGGAGTTCAGAGTCAAAATGTTAGGTTTTGATGATCTCAGGAACATGTACACTGATGATCAAGATTTTGGAGAGGCGTATGAAGCAGCTGAGAATCCAATTCTCAGAGATAGAAGCTAGTGGGCTGAGTACATGATCCGGGAAGGATTGCTGTTTAGGGGCAATCAACTGTGTATTCCGAAATGCTCCATGAGGGAGAATATGTTGAAGGAGAAACACAGTGGAGGATTGGTCGGACACTTCGGTCATGACAAAACATTCGCAAAGCTGAGCGAATCATACTTTTGGCCAGGGATGTGATCCGAGGTCAAGATATTTTTAGATAGATGCAAAATTTGCCAGCATTCGAAGGGAAGGAAGCATAATGCAGGTTTTTATCAACCATTGCCCATACCAGAGAGGCCATGAGATGAAATTAGCATGGATTTCATATTGGGGTTGCCAAGGATGCAAAGAGGATTTGATTCAATCTTTGTGGTAGTGGATAGATTTTCCAAGATGGCACACTTCATTCCATGTCAGAAAACCAGTGATGCCACTCACATTGCAAACTTGTTTTTCAAAGAGGTCATTTGACTTCATGGATTGCCGACGAGTATAGTCTCGGATCAAGATACCAAATTCATAGGGCATTTTTGGAGGACCTTATGGAAGAAGCTGGGGACTAACTTGTTGTTTAGTTTAGCGTATCAACCTTAGACGGATGGACATACATAAGTGGTAAACAGAATTCTGGGAGACTTGCTGAGAAGCTTGGTGACAGAGCACCACAACCAGTGGGACAACATATTACCACAGGCAGAGTTTGCTTATAAAGACTCAGTTAATCAGAGCACAGGGAAAAGTCCATTTCAAGTTGTCTATTGAGGGATTCATAACAGATTGCGACTAGGAGCACTAGTGCAGAAGAATTCGCGGAGGCGATGAAAGAACTTCACAGCCAGGTGAAGCAGTGACTGTTGGATTTGAGCCAGGAATATAAGTGCAGATCCAATTAGCATAGGAGACAACTTAAATTTGAGGTTGGTGACTTAATTCTAGAACATTTGAGAAAGGAAGGGTTCCCGAGGGGAACATACAATAAATTGAAAATGAAGAAAACCAAATCCTGCAAGGTCTTGAAGAAATTTGGAGCGAATGCCTACGAGATTGAATTACCCGATGGGATCGAAATTTCTTCAATATTCAATATCTCTGATTTATACCCATATAAAGCTGGAGAAACAGAGACTGGAATTGAGCATCCAGTCATCCAGTGGACGAAGCAGATGCCGGTTGCAGAGAAGCCGCAGATGGAAAGCATACTGGACAAGAGAGTAAGTAAGAAGACCAGGAGGAAAGAATACTTTGAGTATCTGGTCAAATGGAAGAACAATCCAGTTGAAGATGCCAGCTGGGAGACCAAAGCATAGATACAGAAGCATGGACAGACCATGTAGGAGCTCATGGATAGAAGCCCATGAAAGTTTTCAAGTGAGGGAGTATGATTCAGGAGCATCTCCCACATCAAGCGAGCCAGCGCGGAAGCGGAAGACAACTAGACAAGCCAACACAAATTTTGAAATCACTTTGGATTTGATGCGCGAACATTAATATGGAAATTTAATGAAGTGCACTTATATATTGTAAATGGACCTTGAGCGGATTTCTCTCGTCCTTAGTAGGTAGACGACATTTAAGGTAGTTAATGTAAAGTATATAGAATTTAATTCTAGAGTAGACTGCTTGAGAGTGCAAGAGGGAAACGAGATATAGCCACCCTCATTGGGAATTTGTAATAGTAGTAGAGGAGGAAGAGCAAGAGCATGCAGAGAGCTGTGAAAAGAACACCCATGTACATACATTTGAATTAATAGAAGAAAGCTTTGATTCAAATTCATGGTTTTGTGTTTGTTCTCTGTGTATGGATGTTGATATGCTCATTGGATGTTTGCTTCCTATTATACATTTGCTTTGATATGCTGTGTATATGATTTCATGTTTGAAATAGAGTCTGAGAGGAAGAAGAAATGAGTTTCAATTGTTTCTCTATTTGAGCCAGAGAATTCCTGCAAGAAGTGTAGTTGAAGTGTCTGGAAGGAGTGCATTGACAAAGGGCTCAGATAGTTTAACTTTTGTTCTTGTTCATCCAGAAGTGAAGACAGGCATAGGAGCCATGCAAGGAGTGCGCAGGCCGAGTAAAAGTCTCAGGGTTGCGAACCTGAGTGAAGAATTGAAGGACTGCTACTGAAGGTGTGCGCAGAGTCGAAGTATTCAAGCACGTGAAAGTGTTTGAAGGTTTCCGCAAGGAGTGCGAGCAAGTGGTTTCTTTCTGAGGACTTGAAGCCGTGGGAAAAGTTCAGAAGGTATAGAACCTTCGAGTAATCACCAAGGGAAGGATAGGGAGTTGGTGCCGTGAAGTATTTAGGAAGGCGTCGTAAGTTTGCACTGCAGGTGAACAATTTTTCATGGAGGAATACTTGGTCCATCTCGTAGAATTCATCCGGAAGAAACAACCAGACGATATTCTTTGAGGAGAATCCATGAATTTCCGTGATCCATTAGATCTCGTGGAGGTACAAGGGAGATACTACAGGTATTCCTGAGAAGTTACAAGCTCAAAAGGGATAGAGCCATTGGTCCAAGCCAGCCAGGGCCATTGGATTACTCGCGGATCGCCTATCGGGGTTTCGTGAGGGAAGAGCCGAAGATTTGGCAACGAGAATTGTGATATTGCGATATGCGATATCCCGATGGATACGTAAACAGTGTGGGGGCCACAAGAGTTGGTGACGTGGACAGGTAGCACACCTTATCGGGATCTCGCAGCATGAAGTCCCGAATTATTGACATTAGGATTCATGATCCCACGAAGTCTGAAGTCCCGATGAGATAAGGGATCATTGAAAAGTCAAAGAAGCGAGCTCATCGGAGTTTCGGCATATCGTGAGTCGGGAGTCGGTAAAGTGAATGGCTTGATATCGCGAGTGGCGAAATCACGATAGGGGAATTCCCGACAGGAAAAGGAAAAGGTCAGCGTTGACTTACATCGGGGTTCAGGGATTCGAAACACCAACGCTAGACCATTGACCTCGCGACACCGTGAAGTTCGATCTCCCGATTGTAATAAGGGGATCGCGTGAGAGTTCTGTGGGTGCAGATTTCCCGATAGGGAAATATAAGAGCCTTAGAGTTCTTTGGGCTATGAAAGAGAGAAGATATTGTGAGAAGACATGCTTGCGAGCATGGCCGCGTCATAATCTAACTTTAATGGTTAATAAAAATAACCCCTCCAAGCCTTGTCTTGACCAAGATGCCATGGCAGTACCAGGTCCCCAACATCCTTTACCCAAACATCTTGAAAAATGGTTAACCAAGTTTGATCCTGATTCTAAGCAATCAACCGAGGATCATATAAAAAATATCATGTTGGTTGTTAGGCTGAGAAATGTTGAACATGAAGATGTCATTTGTAGGCTATTTCCCTATACCTTCGAAGGAAATGCCTTGACATGGTATTTGCACAACAACCCCAAACTGGGATAAATTTGAATCCTTTTTCTTAGAAAAGTTTGGGGATGAAAAATCTCCAGAAGTTCTGGTTATGGAATTATCCAACATGAATATGAATCATAAAGAAAAGGTCAAGGACTTTAATAAGAGATTCCTTACACTTAAAAATAAGATCCCTATAGATTCCATGCCTGCTGAAAACTTGGTTATTTCTTACTATGCTAAATCTCTACATCATAATACAACTATGTGGGTTAAAAAGTCTAAGAAAAATACACTATTAGAAGCTTTTGAAGAGGCAATCCTCATTGAAAAGGTCATTCTAAGTTTGAAGGATAACACAAACCCTGAAGTTGAATCAACTTCTTCTTCTAAGAAGAAGATAGAAATTCTCACCCGACCTCCTTCAAATAAGAAAGAGAAAGAACTCTTAGATTTGGAGAGCTCACAAAAATATTTTCAAAAGTTATCTAATCAAGTTGTATATTTTAAAATATATGCAGAGGAAGGATCTCCGAGTAAAGGAAATTATTGACCACATTTTAGAAGACCGCTTCCAAATTCTCCCAATAGATCAAACCCTCCTACTGAAGGTCTTAGTTTAGAAGGATTACACCATGCTATACAAGCCATATTGGACGGAGCTGATATTTCTGTTGCTATCCCACCTGAACATCAAAATGATGCAGAAAATGAGGATGAAGAAACACCTTGAGGAAGGAGGCTCATCTCCCCCAGTTTTTGGGCATCTTTCAAAAAGTATTTTTCAAGCTAACTTTGAAACTGTCAATAATAACGAGAATCCTTATAATACTTGTAGTAAAATTCAGTCTAAATATCAAAACAAATCTGCACCTGAAGCAAATAAAGATACGGTATCAAAACAATCAAGACAGGTTGAAACACAAAAAAATTCTTCTTTCTCTAATCTAGACTACGATCCTATTGAGGATCTTAAGAGATTAAAATAAAATATATCGATTTAGTAGCTGCTTAAGTTTCCTCCCATCTAATAGAAACTGTTACAAAGCATAGACGATAACAATAAAAAGAAAGATCCTCTAGAAAAAAACTTGACAGAAAATAACATTAATAAAAGAAAGGATGTTGTATACAAAAGATACTTGAAGGCTATAATAGAAGGAATGATATTCCGGATAAAAGCGTAGGAAATCTAGATAAAATACCCTTAGATACAATAGTTAAAAATCAACAAACTTTTTTTCCCACACCACAAAAAAATGTACCACCATTTCTGTTAACATTTGAAATCTTCAATTGAAATGTGCATAATTGTATGGTGGATTTCGAGGCTTCAACGAATATGATGCCTTTATCTGTTTGTCAAAATATCATTGTTGATGCTAAACCTTCTGATTTGAAAATCATTCAGCTGGACGTAACCAATGTCACAGTGGTTGGTGAGATTAAAGATGTATTGATCAGATTATCATCTAACCTGAATGTGCACCAGGTAATTGACATAGTAGTTGTTGATATTCCAGTGGTATATGGCATGTTCCTGAGTAGAGATTGGTCTGAGAAACTACATGGTTATTTTGCCACAAATTGGTCTCACTTATAGTTACCAGTAAATCTTCAGCCAAATAAGTTTAGAATTAACATGGAACACTATCTAAAATACATTGTTACTGATCTAAATGATTTGAATGAACCTTTTGTCCCTAGTGTGAATGCATTAGAAAGTCAAGGTATGAAGACTTTATTTGAGAATTTTGTGGCTGGAATATCTACTATTGTAGACTCGAATCAACAATCTGAAATATAAGTCTTCACTCAGGTATCAACCTCTAAAAATGATGTAAACATTGTAAATAGTTGCGAGAATGATGGAATTTGGTCTTTACACTTTAATAGGTCAAAATCACGTGAAGGAGCTAGTGCTGGTTGTTTATTGATAGACTCTAAAAGGTAATAAGACATTCATTTCTTGTAGATTAGAATTCGATTGTACAAATAATACGAAAGAATATGAAGCTCTCCCGCAGAGACTCAAGAAAGCCATTGACCTTGATGTCCAATGCCTAGTGGAATTTGATGATTTTGAAATTTTAGTCAAACATGTGAAAATTGATATTCACTGTCTTTATGTTCACCTAAAAAACTACCAGACCGAGGTATGGAACTTTATTAATAAATTTCTCGCTTTTAACATAAGTTCTATTCCTAGATCTAGTAATTCTGAAGCAAATTTGTTGGCAAATGTAGCATCAAAATTATTACTTGTTGAAGGCTTCTTTCCTAATTCATTTTCTATTGAATTAATGTTCAGGCTGTCAATTGCAAACAATATCATCAATTGGTGGGTGTTTGACGATGATCTATAGATCATAATTTTTTTGCATATGGAAGACACTTTTCAAGACGTTGTAATTGATGAAAACAGTCACGACGAAAATATTCGTGATTTTTCGGTAATATCTGATCCTCGTTCGGCTGAAAGTTCATATAACATGGTAAATTCTATCCCTAAATCTGTCATTAGATTAGAAAAGTTTTATGATTTACACGAAAAATTTAGGGGAGTGGTCAACTATAAAATGAATAGTTCCTCATTGCAATATGAAATTGTAAATTTAGGAATGCAGGATAACCCTCAAAACATTATTTTGGGCAAAGGGTGTACTCAACAAGAAATATATGCATTTACTTAATTGTTTAAATATTTTAAAGATGTATTCTCTTGGACATACGATGATTTGAAAACATTTGATTCGAACATAATACAACATGTAAACCCCATGAAGCTTCAATCCAAACCATTTAAACAAAAACTAAGGAAGATGCACCCTTAGTTAGAGCCCACAGTAAGAAATGAACTAAATACGCCGTTAACAACTAAGATCATATTTCCTGTCCGACACACCCAGTGGGTGTCCAAATTAGTCCTGGTAAGAAAAAAGAATGGAGAAATATGACTATGTGTCGATTTCTGCAACTTAAATGAGCCTTTGATAAAGCCAATTATCCCGTTCCACCCATGGAATAGATCCTACAATAGGTATCTGGATCCGGAAGACTTTCATTGTTAGATGGTTTTTCGGGATACAACCAGGTTCTACTGTCTCCATTAGATCATCTTAAAACTACATTTTGGACCCCTTGTGGAACTTATGCTTATCGCAAAATTACTTTCAGATTAAGTAATGCTTGGGCCACTTTCCAAAGGGCAATGGATATCACTTTTCAGGGAATTATAAATCAACCAAAGATTGTTTACTTAGATGATGTTATCATCTTTTCGAAGAACAAAAACACCACTTATCTCACCTTAGGAGTGTGTTAGATTTTTGTCGTAAGTATGGTATTTCATTAAACCCCAAGAATTTTGTTTTTTGCTGTTGATCAGGGAAAGTTACTTGGCTTCATAGTATCAAAATATGGAATGATGATAGATCCAGAACAAACTCAATCCATAGCCAATATTTCCCCTCCATCATCCAAAAAGGCCATGCAATCTTTTTTTGGTAAAATAATTTTTGTTAGATATTTTGTTCCTAGTTTTTCTGAGATGGTTAGACCCCTGTAAAACATGATAAAAAATGACACTCTCTTTAGGTGGAGATCACAAGAAAACATGGCTTTTAATTCCATGAAAAAATCTATAACAGAAGCTCCATCCTTGATGAGTCCTTATTTTTCCAAAGACTTTACTCTCTATACATTTGTGTCAGATAGATCATACGCTACTGTACTCACCCATAAAAACAATGATAATAATGAAATCCCCATTTCATTTATGATTTATGCCTTGAAAGTAGTATAATTAAATTATCTGACAGTCGATCAACAAGACTTTGTTGTTTTTAAAGAAGTAAAACACTTTAGATCTTATCTCTTGAAATCTAGAACTAAATTCATTGTTCCTTACCCTGTAGTGAGAAATTTATTAGTTCAAAAAGAGCTTAGGGAAAAGAGGGTTCACTGGATGACCTCTCTTCAAGAATATGATCTCGAAATTAAACCAATAGAAATTGTTAAGGGTCACAGTCTTTGCAAATTAGTGGCTGATTCAGTTAATATTCCTGACAATGAACTAGTAGTACTAGATGTGACATTGCATCATGAAACACAAATCTGCTATGCACAAACCATGTCGAATTCTCGGTATAATGATATTAAGTTTTATTTGACACATGGAACCACCCCTCAAAATCTCAATCCCAAAAACAAAAAATCACTAAGACTCATAGCTGTACCTTTTCAATTAATTAATGATGTGCTTTTCATAAAATGTTTTGATGGTGTATTGCTACGTTTCCTAGAAAAGGAAGAATCTGAAAAAGTATTGACTAAATTACATTTAGGTGATGAGAGAGGTCACTTTGGTGGTGAAAAAAATGCTCACAAAGTCATTAGAGATGGGTACTATTGGCCCACACTATATAAATATGCTCATTCCGTGGCCCACAAATGCATAATATGTCAAAAGGCTGTAGGATGAGTCAAGAAAGCCACATTCCCTTTGCAACCCATTACAATTGATACACCATTCAAACAATGGGGTATCAATATCATAGGGCCAATTAATCCACCCTCTTCACAACAACACAAGTACATTCTCATGACAATATATTAATTTACCAGGTGGTATGAAGCCATTCCTTTAAGAATAGTCAACACTAATACAGTGATTTCATTCTTGAACTCTCATATCATCTCACATTTTGGGATACCAAAATGTCTAGTTTTCAACAATCCTTCTTATTTTTCCTCATTGGATATGAATGTTTATTCTTTAGAAAAAGGGATCAAGTTAAAATATTTTGCTAGCTATTACCCCCAAGGCAATGGCTTGGCTGAATCAACAAACAAACATTTGATTAAAATATTGAAAAGATCAGTGTGAAATAATCATAAAAATTGGCACATTGCCATGTATAATGCACTATGGGTTGACAGGGTCACCCCAAAAGAATTCATCGGTAATTCCCCTTTCTTCCTTGTGTATGGAAGGTAATCTATCCTTCCTCCCAATGTCCTGTTACTGTCGCTTCAATTATCTAAGTGTTGATTAAGGTTGGTTTTCATTGATGTCAACCCTTGAAGAAAGCCCCATAGCACAAAGGTTTAGGTAATGGACCCAATATTGTTTGATGTAAATATGACTCATTATTGTTTTTTCATGGTTTATAAGAAGTAAATATGGATGAACTCCAAAGTGGTCCCCTTATGGTGAAATCCTTCATGGGAAGACAGTTTGTGGAGTAAGAGAACCCACGATTAATTGTGGAATAATGAGATGAAGGAAAGATAATTTTTCAGGGAAAATATCCTATATGGATAGTGATTTTCATGTCATTTCCGGTGGTATGTGGAACACCAAATAATTCCTCACGGTTAGAGAGTTATGGCCATGAGAAGTTGGAGACCCCAAGTTTGGGTAATGGACCCAAGTTTGTTTGATGGGTAACGGTATGAGTTATGATATATTTTCAGATACTACTATTCTATATGGATAGTACATGTC
>ML778297.1:1025811-1042651 GCA_009831015.1 Picea engelmannii | reverse complement strand
CAATCAAGCCCACTTAGCTTGCTACCCCATTTGCAAAACCTTAGCAAGTATTGTGCCTTATGAACTACCCAGTTAGAGCTCCCTTGACTCTTATTACTTAAGTATATAGGGGCTTCCGCAGTGCAAGATATTAGATATTATTTCCGGGATTAACTGCGTAGTGTAAGTCATTAATCTATGACCCATATTCATGATGCAATGAGTGCTAAGTGGACTATTCATGATGCAATGAATGCAGGATAATCCTCAAAACATTAATTTGGGAAAAGGGTGTATTCAACAAGAAAGATATGCATTTATTAAATTGTTTAAAGAATTTAAAGATGTATTCTCTTGGACATATGATGCTTTGAAAACATTTGATCCAAACATAATACAACATGTAAACCCCATGAAGCTTCAATCCCAACCATTTCAACAAAAACTATGGAGGATGCACCCTAAGTTAGAGCCCACAGTAAAAAAGGAACTAAATAAGTTGTTAGCAACTAAGATCATCTTTCTTGTCTAGCACACCCAATGGGTGTCCAACTTAGTCCCGGTAAGAAAAAAGAACGGAGAAATATGATTGTGTCGATCTCCACAACTTAAATCGAGCCTCTGATAAAGACAATTATTCCATTCCACCCATGGAATAGATCCTACAACATGTATCTGCAACTGAAAGACTTTCATTGTTAGATGGTTTTTCAGGATACAACCAGGTCCTAATGTCTCCATTAGATCAACTTAAAACTACATTTCGGACCCCTTGGGAAACTTATATTTATCGCACAATGTCTTTCAGAGTAATTAATGCTAGGGCCAGTTTCCAAAAGGCCATGGATATCTATTTTTGTGGACTTATAAATAAATCAGTGGTTGTTTACTTAGATGATGTTATCGTCTTTTCAAAGAACAAAAATGACCACTTATGTCACCTTAGGAGTGTGTTAGAATGTTGTCATAAGTATGGTATTTCATTAAACCCCAAGAAAACAATTTTTTTTGTTGATCAAGGAAAGTTACTTGGATTCATAGTATCAAAATATGGAATGATGATAGATCCAGAATGAACTCAAGCCATAGCCAATATTTCCCCTCCATCGTCCAAAAAGGCCATGCAATCTTTTCTTGGTAAAATAATTTTTGTTAGATGTTTTGTTCCTATTTTTTCTGAGATGGTTAGACCTTTGCAAAACATGATAAAAAATGACACTCTCTTTAGGTGGAGATCACAAGAAAAATTGGATTTTAATTCCATAAGAAAAGATATAACAGAAGCTCCATCCTTGATGAGTCCTGATTTTTCCAAAGACTTTACTCTCTATTTCACGCCAGATAGATCATACACTGATGTACTCACCCATAAAAACAATGATAATAATGAAATCCCCATTTCATTTATGAGTTATGAATTTAAAGGAGTATAATTAAATTATCCTGCAGTCGATCAACAAGCCTTTGTTGTTTCTAAAGTAGTAAAACACTTCATATCTTATCTCTTGAAATCTATAACTAAAGTCATTGTTCCTTACCCCGCAGTGAGAAATTTATTAGTTCAAAAAGAGCTTGTGGAAAATTGGCTCACAGGATGACCTCCCTTCAAGAATATGATCTCGAAATTAAACCAACACAAATTATTAGGGATCAAGGTCTTTGCAAATTAGTGGTTGATTCAATTAATCTTCCTGACAATGAACTAGTAGTACTAGACGAGACATTGCATCATGAAACTTAAATTTGCTATGCACAAACCATGCCGAATTCCTGGTATAATGATATTAAGGTTTATTTGACACATGGAACCACCCCTCAAAATCTCAATCCCAAAAATAGAAGAGAACTAAGACTCAGATCTGCACCTTTTCAATTAATTAATGATGTGCTTTTCATAAAATTTTTGATGGTGTATTGTTACGTTGCCTAGAAAAGGAAGAATCTGAAAAAGTATTGACTAAATTACATTTAGGTGATGCCAGAGGTCATTTTGGTGGTGAAACAACCACTCAAATATTCCTTAGAGCTGGGTACTATTGGCCCACTCTATTTAAATATGCTCATGTTGTGGCCCGCAAATTCACAATATGTCAAAAGGTTGTATGATGAGTCAAGAAAGCCACATTCCCTTTGCAACCCGTTACAATTGATACACCATTCCATCAACGGGGTCTGGATATCATAGGGCCAATTAACCTATCCTCTTCATAGCAACAAAAGTACATTATCACGACAATATATTACTTTACCAGGTGGTCCAAAGCGATGCCTTTAAGAGTAGTCACCACTAATAAGGTGATTTCGTTCTTGGACTCTCATATCATCACACGTTTTGGGATACCAACATGTTTAGTTTTTGACAATGCTTCTTATTTTTCCTCATTGGACATGAATGCTTATGATTTGTAAAAAGGGATCAAGTTAAAATATTCTAGAAACTATTTCCCCCAAGGAAATGGCTTGGATGAGTCAACGAACAAAAAATTGATTAAAATCCTGAAAAGAAGAGTGTCGAATAATCATAAAAATTGGCACATTTCCCTGTATAATGCACTATGGGATAATAGGGCCACCCTAAAAGAATCCATCGATAATTCCCCTTTCTTCCTTGTGTATGGAAGAGAATCTATTCTTCCTCCCAATGTCCTGTTACTGTCACTTCAATTATCTAAGAAGGTTGAGGAGGAAGAATGTCCTGCCTTGGAAATTCGAATAAACACTTTACTTGAACTTGAAGAAACCCGAATGAAAGCTAAACAAAAATTAGATCATCATCAACAAATTGTTAAACACTGGTTTGATGCAAGTTCATCCTCTGATAGAAAATTCAACATAGGATATCTGGTCCTCATGTGGGATAAATCACATGAGGATAAAGGGGAACACACATAGTTTCAAAATCTATGGTTGGGACCATTCATTATTGCAAAAAAATTGGGTCCTAGCTCCTTTCGCCTGTAAAACTTAGAAGGGAAACCAACCACTTTTCCAATGAATGGGCAGTCCCTCAAAAAGTATTTTGCTTGATCAAATATGATCGAACACTCTGGAAATATTCCATGTACTGTAAAATTTTGTTTTATTTGATTGTTGTGTTTAAAATTTTCTATTTTTTCTGTCTGATTGAATTATTTCTGATCCAAGAATAATTGTCAAAGGCAACATTCATTGTGAGATTTATAGCTGGAAAAAAATATGAAACAATTCAAACAGTTTCTGATACTAATATTCAACTCAAATAATTGATTTATAAGTCAGTTGAGTACTACGAAATCCTAAACGGTCTTGGTCAGAGTATTACCCCTGAAACGTGTCGAGATATTTGAGAATTACGATTATCTTTAGACTTTTTACACCGTCCATGTTCTTAAAAGATCACTTTTAAGTGCTTCCCATTCTCTATATGATTTCTTAATTGAAATCTAAAATATCTAAACCATGATAAAGATTCCAGTTCTAAAAGAAAATAAATAGTGATCAGTAATATACCTGTCCCATAATTAATCTCCAGTATCACCCCACTCTCTTTGTCATTTACAAAGTCTCTAAATTATATCATAATAAATAGAATACGAGGTTTGAAAACACTTGTGTGGGAAATGTGTGGAAACCTTTCGGGGTACTAAACAAGCATGCTGGAAGCAGGTAAATGCACTCATGACACAAAGGTAACTTCGTTGGGGTACTGAACAGGCTTGCTGGCAGCGAAGCAATGTTGGGTTTGAGAGATAACAGGTATGTGCTTATAAGTTAACTTTCTACGAGAGTATATATCATGAATATAAAACTATTGGATGGGATTAAAGTACTTGAGTGGGTTAAATGACATCCTTGTTGAGGCTATAAATGCCCGCTAACAACAGTGGCTCTCTCAATGGTATTCAATTCATTTTTATAAACATCGTTACCATTTGATCAAAACACATCTTCAGGTTATAATCCTCTATAAAAGCATTCTTTCTTATTCTTTTCTGATTATAATCATGGTAATATTTTTTAAATCTGAGCTAATCTTAATATTGTGTGATCTTAAAGTGGATCTATTTCAAAGCAACTTAAAATCATATCCAAGTCTTATTCTTCTTCCCTCAGATGAAAGTTTGACGGTTCAAAGATAAATTCTTCGCCTAGTGAGTCACCATTGTTGGTAGCCCAACTACCATCTCGTTGTGTCTCATTGACTTTTGAAATACAAAATCATTTCTTACGCTCACTGCCTAGTATGTCTATACATGTCAGATTGATTGTGTTTCTTAGTTATGAGTATTAGTGTTAATCAGTCTTGTTTGGATTTATATTGTTTGTGTGATTATGTAGGTATCATTTATTTATCATGTTATCTCTCTTCAATTTCATGACTGTAAAGTATGAAATTGAAGTCCCTTTTTCTTATAGATCGTTGATTGAACTCTTGTGGTAATCTCCCTTTGCATAAGTTAAAAGTGATTGTTTTTTTTATTCAATTGACGGTCTAAATCAAAAGGTTTTTGAACTATGTTTTATTGGAATCCATATGAATTATATTAAAAATCTAAACATAACCCATGACCTAAAGGAAAACTGAACCTGATATGAAATATGTGCGATCGTTTTAATTAAATCAAGCCTAAAAATATAAACTAGTTAAAACACTTGGCAAAGCTTGGTTTTATTAAAATATCCCCTCTCCGAATGACCTAAATGAATCTCCTAACACTTAGCACTGTCATATCAAAATACAACGTTAAGTAATTCTCATTTAATGAACTGATCGATCAACCGTCCTATGAATTATTACCCTGCAAGTGTATTGATGTTCTTGATTTAGGGTTAGTCATTCATGGCAAGTAGGAAATAACGGTAGAACCTCCTCAATTCCTTAGACATCAGTTTGTCACCAGGTATGAGAGATCAATTTCTTCGACTGTTTATGGGTTTGGGTTTTTGCAAGAACATGGTTCTTATTTTGATGAACATTGTTTTTGTGTCTTCTGGTTCACCGCCTACGAGTTCATGGCTCCTGTAGTTAGGATAGAGACAAATGGATCACAATATTTGCTATCTCATGATGATGCGGTGGATAACCTGGTTCAGTTCGGTTGGGTGAAGTTTATCCAATCCTTTAATGGTTTTAACCTAGAATTTGCCAGGACGTTTTCCAAGATGTTCGATGGAACCAGGGCCAAAATATGAGATATTCAGTTATAGGTTACCGAAGAATTCATAGCTAAGGTGACCGGTTTGTCTCAAAAGGGTGATCGATTGTTTAAAAACACAAAAGTAACTGACATTCCGTGGCATTCTCTATTGGTGTCTAGGAAATCACGCTACCATGTAAAAGGTATGCCGATAGAACTGTTTAAAACCTGATGGCATGGTTTATTGTTTATCATAAAAAAAATTATCACCTGTGAAGGATGTTACAGGTTAGTATTCTTGTTCCACATACATATGTTAATGGTGTTTCAAGGATTCAGTTTGAACGTACCATTTTAATTTCTTAAAATCCTACGAAAGATTTCAAAGTTTTATGAAAGGCCGAATCCGATCCTTGAGTCTATCTTATTTCACCACAGTTTAATTCGCATGTTGGTCGATTTCCATTTGGTTAGCACCAGGGACACCTGACAAGGTTTTCTAGTAAGGAATGGATTCCTACCCATGCAAATTGATCCCACCACCCACTTAACTCAAGGTACTGAGGAACTTGTTTCTCCAAAAAATTCATCTCATTCGTTCCATGATTTTTGAATCAAATTTCAAATCCAAAATGACTCTGTCATTTCGCCTGATGATCAAACCAAGATTTTTTCTATGACCAGGATTGCATCCAAAAAACATGAATTTATGCCGAAGAAACCTTTAGAAGAGGTCCTTATCCATTTGAGAAATGAGTCATTAAATGTTGATGGTCATTCACAACCTCTGATACCAGTGTTCAATGAAAAATTTAAAGGGTAGGGAAAACAAATTAGGCAGGAGGTATGTGATATTGATTTTAAAAATAAAATAAGTGGTCGAATCCTATAAAAAATGACAAGGAACAAACATAAATAGAGGGGTAATCCCGTTCCAACAATTATAATAGAAGATTTAAACTCTATCAAAAGTGTAAGCCCAGAATCAGCCATGGATAGTCATCCACGATATGATTTCGTTTCAAACTTACCTCCATTTCTTCATAATTGTGAGGGATTTTTAGGAATCCAGAGCAATTTAAAGACTAAGATAGCACAGGAAAAGATCCCAGATTCAGACTATAAGAAAACTCTCCCAGATATGGAACCTGTATATTGTGATGAATGTTCAACATGGATTCATAGATACTACAGAGACATCCCATACTTGCAAATGCATCTTAACCAGATGTTGATACAAAATAGAGATCTAGAAAGAGAAAATTGGGATTTTAGATCTGAATTGCAACAAACTCTTCCTCGGGAAAACAAAAGATTCATAAAATATGGGGATATCATTATTAAGAATTCAAATAATATCAATGCTGTTATGAGTTCATAAATGCACGATTCTTCTTTTTCAAATTCTTAATTTGGTAAATAAATATGTGGTTTGTTTTGATTGGTTTGTTAAAGCATGATTTGTTACATGGTTTCTAGACTAGATACACAATGATATATTGTGTAGCTCGTCTTAAATTAGTTTATGATATTTTTAATTAGATTTTATTATTATTATTTTGTTTTCAGGTTTCAAGAAGGAACATGAAATATATTTTATACATTGCCGGCTCAATTGGAGGATCATGAAATATTTCTAATTTGAAAATAGTTTCTGTTTCAAACAATGAAGAAAGTATTTTTGAATATTGTTATAACAAACTCTTGCTAAGTTGTTATAAACATTATTGTTATAAACCCAAGTTAGAATTTGGTTTGAAGACTCTATTTTTGGAAGATCTATCTCTATCCCGTGGGTATGAGAAGTGGATCAGTTTAGTGTTAACATACTCTGTTAAGATAGGACATAGAAAAAGGATTGTAATTCTGGAGGATAGACTAAAGTTTAATTTGAAATAAGGATATGAACATGCATTTTGCTTGATGGATTTCGTCCTAATAGTAAAGTGTTTAGTATGATTATTCTGTTAGTCATATTTCTTTTCATATTGTTCTAAGCTCAAAACATATGTTGATTGAATTAGCTTTCGTTTGTTTATCAATATATGGTTTGATGTTTTCCTTTTCTGTTCATGACATAGTTCATGTTTCCATTTTATTATGATCTATATGACATATCAAATATAAGACAAATATATCTATGTTCTAAGTTGATTCAAATGTTTTGAATTTGTTGCACCAATTATAGTGATTGGAGTTTTCCCCCCTCTATGTATATTGGATCATAAAATGTCATATATGATCATATGATATATTGTCTTTCCGTCACATTAAAATATCTTATGAATCTCACAATTACCTAAATTTCTTTGGGTAAGATCACAAATCATGCTACTTTGTAATTTGTTTGTCATATATTTCTCTCTGGAAAACATGTCGCGGGAGAAAATCTTACACATGAAGACATAATTACAATTCGATTTTGGTTGCTGATCAATAATATGTTAGTTTTTCTTTTATTAGTTTAATTTTTTTATTTTTATCGAATGAATGAGAATTAACATTTAAAATTAAATTTCTTTGTCCATTTAAGTTACATAAATACAATTTGCTTTCATTCCTTTTTGTGTGAATTTTTGATGCAGACCCCCCTTCTCTCTTGAGGGGTTGTGTGACCTCTCGGTCAAGGATCTTCGATTTTCAAGCCAAATCATCTCTCTAAAACTTTAATGGTCTCACTTACGATTTAACACATGTCCTTTCAGTATTCTGGTGCAGGTTCTATGGAACCCACAACCTCTTCCTTCGCGCTGCTGAACTCTCAAGTTTTAGTCGCTAGCTCCTCTCCTGTTAGCCCTCTCCCATATGTGACCTCAGGCTATGTCCTCATGCAATCACGTGATTGCGGGGTGGGCTAGAGTGGTTTGATACCACACCACTTTTATCCCCACAATTCACTAGCATCTGCCATGTATCCCTTTGTAAATACCATGGTTTCGATTGCGGTCTGCTCCAAGATTTTTAAAGTCCAAGAACTTTATGTCCTCGCAATTAAGCGTTACCATAGATATTGTGATCTCAGGCAGTGCTTCTTGACCAACGACTGATATCTGCCTCCCTTCCTTTCTTCTCTTTCCACCAAGATGCTTTCACCCGGAGTCCACAATCTATCGATGCATGTCTCCCTCAGATCGAGGGCTACAATTAACTTCAGCTCTTTGGGCTTCGGGAGTTTCAAACTCTTATGCCTTCGTCTTCTTGAAATGGATATATTTTGAAGTGGAAGATTTGTTGACACCTATCCTCAACAAACATATGGCTTATATGAACTCCGGATCTCCGATCTTTGGGAGTTCCTGTTCAACATACTCCTTTTTCTCTCGGAGTGGCTTTTCTAAAAAATGACAGATCTTTTGCCACACGTCCTCCTAAAATCAATGGTTCTGGTCCACTTCAGGACTTCGGCCTTCAAAATTCTCAACTTCGCGCTCGCTTTCTCTTAGAGCACTTTCACCTAAAATACACGATCTGTCGATGCATTTCTTTTTGGATCTGACGGTCATGATCCACTTCGGCTCTTAGGCTTCGAGAGTTTTAGACTCCTGCACACTCATTCCTCTCAGAGTGATTTAAATCAAAGTTGATGGATTTCCACCACGTGTTCCTCTAGATATGACGGTCCAGATATTCTATGCTCCTATCGAATTCCGTTCGGAGTGATAGGCCTCCGAACTTCTTGATCTCTCACCACATGTCCTTTGCAATAGACAATTGCGATCTACTTCAGGACTTCGGGAGTTTGTGACACTCCACACTTGAAATACTCCGAAGTGACCTTCCTCGAAGTCTCAGATATGTTGACACATACCCCCTTGGTGACCAATGACCAAGATCTACTTCGGCCTTCGGCTATTCAATGGTTTCACTTTCTACATGTTTGAGAACTCCCGAAGTACTTTCTCTCCAGAGTCTTAGATCTTCCACCACCTGTTACCCTGGACAATGGATGGTCCTGACTGGCTTTAGGACTTGGGGAATTTGGAAAGTCTTCTCTCCTATGCACTCTCAAAGGACTTAAGTCTCATTCACTTTAAATAGATCCGATGGATGTTGATCTCTCGTGCTCAGATCCAATGGCTAGGATCTGTTCTCCTCCTCGTGTGTTCCTCCTTCATCATGGACCCTAATATGACGGTCCATATCTCTTCCTATAGCCAATATGATGGTTTATTTCTCTCCTCCTCTTGAGATTATTTACTCTCCCAGACTTGGGGAAATTTGTAAGTGTTCACAGGTTGTATTATTTGAACCTTCTCCTGTAGAACCAGTTGCTAGGTTCTCGACTCCACTTTTCCTCCTGAGTTTTGACAATGAAAATTGACCTTGGCTTTGGCGCACACTTGTGATCTACGTGAAAACTTTCACTACTCCTTTTGAGCTTATGAACTTGACGTAAATTCACTTCTCTGCGCACTCCTTTTTCTATCTCTCTTTATCTTTTGCTTACTCAAGTTCTACAGTTTCAATCCCTTTA
This sequence comes from Picea engelmannii, assembly GCA_009831015.1. Taxonomy (NCBI): domain Eukaryota; kingdom Viridiplantae; phylum Streptophyta; class Pinopsida; order Pinales; family Pinaceae; genus Picea; species Picea engelmannii. The sequence continues at coordinate 1,033,081 of ML778297.1, read as the reverse complement.
CTCCTCAAATGAATTCTTGTACCTTCTCAATTTTTTTTTTCTCAAAGCACACCTTGCTGAGCATTTTCTACAGAGTGTTCAACAAATATGTGAGTATCTTCCTCTAATAATCTTCTCTTTGAACTCGACACAAAGTTCTCCTTATGCACACTTGCACCTGCTCGATGCCCACCTGGAAGATCTCTACAGAGTTCTCGATGACTCTGTCTCTCTCTGGTTCGTCTTCACAGTTTCTCCTTTAAGGTATTCAACAACCTCGAGGTTTCCCTTGAGTTGTCATCGCTCTAGTGTGCCCTCTTGGCATGTTCTTTTCTGAATCCACAAAGTTCAGATACACACTCCTTGTGCTGGCTGCAAAACCTCCAATGTTCTGTTGTGCACTCCTTGCACAACCTAAAGAATTCATAACAATATAACAACCTCAATGAAGACAGAGAAATCTATCTTCCTACTGCAGATGAAAACCTATCACATACATCTACAACATACATAAACACAGATAAATAACATTCATCATATACACATAAACACATAGAAAGTTGATATGCAAGAAAAATGCTTTCTTCATATTAAGATGAATGCCCGATTATAATATGTGTAGGATGGACTGTAACAGAGTCTCAGCTTTCTCAAGCTCCCTTAAAGAAGTATTCTATCTCCTATTTCCTCCTCTGAGGATTTATAAATAACTTGCAGCTACCTCCTATTTACTAACAATACTCCTCCAACAACCTTATTTGGGCATACAATGCATCTACATATACAAAAGGGTTCCTAGGGTTCCCCATGACTAGCTATCTTCTTGAAGAAAAAACTTACAGCTACTTAAGTTCCATTACATTAAAGTCTAGGAGTGAAACTTCCAGATCATTCACTCCCAAGCATTTTGATCTTCTTCAGTTTTCAATCAGTAAAGAAAAATATTTGCAGAAAAACACCAGCGTTTAAGATTCCGAAATGATTCAAAGGCGCCGAGTTGTCTCTCCACGTGTGCTTGCTGACGATGCTCCTTCGTCAATTTTCTTTGATTGAATTAGTAGTTAGTTCTGTATGTTTATCTGGTACTTAAATTATGTTTAAGTAATTAGTTTCACAAGGTTTTATATAAAACTTGTATATATATGCCTATTGTGTATCTTGTAAATAAATGCTTGCAATATTTATATATTAAAACATAAATATATTAGTGAATGTAATATAATTTCATGTAGGTAGTTAGTTATATTTGGTTTTCCTTTCGTAGTTTACCTTAGTTCTATCCATTGGATAACGGAGCCATAAAACCCGTCAAGGTAGGTTATCATAAACAAATTAGGTTATTTAGACAACCTCGGACCGTACCTTCCCTTCCCATTGATGGTGTGTTCACATATGCCCATCAAAAAATGGCGCTAGAAGGAGGGCCAACTAGATATTAATGGCATGAGGGGGTTGAAATACACATCCTAATAATCGCTCCCCAATTATAAATCGTAGTTTCTCAGAATCCATTGTTATACCCGAGACAACTACTACATCTGAAGCCCAACCTATTATTCCTATTGAAAGCGCAACACCGCTTCTTCAGGAAATTGATGTGCAATAGATTATCGAAAATTCCCGTCAATCAATAATAAGAACCCAATTCACTTTGGCCAGACTAAGACAATTTGGTGAACAATTACATCAACCCCTTGATTTTTCCAATCAAGAAGAAAATACTCCTTCCACTGGTACACCCAATTATGCATTGCGCGATATCTTGGCTGATCCATTGAAAGCACTCATTCTAGGAGCTGGAGGATATGGAATTCCTCCTTCACCACCCGACCCTTCTCCACCTCGTTCAGGAGGAGAGTTCTCTGACGAGGACAATTCATCATCTGAATCTTCTAAAACCTCTAACATTTTATAGAGCCCAACTTTAATGGCTAATAAAAATAACCTCGCCAAGCCTTGGATTTACCAAGATGCTGTGGCAGTACTAGGATCCCAACATCCTTTACCCAAACATCCTAAAAAATGGTTAACCAAGTTTGATCTCGATTCTAAGCAATCAACCGAGGATCATATAAAAAAAATCATGTTGGTTGTTAGGCTGAGAAATGTTGAACATGAATATGTCATTTGTAGGCTATTTACCTATACCTTTGAAGGAAATGCCTCCACATGGTATTTTTCACAACAACCCCAAACTATTGTTTCCTGGGATAAATTTGAATCCTTTTTCTTAGAAAAGTTCAGGGATGACAAATCTCCAAAAGTTCTAGTTATGGAATTATCCAACATTAATATGAATCCTAAATAAAAGGTCAAGGACTTTAATTAAATATTCCTTACACTTAAAAATAAGATCCCTGCAGATTCCATGCTTGCTGAAAACTTGGTTATTGCTTACTATGCTAAATCCCTACATCATAATAAAACTATGTGGGTTAAAAGGTATAAGAGAAATACACTATTAGAAGCTTTTGAAGAGGTAGTTCTCATTGAAAAGGGCATTCTCAGTTTGAAGGATAACACAAACCCTGAAGCTGAATCCAATGCTGGATGTTTATTGATAGACCCTAAAGGTAATAAGACATTCATTGCTTGTAGATAAGAATTTGATTGCACACATAATATGACATAATATGAAGCTCTCCTGCAGGGACTCAAGAAATCCATTGACCTTGATGTCCAATGCCTAGTGGCATTCAACGATTATGAAATTGTAGTCAAAGAGGTGAAAAATGATATTCACTATCTATCTGTTCACCTAAAAAACTACCAGACCGAGGCATGGGAATTGGTTAATAAATTTTTCTCTTTTAACATAAGTTCTATTCCTAGATCTGGTAATTCTGAAGCAGATTTGTTAGCAAATGTAGCATCGAAATTATTACTTGCTAAAGGATTCTCTCCTAATTCATTTTTTGTTGAATTAATGTTCATGCGTCAATTCTAGACAATATCACCAATTGGTGGGTGTTCGACGATGATAAACGGATCATAAATTTATGCATATGGAAGACACTTTTCAAGATGTTGTAATTGATGAAAACACTCACGATTAAAATCTCCATGATTTTTCGGTAATATCTGATATTCGTTCGGCTAAAATCTCATCTGACATGGTAAAATATATCCCTAAATTTGTCATTATATTATTAAAGTTTTATGATTTATACGACAAATTTAGGGGAGTGGTTAACTATAAAATGAATAGTTCCTTGCTGCAGTATGAAATTGTAAATTTAGGAATGCAAGATAATCCTCAAAACATTAATTTGGTCAAAGGGTGTACTCAACAAGAAAGATATGCATTTATTAAATTGTTTAAATAATTTAGAGATATATTCTCTTGGACATACGATGATTTGAAAACATTTGATTCGAACATAATACAACATGTAATCCCCATGAAGCCTCAATCCCAACCATTTCAACAAAAACTAAGGAAGATGCACCCTAATTTAGAGCCCACAGTAAAAATGGAACTAAATAAGTTGTTAACAACTAAGATCATCTTTCCTGTCTGACACACCCAATGGGTGTCCAACTTAGTCCTGGTAAGAAAAATGAATGAAGAAATACGACTCGGTGTTGATTTCTGCAACTTAAACTGAAAAATGTCAATTGTAGGGGCTCTTTGAGTAGAAAAATCCCCCAAGGGGGTTCCCCCATAAAAATCCTCACTTTTAATTGTAGGTGTTTGGTGAGTCCCCAAAAATATCCTCACTGAAGTGACTGGTAACTATATGCCATCCTGATGTGGTTCTTCAACCATAGCAGATGAAGGCACGACCAACAAGATTCTAACTTCTCTTCTCCCGGGTTGGTTATTCTTGGGTCTGGATTCCCAGGGTAGGTTGAGTGGCCTAATATTAGTCTAGAGATATAGGAGTATTACTATTTTAAACTCATGGGATTTGGACTCATGTTTGGGAGGGGAATTTCTAGTGGAAGGAAATGGATTGGAGATTGGAATAATCAATGTTTATGGACCTCATTCAGATCATAAATCCTTTTGAGAAACTTTGTCGGGAAAATATCTCTTAAAGGCTGGAAATATAATATTAGGAGATGATATCAATTTCTCTCTGGGGGAAGCTGAAAGTTAGGTCCCCTCGACCCACCCTGACAATCAAGCTTCCTTCTTCAGTCATCTTTTGTCTTCGAATAGACTGATTGATGTAGCTCCACTAAAGCTACTACCCTCCTGAAGGAACATGAGGATAGGGGAGGCTCATGTAGCCAAGAGGTTAAACCATTTATTAATCTTAGAAACCTTGGTGCTATTTCCATACCAATTTCGTCAATGGATTGGGAGTGGAGGCGAATCAGACCACTCCCCAGTGTGTCTAGAATTCGAAGGTGGCCCTAAAAATCCTGCCTCTCCTTTTAAGTTCAACTCTTCCTGGATAATGGACGAGACTTTCTAGAACCTGGTCAAGTCAAATTGGATTGGTATAAGGGATTCAAAGGAATTTCCAGCAGGCATACAATTTGTGACAAATCTAAAAAAAATAAAAAAGCTGGCCATTCCATGGGAAAAAGAAAAACTGAAAGAATATGAGAAGGAACTCCAAAGTATATAGGGAATTTTGAAGATGATCTATCAAGATACATATTCTGGTTTCACCTCAGGCTCTGATCGAGATAATCTAAAGAGTCTTGAGGCTAGGTGCAAAAGAACTGTTGGCAGAACAAGAAGCATTGTGGAGGCTTAAAAGCAGAGTAATATGGCTTGAGAACGAATATGAGAATACAAAATTTTTCCAAGCATATGCTAAGGGGAAGAAAGAAACCAAAATGATTTGGAGTTTAAAGGATCAAGAGGGTAGATCGGTCACCTCTTTTGAAGGGATAGAAAAAATGGGTAAAATCCATATCCAATCCTTATTTAAAGCCGAGAAGTAGGTGAAATTAATTGATATCATATGATTGCAATTATACTTTCCAAGATTTGTGGATGAACAACGGAATTGAGAAATATATGCGGAAGTCTCTGAAGTAGAGATGGAAGAAACTCTTCTTATCTTTCATAAGGATAAAAGTCTAGGTCCAGACAGATGGACAATTGAATTCTATAGGTTTGTCTTTGAATTAATTGGAGAAGACCTCCTAAAAGTCATTGAGGAATCTAGAATCAACGACATAATTCACAGTCCATTCAATTCCACTTTTATTTCCCTCATTCCTAAGGTAGATGATCCTCATTCCTTTGATGATTTCATGCCAATTTCTATATGTAATTTCATTTACAAACTTATTGCCAAGATCATTGCACATCGGTTGAAGCCACTTCTATCAGGAGCCATTTCCAAAGAACAATTTGGGTTTCTAGAAGGGCACCGGATTAATGAGGAAATAGGGGTAGCCTAGGAAGGTCTACACAACCTGAAGACAACAAGAGCAAAGGGTTTTATTTTAAATATTGATCTCTCAAAAGCATATGATCAGGTAAAATGGTCATATATCCAACTCTTACTTACTCACCTTGGGTTTGAGGTTCCATTCATAAAATGGGTGATGGCCTGTATCACTTCGGTATCATTTGCATTCCTTATCAATGGGGATGCATCCCCATTTTTCATTTTGGAAAGAAGTTTGCGTCAAGGATGCCCCGTGTCCTCACTTATTTTTTTACTAGTAGAAGAGGGATTGAGCAAGGATATCATTAACACAGTCAGCGAAGGGCAGTTTCAAGGAATTCATGTTGCCTCTGGTATGAGGATCACACATCTTCTGTTCGTGGACAATGTCCTCATTTTTTGCAGTGGTAGGGTTGGGGACGTGGAAATCCTAGAGGAAATACTTTCCTTATTCCGGTCAACTATAGGAATGCAAATAAATTCTCAAAAATCTACCCTCACTATTTCAGAGATGGAAAGCGAAGAAGTGACCACCTATCAGAGACTCTTTCCATACTTAGTACAACACATTTTGGAAGGCATAATATATCTTGGGTTTTAGCTGAAGCCAAACAATTATAGAAAAGAAGATTGGAAATGGTTGTTGACAAAATTGGAGAAAAGATTGAATGGTTGGAGCTTTAGGTGGCTATTTAGAGCAGGCATAATCACTCTGACAAAATCGGTACTAGAATCCATTCCAGTATATTGGATGTTGCTGGCCTAGATTCCAAAGGGTGTGCTAGAAAATATAAGGAGGACTTGTTCTTGGTTTATTTGGTTTGGATCAAAGGATAAGTTTACTCATCCCTGGACAAAATGGGAATGCATTGCGAGGCCAAAATCCTTGGGAGGATGGGGACTCAAAAATATCTTTCTATTTTCCAGGGCTTTGGAAGTAAAATCATGTTGGTGTCTCATTTCGATCACCAATCCGTGGACACTGGTATTTACACAAAAATAAATCCTCCCAGAATATGTGGAAGATTGGATTAGATCACCATACAAGTCAAACATGCAATTCTTGATTATATGGAAAGCTATGATATCCTCATTTTCAGTAGTAGAAGATGGTTTGTCATGGAAGGTAGGTAAAGGAAATCATATTCGCATAGGTGTCGATCACTGGCCTGGTAGAAAGATATATCATATACTACCAGATGATATAATTATTCAACTTCACAGGAATGCTATAGACTTTCTATCTTACCCATCTGATCCCCCCTCAACTACTTTATGGAACCAAGGTTGGAGAAGCACAACTTCGCTGGGATTAAATGGTGGTTATGCAGACCTACTGGAAAATTATATTTCTATGCTAAGAAGGAGTCACATCAGAATCACAGACATGGAAGATGAATTAGTATGGCAACGTGATCCTCTAGGTTCCTACACTCCAAAATTTGGCTACATAGCTTTGAATATAGACCTATATCAACAAAATCCTAGTTGGTGGTAGAAGGGATTATGGAAGCTGAAATGCCTCCAAAAAGACAAATTTTTCTTACGGGTGGCACTAACTGACAAAATACCAACTTTGGATAACCTGAGAAGGAGTCATTTAGAAGGATCATGTAGATTCTCTCTTTTGTCAAAATGAAAATGAATCCACTCTCCATATCCTCATCTCATGTCCGTTCACCAAAAAAGTTTGGACCGAAACCTCCTCAAGCCTCAAGCAGGGATGCATATGGGACAAAAACTCATTGGAACATGCATGGAAGGTCTCGATTTGAGATTCGAGAAATAAGGAAATAAAAGCACAACCTCTCTTACTCAACTGGGGAATTTGGATTTCCCGGAATGCAGGGATATTCCAAGGAAAAACTTCTATTCCAGAAGAAATTGCAACCCAAAGTCTATCAATATTGTCCCACTTCCCACAGTCAAAAGAA
>ML778297.1:973644-991646 GCA_009831015.1 Picea engelmannii | reverse complement strand
TCTACTTGGTCTAATATGTCGTTAGGTAAAAGTGTGTTTCTTTAGTATGCATTAGTATGCATTTGTAGTTAGGCAATCTGACGGTCACGATATGTTCCCGACATAGAGTGATCCGACGGTTCATACTCTCCTCGATCTTAACAACCATTGATCCGTGGCTTAACACCCGATTGTTCCATGATCTCTATTTAAAGAGCATGGAGGGTCATTTTCCGATGATCGATTGTGAGAAACTCTCTTGTAAAATCTCTTTGTAATCTTTTTCTTTACATTAATAAACTGCTCCAAGTGGATGCGTTGGCTGGGGCCATGGATGTTTCCCCGTAGGGGTTTTACCACGTGAAAACATCGGTGTGTTGATCTTTGATCTGGTTATGTGAGTGGTTACTGAAGGTGTTCATCCTCTATTGGAATACCTGTGTTGTCGAATAGATAATTATCTTTGTTTTTCCTTTCGTAGTTTTACCTTAGTTCTATCCGTCGGTTAACGAAGCCGTAAAAATTGCCAGGGTAGGTTATATTAAACAACTTAGGTTGTTTAGGAAACCTCAGACCAGACCATCCCTTCCCGTTGATGGTGTGTTCACATATGCTCGTAAACATGACTACAACTTATCATAGAGGCTCACAACTCCAAGGTTGTAGGAAATTTCGGTGTTGGGAAGATAGTTTCCAACTTATAGAGGTATGTGTACCGGCCCATAATACAAGAAGATGTAGCATGTTATACTATAGGATGTATAATTTGTTGTACTATCAAGCCTAGTAATAGGAAGCAAGTTCTATACCATTCCTTACTTGTACCCACTCGACCTTGGGAAAACATTTCCATGGATTTTTTGGGAGTTTTACAAACAAACAAAGAGGGATATGACTATCTATTTGTGGTAGTTGATAGGTTCAACAAGATGTGCATTCTAATGCCTTGTAAAAAGATCATCAAAGGACAAGAAGTAGCAAACATGTTCTTTGAACAGGTCTGGGTTCACTTTGGGATACCAAAGAGAATCATCTCAGATAGGGATACCATATTTCTCAGTACATTTTGGATTACATTGTGGGAGAAGATGAAAACTAAGTTGAAGAGATAGACAACATTACATCCATAGAAAAATGAGCAGATAAAAGTAGTCAACATGACTTTGGTTCAAAATTTGAGGGTTTACAACTAGAATCATCCCAAGACCTAGGATGAAAATCTGATTGACATACAACACTCTTATAATATAGTAGTCCACAATTCTATTGGTAAGTCACCTTTTGAAACTTGCTCTAGATATTTTCCACCTTCAACCTTGGATGTTTTATATGTACAAAAAGGAGGAGTGAGGGAGGAAATCACATGAGATGCATTGAGAGAAGAAAATTTTGTTGAGAAGATTAGGCAAAACAATTTATAAGTATAGGAGATGCTAAAGAAGTCACAAAAAAATAGAAGGCCAAACATGATCAACAAAAAACCAAGAATTCATTCAAAGTGGGAGACAAAGTTTGGTTACAACTGAAAAAGGAAAGACTACAGGGTCTTGGTAAGAATATCGAATCTCTATGGTATGGACCTATCGATATATTGGAGAAGGTAGGAGATAATGCCTATAGACTCAATCTATCCCTATACATGCACATTTATTCAGTATTGAATGAGGAAAATCTCAAACTATACAAGCCTTCGATGTTGGATTAAGAGGAGGAGCAGGTCCTACCTTCCAGAGAGAACTTATCACCATATTCTCAAGAAGAGTTTGTAGAGAACACATTTTTGTAGAAGCCGTCCAAAAATACAAGATAGGGGCAACATGACCTTTTGCAGATTGGGTTGAAAAGACAACTTATAGGTAAAACAAAGTGGCACTTTAGGGATGTTACACATTATTTTCGTCACCCTTATGACCATTAATTATGTAAACCTATATGTTTCCTTCAGAGGGGTCAATTGTCTGAATTCCTAAAGAAAGAAGGGAGAAGAACTTTCCCTGAGAGAAGAAGTTGTATTTTCCTTTGTAAAAACCCTATTAAAGAGGATTTCCATAGGCTGTTCTATACATAGGGTGCAAAAATGGCTGATTTACGTAGGCTACACTATAGCTAGGCTGTAGAGTTTCCATAGGTTTCTCTATAGCTAGGGTGCAACAACCTTCGTACTTGGGAAGAATGAGCATCTTCTTGATGATTCTAGAAGGAGAAGCTTCTATGCTGAGATGGCCTCCGAAAGGTTTGGATATTACTTGCTTTCATGATTTAGTGGGATCATCCTAACCTCCTCACCTTATCCTCTTCATATTATAAAAAGAGAGGAGCTCTCATGGAGAAAGTTAGTTGGATTGATCTTGGCTTTGGATTAGTTGAATTGAGTTGGATTAAGCTTAGTTGTTTTTGCTTGAGATTGTTAGCTTGCTTAGAGTGGATTTGAGATTTGCTTTGTTAAGATAGATTGTGAGTAGCTATCAGATCTATGGTATTAGAATCATTGGAGAAAGAAGTGTTTGGGAAGCAAGGAACTATTAGAAGGAACCTGATGACATTAAGGCATCTGGTTGTATCTTTTTTCCAATCCCATCCTAGGTCAATATTTTTTGTGGAAAAAATATACAACCAAATGCCTTAATGTAGTCATGTTCCTTCCAATAGTTCCTTTATTCCCACACACTTCTTGCTCCAAGGATCCTGAGACCATAGATCTGATATCTACTCACAATATATCTTGACAAAAAAAATCTCAAAGACACTCTAACCAAGCTAACAATATCAAGCCAAAACAACTAAGATTAATATAACTCAATTCAACTAATACAAAGCCAAGATCAATCCAACTAACTTTATCCATGAGAGATCCTCTCCTTTTATAAGATGAAGAGGATAAGGTGGGGAGGTTAGGATGATCCCACTAAATCATGAAAGTGAGTAAGATCCAAACCGTTCGGAGGCCAACTCACCATAGAAGATTCTCCTTCTAGAAGGATCAAGAAGATGCTCATTTTTCCCACGTATGAAGGCTGCCACACCCTAGCTATAGAGAAACCTGTGGAAATTGCACAACCTAGCTATAGTGCAACCTGTGGAAATCAGGAATTTCCACACCCTATGTATAGAGCAGCCTACCTAAATTCTCTTTACAAAGGAAAATACAACTTCTTCTCTCAGGGAAAGTTCTTCTCCCTTCTTTCTTCAAGAATTCAGGCCACTGACCCCTCTGACGGCAACATATAGGTTTACATAATTAACGGTCATAAGGGTGACGAAAATAATGTGCAACAGAGAGCCCCCCAAAGTATGAAGTTAGAACAGAGTGATAGTTGAAATACTTTGTCGAGTGTGTGTAAGGAACAAGGAACATGTTGGTCATAAACCTGGAAACAAACAAGGAAATATAGTACAATAATATATCATCATTGCGGTAAGAATTCCCATACTCAAATACAAATGACTCAAATAATAAATGCCGACATGCAAAGATCCATGTCAAGTGATATAGGTCATGGCCACCAAACACACACTATGGATCCATGCCAATATGACTCAAATATGAACATAGCCACCAAAATTACACTGTGGATATATGTGTTAAAAAATCAAATTCGAACATAGCCACAAGACATACAATGTGGATCTATGCAACAATACAAATTGAATATACTCCAATGCAACCTGAATCTGTCAAAAAATATTCAGGGTCTTCATCTCCACCACTCTATAGTATGAATCTAACCATGTGAATACATGTGCTGAAGTCGAACATGGTAGAAACCACTTGATTACTGGTCATTAGTGTATACCGTTAACAAGTGCGAGGGAAATCACCATTAATGTCAATGATTCCCAAGGTACTCTAGTACAATCCAACGAATGTGAATGAATGAGATAAAGTTAAACACTTGACGGAGTCTCCCGATTAGGGGTCAATAATGAAAACCCAATGTCGAAAGCGAGGAAACCTACCATTGAGGCATGCAAGTTCCAAGGTACCAATTAGTTTCTAATTCTAATTCCTAGATCATGAGTTGAAGTCGACAGGAAAAGACTCTTCACAGGAAGGCCTTAATGTATCATTCATCAATGACATGAAATGGGTAACAAGATTTAAAGTATATTAGAGTAACAAGTGATTGAGGACTGACTCAGGGATGTCTGACACAATAGAATGCTTAAGGACTACATAAATGGCCGATGCAATAGAAGGATTTCCAGGTTGAACTTCTCGTTGAACATATTGACGACACTGTTATAACCCTATAATTTATAGGATCAACTGGTGACTAAAATGTTATCTCTTTAAGTGTCTTTGTTTTTCAAATGGTTTTTCATTCTACAAATAATTTTAGAGAAAAGAAACAAAAAAAGAAAAGAAAAAGAAAGAAAAGAAAATAAGAAAAAGAATAAAAGAGGGCATAAAATAAATTCAATAGAGCCCCATGCAATAACATGATTTGGTCCATACCTTTCAAGCATGGCCAAATTCTTTAAATTGATGTTGATAGGAATAGTGAATAAGCTTGGATAAACTATTTAATCTTAGCCAAGTGATTTAGGTTAATTAGTGAATAAATCTGACCAAACTGCCTAATCTTGGTCAGATAACCCCAGGATAGAGTAATTCCTTAGTCCAACAGTTTTATCTGGACTAATTTCCATAGGTAATTAGGTTAGAACATAGGATAGTTGGCTTTGTCTCAATAAAACCAGCCCGATGATCAATGTTGAAACATGTCTTTGAGGTTTAAAGGGTTTGATGTCTAACCCCTTGGTGATAGAAGCATGGAAAATCTTGGGGAAAACCCACAATATGCACTTATCCTAAGTTTTCTAGAGCACATATGCCTTCACGCTCACAGTTAAGCACAATGCAAATATGAACAGCCCAAGAGCGGGCACCCAGATCTACGATCGATAGGTTTTTTCGGACCCCTCGACAGTTCTACCTTTAACGGTGGGGGGAGGGGGGGTCTAGAATCGAAAATAACGAAGGCGCATATACAAACAGCTTAGATGTCCGTGCTTAGATCCATGGCTCAGATTGGATTCCAGACCCCCCCGACCGTTCTGCCTTTAATGGTAGGGGGGGGGTTCAGAATGCTGGTTAACTATCACGCACAGATCTACGGTTGAAAAGAAAGCACTTAGATCAACGACTCTTGGTGTTTTTCGGACCCCCCCAACCGATCTGTTTTTAATAGAGGGGGGGGGTCTGGAATGGAATATTCTCTGGTGGGCCTTTTTCCTCTACGTGGCATCAATTCATTGGTTCAAACTTCCACCACCTATCATTTCTGACATGCCCCATCAACCCATGACATCATCATCCATGTTTTCCCTAAGAGGTCACATCCCATTACTCTGTCATTCCCTCTCCCCTTGTCTGCCCTTTACAAGTCCTCTCACCAAGGTCACTCCCCAATCAGCTCCCACCACGTCGCCTGGTCGTATTCGTCATTCATTATTACCTGCCATCTCACACTCTAAACGACCCGTTGTCCATTTATGATTGGATAACCTATCCGTTAGCCCGCTAACCTATCCCCCACACCCAACATATATCCGTTCAATCAAAACCACCATCTCCCTTCTTTTCTTCCATTGCTTACCATGTCGTCTCACCAGAAAATACCTTTTCCCATCGCACTAGAGCATTTTTCCTTGTTTTCTCTCCATTTCAGTCAAACATCCCAAGCCACCATCATGCCCACTAACAACTATTTGATTTGCAGGTATTTTCATAGCGATGGCACCAAAATCAAAGAGGATAGAAGCAGAGGAAAATCCTTTCCTCTCGCCCCCTGTCGACCTCAACAGGATTCCCCTGGCTGATAAAGACTATTTAATTTCAAACACCACATGAGAGTTCAACTTCGCGGACTTGCAGTCATGGATTAATGAGGTTTTCCTTGACCAGAGCGATGAGATTGGTCTTTGGGAATCAAATCTTCCCCCAAATCCACCACTTTCCCGAATTTGCTCTCAAATACCAGACCCATTATATCCCTGAACAAAGAGCCATTATGTCTTCATCCAGAGAAATTCTTTTCCTCATCACATCAAAAACCATCGACCAGATGTTGCAAATACCTAGAGCCGAGTCCCCCTCACCTTTCAACCTCGAAATCATCACATAGCTCTACCAGAAGCTATCTTTCCCACAAGGAGCTCAAATTTTTGAGCTTTTCCTCCCACAATCCGCTCAACTCCCCACTACAAACCCCCCTTATCCTTCCTCCCTGTTCTTAGTAAATGGAAACCAGGTTATTACATCACTATGTGCCTTGCTTGGATATTTTTCGGATCAATGGATGGACGAACCCATCTTGGGAATTCTGTCCATTTTTTCCACTGATGAGAGACCTACTATTCAGTTCGACTATAGTACATTCCTGGCAGAAAAAATTCACGAACAATTCATCAACTTCGCCACAAAAGGCATGTTCCGGTATTCTTCAGTACTGGCTTACCTGTTCGTGTTCTTTCAAGCGGACAAATTTTCCTTTTCAAAGCAGAAGATGGATAAAGATGGGAGACCATAGGTAGTGACATCGTGGACTTCGCTGCTTAGACATAACTCTACAGAATTCAGTTTCAAGGATTTCATCGAGCAGTTCTACCACCCAGTGGTGAGTATGCTCAGCGGCAGACCCAAAACTAGAATTAATGAGGAAATTCAGAGGATTTTACATCTCTCAGACCTTACAAGGACTGGTGATTGGTACCTGTACCAAAACCACACTGAGATCAGAGTGTATGGGTGCGACCTGGCCCCATATAAATTGCCCAGGTATTTACCCGTGAGGATTTTCACCCTGGAATACATAAGGCAGATGATAAATTCAGACGACATACATTTTGTGTCTTTGAAGAAGAAGCAACAACTCATAATCAAAGGGCATATTGGGTATTTCATCTACAATAGTCGAGGCCTGGGGAGGAAGCAGACTGACTGCTCAAAGAAATGAAGATTTTTGTTAGTTTTGCATGGCACTATGATCCATGCGGGATAATTTATGAGATGAGGGTCAAGAAAAATAATATCACGTACGTCCACACATCCAGGCCTGAGATAGAAAGATTTATCAACCAAACAGAATGGGAACCAAACACTCTGGTTGAGATAGAACAACAAGACCTCTCGGTTGCTGTTTCATAGACGACTACACCACAGGTTCCCAAGGAGAAAAAGCCTAGGCAATATGTGTCACCTTCTATCACTGAAGTATCATCTGAATAATTTCAACTACATACCAAGAGGTCAAAAACCAGTCCGGTACCCGACACGGATGGTGAAAATGGAATGAAATCCACTGCCACATTGGAGGTTGATCGGTCACTCCTTACTACAAGAAACAAACAAATCATGACTACAGTTCTGCCCAAAAAGCCTACAGATACTCCACCAGCCAGCCAGCCGAGCAAAATAGGACCAAAATTGAGCATTTTTAAAAAGTATGATCTGATCAAGAAGAAAAATTAGACGCTAACCAACAACACGTATGCTCCGTTATGGAAGCAAACATCCACTGCACAACATCGACTGGTGTCTGCATTCGACACTGAGAAGGGTAGAATGTACATGGCATTTATGCAAGCAAAGGTGCCATCCCTGAAGGTAGTCACTGATTACAAAAGAGAAACATTTGAATTTTAGACTAAAGATGTGCATCCAGCTAATCAGATGGATCTTCACAGGCAAACTGGAGAAATGGTTTTCTCCACATTGGCACATGCTTCCACTACTGCCTCCAAGTTACAAGTATCTCTGAATAATGTCCAGACACAGTTGAAGTTAGAAAAAATATCATCCTTTGCCAAGGACAACAGGATTAAGACTTTGGAGGATTTGGTCCTCAAGATCGGATATGATCCCTCGAACGTGAAAGTAGTCAAGGAGATGCTCAAAAAGAAAAATTCCGATATAACATCTATGAGGAAACAATTGAAATTGACTCCAACAGAAGATTCACAGGTAAAGGAAATAACATAGATAGAAGGGGAGAAGGATGAGATGCTCAAGCTCATCATGGAGAAGAATGCACAGTTGAAATAAATGGAAGTGGAATTGGAAAAGCTGGTAAAAGAGAAGGAGCAGTCAAAGCCCATGGAGGTCATTCCATTGAGCGCAGTTCCTCTCACATGAGTGAGCACAACATCTGTTGCAGAAATTCCTTTGACAACTCCATTGAAATCCCTGGAAAAGACTATTGAACTAGCTAAATCCATGGAAGAAATGAATTTACAAGAGAAGAGATTAGCAGATTAAAAAAGGAGATTGAGACTCTTCAAGAACTCAAGTCTTCTTACCAAACCAGTTTCTCCAAGGAAAAACAAACCTTAGACCATCTCAAACGGGATTTGCAACAACTTCAAAAGAAAACAGTGGTAGGCAAGACACTCACTGAGGTCAAAGAAAGTGTCTGGATGGACATCACCAAGTCCATGAATGAAATATGGCCGATGATACAAATCATGTTTGAGAAAAATGAGCTGGTGCAAAGAAGTTAGCAGACCATTGAGAAGATAAGAGAAGAACTGGGAGAGATGCCCACAGAAGCTACTGAGATCATAAAATTTCTAAATTCCAAAACCAGAGAGGAGTTAGAAGAGTTGAAAATTGAAGATAGGACGAAGACCATCCTTGAGGTCAAGAGGGTCCTGACCAAGAGAGGACTGATGCTACATCTGGAGGAAAAGGTCCTGTTAGCGATATTTCTTATCTTGGGATTAGGCGTACCCAGGTTTGCAAGTTGTACAGGAAGCACCTGAGCATAGCACGAGAGAATCCCGTTTTTTAGTAGCAAGTCAAGCGAGCGGGCAAATTTTTTCCATCAGCGGCCGAGATCCATCCATAGAAGCGGATCGATGGCCATCGGGTTTTCGGGGCCGATCAGTTGCCTAGGGTTTAGAAATGGGAAGTACCATGGTTCAAAACAAATCTGGACCATCCGATCCAACCGGGACAGATGGCAGCCCATCGGCATATCGGGTATCGGAGTTTCGAGGAGTAGGCACCCCTCGTTTCTTACATTTTGAAACCATGAACCCCGAATTTCTGATGGTGCCTAGAATCGGGCCCATGGTTTTGGCACCTGGTCATCAAGAAGGAGGCCTGGGGAAGGGGCGTTTATGTTTGTCATTTGGCCACTCGGGCCTCGAAGCGTCGAGCTTAATCGCAGAAGGAAGGCACGGTGATGTTCCAGATGCCGATTCAATGTGGGCTAAATCCCAGTACCTGCTGGAGATTAATGAAGAAAAGAGAGGATGGCTCAAAACTCACATCACTCATTTATTACAGAGTATGGAGATCCCGGCCGAAAGTCTACCTGGGAAGGTCCCATGTACCGGTTCTCTTTAGGAAGGTCACACCGAGTCTTCAACTCACCAGAGGAACCCGCACACACCAATTCAACATTCAAAGGGCTCAGCTACCCCCTGGCATGAGCCATGCTGAATTAAAGAGGTGCATGACAGGGGAACAAAGGAAAGATTTGATTGAGGAGACGTCACCCATTGAAAGTTCTGAGACGCCTACTGGGCGAAAGGAAGAGAAGAGTATATGTAGGAATTTTTTCCATTTTGTAATGATCGATGGTTGAGAAGAGCTCCCTACTGTAATGTTTTAACAACTATTCTAGCTTTCAGCTTATGCATATGTATATGAGATTTCTTGTTTTATGACAGACAGTTCTTCTTACTCCATCTAATTTTCATCTCATGCTAAGAGGATTCGTGATTGACTGATTCGTGCGAATTATTGCAGTTATGATATGATAAAGGATTTATTGTTGCATTGCTTCATTCTCTGGCTTTTGCGTTTGAATGTAAGATGATATTGCATTTGGACGTCTTCTTCCTCAGTCTGTTAGAAACCTGCTATTTATAACAGACCTCCGCTTTTCTCTTGTATAAGTCTTCCGCCTGTTCACCCTTTACTACAGCTCACTGTCTGAAATTTACGCAAGACCTCACTTGCTCATGCATACCTGGCCTGGTTTCAGAGTTGGAACGCTATTGTTTTGAGTTTCCCTCCATTCGATCACCCATCTACAAACAACTGTGACATAAAACTGATGGGCGTCAGGCTCTGCTCCTGCTAGCAATCTAGGAGTGACTTTCGTCGTCAACATTTCTGGCGCCGTTGCCGGGGACGAAATTGAATATTTTCCCCGGGATTGACGACAACGATTAGCTGATTCTGAAGGTGCATCAGATATCAGAATTATCAAGATTGCTGCTGTGCACTTGGCAACTCCATTTTGACGACTTCGCTGGGGAGAACTTGCTCTATTAATTGTGGCTTTCAGAGGCAGACACACAAGGTCTCATCCACAGCTGCCCCTAGCTACACCTCAAATCGATCCAGAGGTGGTTCTCAGAAAAGGAAAGGCCCCTGAAGAAGAATATTCCACCACCGAAATAGGTAATCCGCTAGCTCCTTCTGTAAGAACTCCGTTTTCTCCTCCTCAGTTTCTTAATAGACCTCCTTCAGAAGTTTCCCGTTTCTTGAATTTTGGGAGTGTTCCTACTGAGTTTTCCCCTCTTGGTCTGGGATTGGAGGGAGAAATCCTTGTCACTCCCCTCTCCTCTGAAGTTGTACCTTGGCGTAGACCCAGGACCATAGAAGATCTCCCCACTCCTACACAAGGAGGAGCACTTTCTTACTTGAGATCATTAGTCTTCTCCTTAAACCCACTCTTGTTTCCCACTCATCTTCGAGACTCGTTTCCTGCAGCCCCTTCGCAAACTCCTTCTCCTCCAAGTTCTCCTCCACCTAGTATCCCCATGGCTAGTGCTAATCCCCCTATGACCAGGATGGAGGCTATTATAGCCACTGGGTATGCTCCCCTTGTGTTACCTCAACCCCTCAACGCCCTCCTAGCAGATGGTTACCTCAAGCAACTACCCAAGTTCATGGGTGAAGGGGACGTAACTGCAGATGAACACCTAGAAGCCTTTTACAGTTTCACAGATCATAATGTCATCATGCATGCAGACGTATGGATGAGGATTTTTGTCCATAGTCTCCAAGGAGAGGCTAGAAAATGGTTCAAGGCCCTGCCTCCCGGATCTATTGATGGGATCGAAGCTTTAGATAGTACCTTTCTGAGACAGTGGGGAGATAAAAAAGATTTCATGTATTACATGACAGAGTTTGGGTCGTTGAAAAGAAAGGAAGGAGAGTCTGTGTCTGACTTCTCCAAGAGATTTAATAAAATGTACATCATAATCCCTACTGAGATAAAACCCTCCAAAGCTTCTGCAAAGATCACTTACTCCAGCGCTTTTGATCCTGATTTATGCTTACTGCTAGGGAGAGAAGAGCTGTTACGCTGGCCCACATGCAAGATGCAGCCGTGGAGGTAGAATCCAACATATTGTCCGTCAACCGACTCAGGAACACAGGTGATAGAAATACATCCAAGAACATGCCTAAAGCTTCCTCATCTAGTTCCTCTCCCCTGCCCCATCAGATAGATGAGACAACTAGAGCAATAAAATTGCTTGTTGCCAAGATGGAGAGGTGGGAATTAGAGGGGAAGCCCATGTTCAGAAATCCCCAGAATACTGACAGTAGAGTTTTTAGATGACCCGCTAACAATATGCCTCAGGTTTTCCCGAGGGAACAAAGGGGAAAAGACAGAAAAAATCAAAGGGTTCAACCCCCCCTCCAAAACAACTTAGTTGATCATGAGGAAAGAGAGGAGATAGACGAGTTTGGCCTTGAGATTCACTATATTGAAGACACTCCCCCTTTTCCCCATTTGACGTAGTCTGCATATGAAGAATCCCTGATGAGCGCTCAGATTCATGAGTTGGGGAAAGAGCAAGGGGCCGATCACACTTCTAACATATATAATCTTAGGTCGAGAAGGAGAGAAGGAGACTTTGACAGCCCAAACCGACCTCTCATAGCAGAAAAACCTATTATATTTGCAACATCTGCTACTAAAGATAAAAGAGCTCAGAGCGCTTTGCCAGCAGTCAAAGAACCCATCACCGAGGTAAGGGAAGCCCCTAAGCCCATTCCATCCTTTAATTTTGAACATGAAAGTCAAAATATCAGGATCCCCGTTCCCCTCTCAGAGCTAGTTAAAAACAAAGATTTTAAAATATCCCTCTCCAAGATGCTACAATACGAATCCCCCCAGCCCCCCTCTGACTCAGTAAACCTTCAATATGAGAAGCCAACCATCATCTTAGGCCCCATGGTAGAAGACATAGATGACTCATCCCCCCCTTTCTACACATCCCTGAACATACATGATAAAGTGCTGCATAAATGCCTCATGGATTCAGGGGCTTCCCATAACCTTATGCCCAAAATAGTCATGGAAGAATTGGGACTGGAGGTGACAAGAAATTATCATGATTTATATTCTTTCGATTCAAGGAGAGTGAAATGTCTAGGAGTCATCAAATACCTGGTGGTTTCCTTGTTTCAGCTGCCCATGAAAAGTGTGGTCATGGATATCGTGGTAGCTGACGTTCCCCCCAAATTTGGTATGCTATTGTCTAGGTCGTGGATTAAAAAACTTGGAGGGACACTATAGATGGATCTCACATACACCACCATTCCGGTCTTTGGAGGGGAACAAAGGAGATTATACAGAGAAGCCCAGCTAGCCTATATTTTCAGTGATGAAGAAGACCCTACCAATCACCCCATCTTTGCACTTGACACCGAATTGGGGTCTAGTTTGCTGCAGCTTACCAATGCCCCTGAAAGCTCTTTACTAATCAGAAAACATCCCAGCCCTGATCATCCGATTTCCCCTCAGAACTCCCTTGTGTGGAAGATGTTTTTTGACGGAGCTTCTTCTAGCGAAGGCGCTGGTGCTGGAGTGGTTTTCATATCACCTTGTCAAGAAGTCGTGTCCCTGTCATACAAGCTGGAATTCGAAGGCACCAACAACGTGGCAGAGTATGAAGCTCTTGTTCTGGGTATGAGGGTTGCAAAGGAAATGGAAATTAAAGAAATAGCAATACTCGGAGATGCTGAGTTGATTATTCAGCAGGTAAGGAGTGCTTATCGTGCCAATAATACACGGCTCAGGAATTATCAGAATGAAGTATGGGACCTTATTGATAATTTCTTCTTGGCTTTTAACATTTCTTTCATTCTGAGGGGAGAAAATACTTTGTCCGATTCTTTAGTTGTCTCAGCTAGTTTGCTCAAATTTCCTCTGCCGCCTATGGTAAAAAATGATGTTGATATAAGATATAGGCCCTCGGTGCCAGACAATGTCAAGCATTGGAAGGTGTTCGAGGATGATTCATAACTTGAAAGGTTTCTCCAATCGGTTGACGAATTTTCTGTGTTTCATATTGACCAGGATCCCAACCTGGAAGGTGACCCTCATCCTGAGGAGTTTTTAAATAAAATCGCTAATCATCAGATCATTCAGCTGCCCAACAATCACATTCTGAGAGGACTTGTCCCTTTAGAAAGATTGTTCAATGGGAATGATGTTCCAGTAAAGGGCAGGGTCTCAAATGAAGATGCCGATACAACCGAATGCAACATTGGTTCACAGGGGGAGCCTAGATTCGTCAAATTGTCAAGCAGCCTGACCAGGGAACAGAGGGCCGAGTACACGAAGTTGATGAGAGAGTTCACCGATGTGTTTGCATGGACATATGAAGACCTCAAGACCTATGACACATCTGTCATTGAGCACAAGATCCCACTAAAGGAAGAGGCTAAATCATTTAGACAAAAACTGAGACAGATAAATCCCATGTTGCTACCTGTCATGGAAAAAGAAGTGAATAATTTGTTAGATGCCCAAATTATTGTCCCCTTGAGATATTCTGAATGGGTGGCCAACTTGGTCCCAGTAAGGAAGAAAAGCAGAGAAATCAGGCTTTGTGTCAATTTCAGGAACCTGAATAGAAGCTCAAAGAAAGACAATTACCCCCTACCTAAGATGGAACATATATTGCAGAGGGTAACTGGTGCATCCAGGATATCCATGATCGATGGGTTTTCTGGCTATAATCAGATATCGGTCATGCCTGAGGATAGGGAGAAGACAACCTTCACCACTCCTTGGGGCACATTCATGTATGCCAAAATGCCATTTGGGTTGATGAATGCAGGAGCAACATTTCAACGAGCCATGGCTATAGCCTTCATCGGAGAAAAAGACTAGTTTGTAGTGATCTACCTAGACGACATCACGATCTTCTCCAGGTCTGATAAGGATCACCGCTGCCATTTAAGGAGAGTTTTCTCGAAGTGTCGGAGGTTTGGTCTTTCCATGAACCCCAAGAAGTCCTTGTTTTCTATGCAGGAAGGGAATTTATTGGGACATATAGTATCGACAGAGGGAGTGAGGATTGATCCCAACAGGGTGGAGGCAATTCAAGCCTTGTCACTTCCCAGGTCTAAAAAAGAGGCTCAGGCCTTTTTGGGCAAAATTAATTTTCTAATGAGATTTGTCTCAAATTTTTCCGAGCTAGTGAAACACATCACGACCATGCTTAGGAAGGGAAATGAAGTGAAATGGACCACTGATCTCAGGGCCTCTTTTGACCAAATAAAAAGGGCATTGATTGAGGCACCTGTGCTTATCAGTCCTGACTATTCCAAAAAGTTCCTAATTTTCTCCTTTGCTTCTTTTGATACAGTGGCGGCGGTCTTATTGTAGAAATATGAGGAAGGGTGTGAGCAACCCATCACTTTCTTCAGTAGGGTGTTAAGAGATGCAGAGAGCAGGTATGAAATCATGGAGAAGCAGGCCTATGCCTTAGTGAAATCTCTTAAAGCTTTCAGAGTCTATGTCTTGCATTCAAAAGTAACAACATATGTTCCTTCAGCTTCCGTGAAGGACATCCTTGTGCAGCTCGACGTAGATGGGAAAAGAGGCCGATGGATCTCAAAAATTATGGAATTTGATTTAGAAATAAAACCCACCAAGTTGGTTAAGGGGAAAGGTTTAGCCAAGCTACTGGACGAATCCAACTGCGAAGCCTTGGGAGTTAGTTTCATCAATACTTTCCTAGGACCTCAGTAAGCTGAATCGCCCAGCCAATGCTCTCAAGACGACTTATCGCTGGCAGGATGTGCCTGGTATCATGACATTCTGTATTTTCTGTAGGAGTTGAAGCCCCCCGATGGAATGGGAAAAAGTAAAGCGAGGGATCTCAAGCTCAAGGTGGTCAGGTATTGCCTCATTGACCAAACCTTGTATTGGAAAGACCCTCTAGGGGTATTTCTAAGATGCCTGGACCTACAGGAGGCCTAGAAGGTTACATTTGATTTTCATAGCGGCCTTTGCGGAGCTCATCATTTCTGTAAGACCACAGCCCACAAGATACTCCGAGCTGGGTATTACTGGCCCACTTTATTCCCCAATGTTTGTAGGGAGATCAGGGCTTGCACCAAGTGTCAAAAGTTCTCAGGAAAACAACAAATCAAATCGCTGCCATTGAATCCTATAGTATCTCCAGCCCCTTTTCAGTAGTGGGGGTTGGACTTCATTGGAGAAATTCATCCTCCCTCAAGTGGTCAACACAGATGGATTCTGACAGCGACAGATTATTTCACCAAATGGATAGAAGCTGTCCCCACCAGAAGCACATCACACAAAGTTGTTATCAACTTCCTAGAGGATATCATAGCCATATTTGGCTGTCCTAGCAGGATCGTCACTGATAACACTGCTTCTTTCAAGTCTGAGCCTCTAATTAAGTTCTACGAATAGTTCTAGATATCACTAGTTCACTCCACCCCCTACTATCCACAAGGCAACAGTTTACCAGAGTCCTCCAACAAAAGCCTGATAAGGATCATTAAAAGAATATTGGAGGACAACCAAAGGGCCTAGGATTCAAAGTTGAAATTTTATCTGTGGGCCGATCGTGTCACAACGAAGAAGTATCTGGACACTTCACCGTTTCAACTAGTCTACGGAGCAGAGGCGGTTTTCCCTACCCAGCTCGTCTTACCTGTGGCGAAGTTATTTCAAGACTACAAGGGAGAACCATATCATATGATCAGAAGAATTCATCAGATAGTGGAAGTGCAGCAGATCAGAGAACAAGTGAGGGACACAGCTTATAGTCATCAGCAGAAGATCAAACAGGCTTTTGACAGGAAGGTCAGGAAAAATGAGTTCGAGATCGTGGATTTGGTATTTAAATGGGACGCACCCAGATAGGATAAAGGCAAGCACAACAAGTTCGACGCCCTCTGGATCATCCCCTTTAAAGTCTCTAATATTTTCTCCAATAACACATATGGGTTGCATGATCTGGAGGGTGAAGAGGTTTTCAACAACCCAGTGAATAGGCATTTTCTGAAAAAATGTTTTATTTGAGCCTTAGACGGCTCCTCTGTTTGTAAATATTGTCCTTTTTACCTTTGTTTATTTTCTTTTTACATGTTTTCAGCTTAATAGGTGACTCCATAGACCAATAGCAAGGCACTGAGGCTGCAGAAGGAGTTCTTAGAGCATCGCAGGGACGACTCTATCCCCCATGGAGCCTAATGTTAGCGATATTTCTTGTCTCGGGATTAGGCGTACCCAGGTCTGCAACTTGTACAGGAAGTACCCGAGAATAGCACGAGAGAATCCCATTTTTTAGCAACAAGTCAAGTGAGCGGGCAAATTTTTTCCATCAGCGGCCGAGATCCATCCATAGAAGCGGATCGATGGTCATTGGGTTTTCAGGGCCGATCAGTTGCCCAGGGTTTAGCAAGGGGAAGCGCCATGGTTCAAAACAAATATGGACCATTCGATCCAACTGGGACAGATGGAAGCCCGTCGGCGTATCAGGTATCAGAGTTTCGAGGAGAAGGCACCCCTCGTTTCTTACATTTTGAAACCCCGAACCCCAAATTTCTGATGGTGCCCAGAATCGGG
The DNA here is from genome assembly GCA_009831015.1 of Picea engelmannii. NCBI lineage: Eukaryota > Viridiplantae > Streptophyta > Pinopsida > Pinales > Pinaceae > Picea > Picea engelmannii. Next base: position 974,802 of record ML778297.1, on the reverse strand, counting down.
CCCATGGTTTTGGCGCCTGGTCATCAAGAAGGAGGCCTGGGGGAGGGGTGTTTATGTTTGTTATTTGGCCACTCGGGCCCCGAAGCGTCGAGCTTAATCGAAGAAGGAAGGCACAGTGATGTTCCAGATGCCGATTCAATGTGGGATAAATCCCAGTACCTGCTGGAGATTAATGAAGAAAAGAGAGGATGGCTCAAAACTCACATCACTCATTTATTACAGAGTATGGAGATCCCAGCCGAAAGTCTACCTGGGAAGGTCCCTTGTACTGGTTCTCTTTAGGAAGGTCACACCGAGTCTTCAACTCACCAGAGGAACCCGCACATGCCAATTCAACATTCAAAGGGCTCAGCTACCCCCTGGCGTGAGCCATGCTGAATTAAAGAGGCGTATGACAGGGGAACAAAGGACAGATTTGATTGAGGAGATGTCACCCATTGAAAGTTCTGAGACGCCTCTACTGGGCGAAAGGAAGAGAAGAGTATATGTAGGCATTTTTTCCATTTTTTAATGATTGATGGTTGAGAAGAGCTCCCTACTGTAATGTTTTAACAACTATTCTAGCTTTCAGCTTATGCATCTGTATATGAGATTTCTTGTTTTATGACAGACAATTCTTCTTACTCCATCTAATTTTCATCTCATGCTAAGAGGATTCATGATTGACTGATTCGTGCAAATTATTGCAGTTATGATATGATAAAGGATTTATTGTTGCATTGTTGCATTCTCTGGCTTTTGCGTTTGAATGTAAGATGATATTGCATTTGGACGTCTTCTTCCTCAGTCTGTTAGAAACCTACTGTTTATAATAGACCTCTGCTTTTTTCTTGTATAAGTCTTCTGCCTGTTCACCCTTTACTACAACTCACTATCTGAAATTTACGCAAGACCTCACTTGCTCATGCGTACCTGGCCTGGTTTCAGAGTTGGAACGCTATTGTTTTGAGTTTCCCTCCATTCGATCACCCATATACAAACAACCGTGACATAAAACTGATGGGCGTCGGGCTCTGCTCCTGTTGGAAGATTGGTTGTTGTCATTGATGTCAACCCTAGTCATGGGTTTTGGACCAGAAGATTGATGAAGTTATTTGGACATGAAGGAAAATGAAAATGAAGATACAACACCCATGGATGGATAGTATACATCATGCT
>ML778297.1:936485-970789 GCA_009831015.1 Picea engelmannii | reverse complement strand
CCTAATGTTAAAAGGAAGTGACATAAATGGTATAAATAAACATCATTATACATTCATTTGACACAAGTCGAATTTCAGAGAGAAGAAGAGGTAAAAGAAGGCCGGATTTCAAGGGAGGATGAAGTCTTTTGGAGATGTGTTCTAAGTATCAACAACTCCTGCTAGCAATCCAGGAGTGACTTCCATCGCCAACAGGTCCAGATCATGGACGCAGGAATACAAATATTTTTCAGCAATATCGAAGTTCTACAGAAGAAAGGCCTTCCTGGTATGAGAGTTATAAATGATAAATTGATAACACTCCCCGATTATAAAAAGAGGTTAGCCACTGTGGCTAAGGATAGTTCAAAATTCTTAGGAATACAAGGAAGTATTATTGGTAAGGCATTCTTGGATGCTTTACAGTTGGACATCAACATACAACATGAAATCTGGTACATCTTCACCACCAAGCCAACTTTTTCCAAGTACATGGAGATGGATGAAGTATATCGTAGATTGCTCAAAGTCAGAATTCCTAGTCACCTTCGATGGGAAGAGCTTTGCAATCTGATCGAGTAGTCAATGAGCTTCCCAAGTCCAGTCAGCTATCCAGTTAGAAGAGGTCCTGCAGAGGCCTCACCAATGGTTCACCCATAAAACAACTTGAAGTTTCGACACATCATCGAATAGTTTCCTAGATTTTTGTATCTTGTTAAGTTAGTTAGCTAAATTTAGATTAGCCATGTCCTGATCTTTAATTGTAGGATCATTCGTAATTTGTGGTTATAAATACTTCACACTTTGAGGTATTGAGGGTTGATCTTTACGCCCTGCAAGCTACCAGATTGTAATTTTTTTCAAGAGATCTTCCATTAATACAGAGAGACGTTTTCATAGGATTCTTGCGTGTTATTCATTGGTGATGTTTTATTTTCTACGTTGAATGTTTTCTTGCTCAGTTGTCATATTGTTATCTAATCTAAATCTTTAAAAGCAATGCATGTTGCAGGATTTATCTTCGTATACCCTATTTCAGACTTCGAAAGATCTTTAAGTTTATCTTATGATGTTACAGTAAATAAATTATTAATTGCTTCTTTGCTTTAATTGATATTCTCATCTTTTCTGCTTTTCATCATTTTACTGCTAAAGAATCCAACGAATGCATTACCCTGCCCTATGAAAAGAATCTTTATTTTCTGGTTAGATTTTTATCTCTATAACACAAACCCCATAGCCCAATGGATGCGTAAAGCCCTTTCAACCAACTCAACAAAAACAACAAACCTTTTCAATCTTGTTTATTTAACTAGCCTAATATCTTAAATTCAAAACACATCTAAATCATACAGAGAGATCCCTCTCTGAAGCCGGTAGGGATAGATTCCAGTTTCGAAGTGGTTGGATAAAGTTACCTCTCATAGATTTCCTCTTTTCCAACAACCTCTAGGAATTTAAAGAGCATTAACATAGTGGCGACCATACTGGGGAAGAATGTTTCAACCCCACATTTTCGTTCCCTTAAAAGAAAGCTCTTTTTCTAAACAAATCATAAATCTAAAAAAACAATAATGTTTAGAGGTTGTTAAAGCTTGTAAATATTAATTTTCGGACTCACCAAACTAAAAAAAAAATATATAAAAATAAAAAAGAAATATGGCTCCCAAAAGAGCTTATACTCGATCTCACCCTGACCCAAAACCTACGATAGCAACTGATAATCCAGAATAGTTGCTCAAGAAAAAGACCATTGTAGAAGGTCCAGGAAGTCATAGTCCCCTTCAGAGGTCCCCTTCTCTTCCAGAGGAACTTGTTACCATTCAAGATCTTTACTTCGACACCATTTTTGAACAAAGCCTGTTTAGAACAAAATCTGGAAGCTTTGTGACTCAAATCATTTTAGATCCAAAAACCTTGCAACCCCGGACCCCTGAAATATTATTGCCCACTACGATCCCTCAAACTAATCACTCCATGCCAGCAAGACCCTCTTCCTCCTAGTCTTTTGTCACTACCACACTTATCATCCAGGTTGTCGTCCCACCACCTCCACCTATCATGGTAGCCAAATATGCTCCCTTGGTGTTGGCTGCACCTCTTCATGATATGCCCCAGGATTATCAAATGAGACTTCCACAGTTCGATGGAACAGGGCCCTTGAGTGCACAACAACACGTTGATAAAATGAATGACTATTTTGATCTGCAGGAAGTAGATGAGACTGACGCTCAAATGAGATTGTTTGCATAGAGTTTGACCGGTGACGTTAAGAAATGGTACAAGGGTTTACGTACTGCCTCAGTGCTCAACATTACAATGTTTCAAAGAAGTTTTCTAGACAGATGGGAGGTAAAGAAAAATCCTCTCCAAATCTTGTCAGAATATGAAAACATCAGAAGGAATCAAGGTGAGACCGTTCAAGATTACTGCATTCATTTCAATAATCTGTACAATGCAATTCCAGTCGATATTAAACCCCCACAAGGTTTAGCATTGATAAAATTCCCTGATGGTTTTGAGGCTGATATGTCATATCAATTAAGGGAAAGAAATTCAACCACCCTGGAAGACATGCAGAAAAGCGCAATAAGCATGGAGGCTAACCTATTGGCTAAAAGGGCATGACCGAGGTAGCTCTCGATGGTGTGTTGTTGCAGGAAGAGGATGGAACGGTGATGGCCATCGTTCCAGGGGGTGTCTTCCATGATAGAAATAATCATCTTGTCCATGGAAAAAATGACGCAGAAAGGATCTGGAGATAAATCACCAAGAGAGGGGGTATAAGGCGTCACCGATTGAATGTCCTGATAGGCAGATTTGACTGAACTTAAAGGAATTTCATCGCCGTAAAAAAGATGATTGGCAGGGTCGAGTACCATCCATTAGTCATGAGACATAGGGGTTCCATGAATCGAGGTGGAGATCATGTTGATTGAAGCGACAGACGAGTGTGGAACATTGGGTGGTGGAATGGGGAAAGTACCCATTAACGAAGAGTCTTTGAGAAGACCTACATCGATGTTCTCGTAACCCGGTGGGGTTTTGGCGATGAACAATATGTTGCCAGTACGCATATTCGAGTTAAAGAAGGCCAATTGGTCGACGATGATTACCTTTCCTTGATGTGGGAAACGTACAACATGAAAAAGAGTCGACACAACTGCGTGCATGGAATCAATCCAGCTACGACCAAGCAGAAGATTATAATCAAGAGGAGCGTCAAAGACTTCCACTTCGACTTGGACCGTTTTTCCTTCTAGTGTGATTGAAAATGAAGGAAGGACACTGTAAGGCTTAAAACTGGAGCCATTGAAGGCTTTGAGTGTGTTATGGGATTCAGTCAAAGAGGGAGAGCCAATGGATTTCCAACAGGTAATAGACATGATGCATGTCGAGACACCCTCGTTGATAACGGTTCTACAACTTTTTTTGTTGGAGACAATCACTTGGATTTGGAATGCGAGTTGAGGGGGTAACCTTGGAATGTGATCTTCCAAGTCAAAAATTTAAATTCGTGTCCGATGGGTCGATTCCACCGATATCTTTCAATAGTGCCTTCCGTTGTGTAGGAAAACTTTGAAGGACTTTGAGGGCTAACATCGCAGAAGGTGCTTGGGCCAGATCTTCAACAATGCTGTAGTTCTAGGTAGCACGAGCATGAGGATTGAAAGCTGATTTCTGAATGACTCCTTTTGGAGGGGGGAAAAGAACTATGTCAAGGCTCGGTAATTTGAGATGAAGAGGACTATTGGTAGGTGGAGTCGTGGGAGATGGTTGGACCACTGAAGGAGGTATAACATCAACCTTCTCCTTAGAGGGAGAATAATCTTTGGCTTGAGTGGTAAGTGCGATGTCATTCTTTTTTGAATCGCCAGTACACATTAATACATAGGATGTAGTGGAAGGGGAAGGTTGGTCATGAATGACCAATTGGGCCTATTGTTGGGAGGGGAAGGGTTGGGACAAAACGACCAGAGTGGGTGGTTTCGGAGCCCCTTGAAGGAACTTAGTAACCTCGGCACGTTGTGTACAATACTTCATGTAGTGATCATCACCATAGATAAGACAACGGTATCGGGGTTTGTGCTTATCCCTATCGTCAACAGGTGAAGTTTTGGTTTTCTCTGCTTGCGAAGTATTTTTGTCCTCCTTATTCTTACCCTTTCCTTTTTTGGATTTGTTTTTACCGACTAGGGTAGATTGAACCACATTTACCTCAGAAGTCTTGCCGGTGGGAGGGGTAGGAGACAGAGAATTTTGAACATTAGAAGCTGGAGTAGTTGAAGTGGCGGAAGTGGAAGGATGAGGTGTGTCAGGGAGTAAGTCGTAAAGAGTACCCGTTTGTGAGTAAACGAGGTCAAGGTATTGAGCACGACTTATGGCCTAATCTTCCATGAAAACTCCACCCATAGTGATGTCACAACTGATGTGATTCACAAATGACTTTGTGAACCACTCTGCCAACAACTGATAGGGAAGTTCGAGTTTGATGAGACGCCGTCTCTGTCGCCACTCATGAATGTGATCAGATATATGAGTGGCTTTGTTTTGTTTGAGAAAACTCAAAATCTCGGTCCCCGTTTCATAATAGACTGGTAACTGGTAGTGGGTGAGGAAAGCCATTGCTAGGGTGTTGAAGTCAGCGAGGAAACCTCGTGGTAATTCTATATACCACTTCGCGGGAGAACATATGAGAGTTCGTTGAAAAAGATGTAAATGTATAGAGTCATCCATCAAGGAGTTGGATGAGCACCAGAGGTGAAAAGTCATGATGTGATTGTTCAGGTCCTCTCCCGCTTTGCCATCAAATTTAGGGATGTCAGATGGTAGCTTGGCTGGTATAGCGGGACAATGGGGAGAGTGATGGATTGGATCATTTAAAATCCTTGACAGATCCCAGAGGTCCAAAGTAGCCAAGAAGGGTAACTGTCTATTCACATGCAGGTACTGGTGGCTTTGGGGAGGGAGTCCCTTCGACAAACCAGTGGGACCATAAGCAGTCTGCATATAATGCAAAGACCCAGGCATATTCAGTGGTTGTTGTGGAGGAAAGTAGCTCATGGGATTGTATCCTTGAACAGGGATGTGAGTTTGAGCATTCGAGCCCCAAATAGGATTGGACGTACCTGGATATGGTTGGCCTATACTCGAGGGTATAACAGATGTAGCTGGAGGCTGTTTCCCCCCAGTCGATTGAGGATTATGTTGTATCAGATGGTTCCAATACTGGTCCAAGGATGGAGGTATGTTTTGTCCATAGGGTGGGGTCAGTGGGGGTTGTCCTCCAATCGGGGGTTGAGTTCCAATTGGGGGTTGTGTTCCAATAGGAATTTTACCTACAAGGGGGGGTTGAGTCAAACCTCCTTGGTGAAATTTTCCACCAACAGGAATCTGGTAATTTGGTGTGAATGACGGAATGGTGCCATCGATAGAGGATGGAAAAGGTCCTCCGAAAGGGGGTTGAGGAAGTGTCAGAATGAAATCGGGAGGATAGTGCCCATAAGAAGAGGGACCACCAGGAGTTCCATATGGGGTTTGCGTGGGAGTGGAAATAGAAGCATTCAATGCACGGTATCCTAGTGGAAGTGTCAGGGTGACACTGGGCGAAAGCGGTGTGCCAATGGGGGCTTGACTAGCCGCTGTAATCCCGGTGTGAATACTCATAGTATTTGTGTAATGGACCATTTGTAAAGGGAGGGTGAAGATGTGGTCATCTCACAGAGCTTCTGTTTCAGGAAAATAATAAGCAGTAGTAAAAGGTACTATGTCTGGGTCAGAAGTTTCGGGGAATGCAGGGGAGATGGTGATATCAACGCCTGCTCCTGAACCAAAGAGATCCTGTCTAAAAATGCCAGAAGTCCAAAAATTATCTTGGCCCTCAGGTCTTGGAAAAGGTCCAGTCGGTGATCCAGAAGACAAAACAACTAAGCCTCCAGAATAATTCACTCGCATAATATGCCTCTCAGAATCGGGGTGAAGTCGAAAGTCCTCTCGAGAATTGGTAATTTAAAACCATTCTATAGAGTTAGTTATTTCCACTTGTGGAGTGGTGATGTCTTGGACTTCACTCTGTTGAGGAGAGTCCTCTGGTGAGCTTGTAGGCAAGGGTTGAGAACCTTGCAGATTTTCTGGGGGTAAGCCCTGCATTCTACGTGAATGACGTGGAGGATCTATTGTGAACGAAATAAAAATATGGTGAAGAGAACCCTATGGTCAACTTGGGTGAACAAACAACATGCGCTAGTAAACAAAATCTAGGAAACAACACCAAGCAAACAAGACCTTCTAATTCCAAAGTCACTAGTTGGTGATGAAATCCAACGTCGCAACAATGAGACGATAAGGGGCTAGGCTAGGGTGGAAAATTTACATTGATGACCTGCTTAATGGACTTACACCCTAGTGCAAGCTCCCACACATAATCATGGGTATACCCTCCAAGGATCCCGAGTGAGTTTGGCCAACGTCAATTCCAGGTACCGTGAAGACTTGCCCCTTCACAGTCACCTCGTGTAAGACCCTAAGAAGATAGGCCACTAAGGTTACCACCAACAACAATAAATCCTGGGGGGACAGTCGATAGTTTGATCCACACGCAAGGGCATGGTATCTAGCCCGAAATCAACTTGAGAGGCTTCCACTCATCATTGTGGGTATACCTCCAAGTGACCCCTGTAATACATGCAATCTCTACACTGATATCAATAAAGCAGGGTGAGTAACTTTGTTAATATCAATGCGACCTCGGGTTTGACCCTTGTGTGAGAAGGGCTTCCCAGAAAAAAATGTTGTAAATGGAATTTGACACTCCTTAAAACAAGATGCTATTGTGTGTTTTGTGCTTTGGAGAGTGTATCTCTCTGCCTATTCCAAAGCTCTAGCCTAGCTAATTATTGGTGTAATAGAGTCCTAGAAAAGAGTTACTAGTTAAATTTTAAAATCACGCAATATTATTAAGGGTTGTTGTTACTCAAAGGAAACAGAGATGAAACCGATGTTGTGTGAGACTCTGACCCAACAATGTATAGATAGGAATGAAAGATATCAATTTTTGTTCGATGAATCCTATGTACGGGAGGGAAAGAGAAGTGTTCCAGAACAATATTGAACTACGATATGCAATCTCCTTTAAAATGCAATCTTCAATGAATCACGTAACAATGACAATTCTCTATTTGTTCTATTTCAACAATTGATTTCCAATATTTTCAAAATGAAAATGATTTTAAAAAATAAAAATGTTTTTTACTTTTCAAAAAGAACCATCACGGTGGTGAAACTAAGGAAAACCAATAACTAACGAATAAGCAATAAACAAAAACCTAAACCAATCTTTCAATCGAGACAAAAATGACAAGTAGACAAGACTAGTCTTTTCAATTGCATGAGAGCAATGATTTTCCAAATAATGAGCAAATGAGAAAGATAAACAATCCAAACTTTCAAACCGATCACCGGCTCCTAACCAAACAAGTACTCAGATTCCAGGATCAAACATTATATCCTTGCTAAGAAAAGTCAAGAGATGAGAGTTGAGAAAAAGATGGACAAGAAGAGCCTTTGATTTTTGAAGACTGATTGTGCACAAAATCAAAAGTCAAGAAATAATCAACCAGTGGTCCAAGAAGTTCTTTTCAGACACCTATATAGATCTGGGCATCTGAGCATACCAAAACCTTAAATCCAAAAATTAAAAAAAAGGGTTCGCAGGCTATCAATAGTGTACAATGCGAGAATGGATCATTCTCGTAGGATAGTTACAAGCAGGGTGCGAGAACCTCGCACTAGACTGAAAGGTAGGGTGCGAACTCAAGGGGTTCTCGCAGGCCACTGAGGGGTTCAATGCGAGAAGGCCTGAAACTAGGCAAAATTTTGGGAAAAGACAAAATTTTTGAAGGGACTTCTGGACCCAGAGAGTCTGTCAGGCTTTCCTGAAGACTCAGAGATTTATATAAATGAAGAAAGGTAAGGCAAGAGAAAATGGCCAAGGAAAAACACCAAAAACCACTAAAAAATGGGTTTCATCCCTAGCGGAGTCGCCAATTTTGTTATCGGACTAATCAGTAGGTGCAGACTAACAGATCTCCCTAGATCCACCTAGATCTAGAACAAAATAGGACAAGACATGACTCTTTCCCTAAGTTACAACCATTGAATTAGCTAGTAAGGAGGAACAAGTGACATACCTTTGTATCGCTTCCTTAGGTCTTTGTTTCTCCCTCTTTTCTCCAGTGCTCTCGTGAGGTCAAGACCAAGAAAACACAAACCAACCAAAGTGAAGATAGAAAAATGTATTCAATCATCAACTTATGCCTATGATCAAGGAGTTACACAATAAAGTAAGAATGACTTTATGGGAAAAGGACATGTCGCTGTATCATATTAATTGAAAGTAGAAGATACAACTTGATCGCCTTGATGTCGCAAGCTTCCTTTCGGTGACTCTTGGTTCCAACACACACACTTGCTCTGTTATTGCATGAAGAAGATCCAATTCCTCTTGATAGACCTACTAGAGTCTCCAAGCTTCTGTTCAAGCAGGGTTCTTCACACAATTCCTTCACCAATTATTCAATTAATCTTGCTTAACCTTTTCCATGAGAATACTTTCAATATATAGGAGAGGGTGGGATGGTTACATGGATGAGAATGATCCCACCAAATCAGAGAAGCTAATACAATGACAACCATACGAATGCCAACTCATTCCCTTCTAGAACCCTTGAGACTTCTTCTCTTTTCCAAGTTCAAAAACAAGTTCGCACCCTATGTATAGAGAAACCTGCGAGAAGTTCACACCCTAGATGAAGGTGGCTTGCGAGAATGGGTCATTCTCGCACCCTAGGCCATATGTATCCTGTGAACTCACTTTGAAAATATGTTTTCTAGAAGGAGATAAATCCCACTTTTCTCAGGAGAAAGTTCTTGTTGGGAGCCTGAGTACACTATTGTCAATACATCACCAAGATGACCAAAATCACATGTAACAATAGTAAAACTTTCTAAATCCTTACCCCTTAAGTAGAAACTCAAATACATTGAACTTTTCAAGGAATAGTCAGACGTATTTTCTTGGGGTTACGAAGACTTGAAATCCTATGAAACGAGCATCATACAACATAGAATCCCAATAAAAGAAGATCAAAAACATTTCAGGCAGAAACTTAGGAGAATCAATCCCAAGTTACTTCCCCTAATAGAAAAAGAAATCAAGAAGATGTATGATGCTAAAATCATAGTTCCGTTATGATTTTCCAAATGGGTTTCAAATCTGGTCCCAACCTGAAAGAAGTATGAGGAAATCAGGCTTTGCATTGATTTCCAAAACCTGAACAAAGTTTCTTTAAAGGACACCTAACCATTGCCAAAAATGGAGCACATATTACAAAGGGTAGTTGGATCCAGTCGAATCTCCTTACTGGATGGGTTCTCAGGCTATAACCAGGTCCTCATTCACCCAGATGACCAAGAGAAAATAGCCTTCACAACACCTTGGGGCACCTTCATGTATGTGAAAATGCCTTTCGGGTTGATGAACGCTGAGGCCACTTTCCAAAGAGCGATGGATATTGCTTTTGTGGAAGAACTTGGAAAATTTATTGTCATTTATCTGGACGACGTAACTGTGTTTTCCCAATCCGATGACGAGCACTTAAGACATCTCAGACGTGTATTTGAGAAATGCAAGAAATTTGGGATATCTTTGAATCCTAAGAAGAGTTTCTTCGAATTAGAGGAAGGTAAACTGCTAGGGCACATGATCTCTAAGGATGGAATTAAGATAGACCCCAACAAAATCGAGGCCATTCAGAAATTAAAACACCCAAGAAATATCAAAGAGTTACAATCTTTCATTGGAAAAATAAACTTTCTGAGAAGATTCATACCCAACCTGGCTGAACTTCTCAGGAACATCACAAACATGTTAAAAAAGGACACAAAAATAAAATGGGACACTTAATCTAAGCAGTCTTTTGAACAAGTCAGCCATGCACTCACACAGGCTTCGGTCTTGATCAGTCCTGATTTCACCAAGGATTTTTACCTTTTTTCTTTCACTTCTAAACATACCATTGCAACAATATTACTATAGAAAAACAACGAAGGGTATGAACAACCCATAGCCTTTTTCAGTAAGGCATTACGAGATGTTGCTTTGAATTATAAAATAATGGAGAAACAAGATTTTTCCCTGGTAAAATCCATCAAGTATTTTAGAGTATATATTCTCCATTCCCACACCATCGCATATGTTCCGAACACAGTAGTAAAAGACATTTTAACTCAGGAAAATCTAGATGGAAGAAGAGGAAAATGGACTGCTATCATTCTGGAGTATGACATAGAGATTAAGCCTACTAAACTAATTAAGGGTCAAGGTCTAGCAAAGTTAATGGATGAATCCAATTTCCATGCTCTTGATATTAATTTTTTAGCTGAAGTAGATGAACAGGGAGAGCAGGCGACTCCAAGCGTGAAAGAGGTATTTCTGAACTCTCCATGGTACGTAGACCTGATATTTGTTTTTCATAACTTACAAGCCCCTCCTGGTCTGACCAAAACTAAAGCTAGGTTTTTGAAATTGAAAGCATTAAAATTTTGCATTCTAGAAGGAAATCTATATTGGAAGGATCCTAGAGGTGAAATCTATATTGGAAGGATCCTAGAGGTATTTTGTTGAACTGTCTGTTAAAAGATGAAGCTGAAAGTGTATTGTAGGATTTTCTTGCAGGAGACTGTGGTGGTCATCTAAGATGGAAGACCATAGCTAATAAAATTCTCAGAGCTAGGTTTTATTGGCCTATGTTGTTCACTGATGTACATCAGAAAGTGACTTCGTGTCATAAGTGTCAGGTTTTCGAGGGCAAAAATAAGCTCCTTCCTTTGCCCCTGAAACCAATCTCAGTAGAATCTCCTTTACATCAATGGGGATTAGACTTTATCGGATAAATACATCCTCCCTCTTCAGGCCAGCACTGGTGGATTCTCACTGCTACTGACTATTTCACAAAATGGATCGAAGTTGTACCAAGCAGGCAAGCTAATGATTCTGTCATTATTAAATTTCTTGAAAATAATATCTTGTCTCGTTTTGGATGTTCTAGAAAGATTATAACTGAAAATGTAGCAGCTTTCCAATCTAAGAAGCTGATAAAATTTTGCAATTAGTACCATATTGGTTTGGGTCATTCCACAACTTATTACCCTCAGGGAAATGGGCTGGCAGAGTCATCAAATAAGACCCTGGTGAATATTATCAAGAAGACTTTGAAAGAAAACAAAAAATCATGGAATAACAAGCTGGTGTTCACACTATGGGCTGACAGAATGATCACCAAGAGGTCAATTGGTATGTCACCATATTAGCTGGTCTATGGAACTGAAGCAGTTTTCCCCACTTCCTTAGGAGTTCCTATCATGAAATTTCTGCAAGAGATGCAAGCCAAGCCGAATGACTCCCAAAGAAGGATAAACCAGATGATCCAATTGTAGCAGTCCAGAGAAGAAGTATACAACAAAACTCAGGTTATCCAAGAAAGTATTAAAAAGATCTTTGACAAAATAACTAAAGAGGATGACTTTAATCTAGGTGACTTGGTTCTGAGATGGGATGCCCAAAATGAAGATAAGGAGAAGCATGGAAAATTCAACAGTCTATGGAAGGGACCTTACATGATTCAAGCATTCAGAGGAAACAATTTCTTCTTGCTCAACAACAGTGATGGGACAAATCTGCCAGGAGGACCTGTAAATGGCAGAATGCTGAAGCACTATTCACCTCTGCAGTAGGGACCTACAATCACACTTTTCCATTGTACAGACCGTTTTCATTTTGTTTACTAGTTTTTGAGTGAAATAAATCTGATTAGGTGGTTGAAGCCTGTAGAGAAGGCCCTAAGCTACTGAACAATGTCTTCCAAATTTCAAAAATAAAACCAATCATACAACAAAGGAAATCATGGAGAGAGTTTCAGAACATCAGGGATCAAGATTCTTGGCACTTCACAAGGAGAGTACCATCCCTAGGTGGAGCCGCTGTTATAACCCTATAATTTATAGGATCAACTGGTGACTGAAATGTTATCTCTTTAAGTGTCTTTGTTTGTCAAATGGTTTTTCATTCTACAAATAATTTGAGAGAAAAGAAAAAGAAAAAGAAAAGAAAAAGAAAAGAAAAAGAAAGAAAAGAAAAGAAGAAAAAGAATAAAAGAGGGCATAAAAGAAATTCAATAGAGCCCCATGCAATAACATGATTTGGTCCATACCTTTCAAGCATGGCCAAATTCTTTAAATTGATGTTGATAGGAATAGTGAATAAGCTTGGATAAACTGTTTAATCTTAGCCAAGTGATTTAGGTTAGTTAGTGAATAAATCTGACCAAACTGCCTAATCTTGGTTAGATAACCCCAGGATAGAGTAATTCCTTAGTCCAACAGTTTAATCTGGACTAATTTCCATAGGTAATTAGGTTAGAACATAGGATAGTTGGCTTTGTCTCAATAAAACCAGCTCGATGATCAATGTTGAAGCATGTCTTTGAGGTTTAAAGGGTTTTATGTCTAACTCCTTGGCGATAGAAGCATGGAAAAGCTCAAGAAAAACCCACAATATGCACTTATCCTAAGTTTTTCGGAACACATATGCCTTCGTGCTCATAGTTAAGCACAGTGCACAGATGAACGGCTTGAGAGCGGGTGCCCAGATCTACATTCGACAAGTTTTTATAGACCCCCATGATAGTTCTACCTTTAATGGTGGGGGGGGGGGGTCCAGAATCAGAAATAATGAAGGCACATATACAAACGGCTCATATGTGCGCACTCAGATCCACGACTTAGATTGGATTCTAGACCCCCCCGACTATTCTGTCTTTAATGGTGGGGGGGGGGTCTGGAATGCTGGTTAACTATCGCACATAGATCTATGGTTGAAAATAAAGCACTCAGATAAAAAACTCTTGGTGTTTTTCGGACCCCCTCGACCGATCTGTTTTTAACAGAGGGGGGGGGGTTCGGAATGGAATATTCTCTGGTGGGCCCTTTTCCTCTACGTGGCATTAATTCATTGGTTCAAACTTCCACCACCTATCATTTCTGACATGCCCCGTCACCCCATGACATCATCATCCACGTTTTCCCTAAGAGGTCACATCCCATTACTCTGTCAGTCCCTCTCCCCTTGTTTTCCATTTACAAGTCCTCTCCCCAAGGTCACTCCCCAATCAGCTCCTGCCACGTCACCTAGTTGTATTCGTCATTCATTATTACCTGCCATCTCACACTCTAAATGACCCCTTGGCCATTTATGATTGGCTAACCTATCTATTAGCTTGTTGACCTGTCCCCCACACCCAACGAATATTTGTTCAATCAAAACCACCATCTCCCTTCTTTTCTTCCATTGCTTATCGTGTTGTCTCACTAGAAAATACCTTTTCCTATTGCACCAGAGCATTTTTCCCCATTTTCTCTCCATTTACATCCCAAGCCACCATCATCCCCACTAACAACTTTTTTATTTGTAGGTATTTTCACAGCGATGGCGCCAAAATCAAAGAGGACAGAAGCGGAGGAAAATCCTTTCCTCTCGCCCCCTGTCGACCTTGATATGATTCCCCTGGCCGACAAAGACTATTTAATTGCAGACACCAGATGCGAGTTTGAATTCGCGGACTTGTATTCATGGCTTAAGGAGGTTTTCCTTGACTAGAGTGATGAGATTGGTCTCTGGGAATCAAATCTTCCCCTATATCTGTTCCCCCAAATCCACCACTTTCCCGAATTTTCTCTCAAATGCTAGGCCCATTATATCCTTGAAAAAAGAGCGATTATGTCTTAATCCAGAGAAATTCGTTTCCTCATCAGATCAAAAACCATCGACCAGGTGTTGCATATACCCAGAGCCGAGTCCCCCTCACCTTTCAACCTCGAAATCATCACGGAGCTCTACTAGAAGTTGTCTTTTCCACAAATAGCTCATATTTTTGAGCTTTTCCTCCCACAATCCGCTCATCTCCCCACTACAAACCCCCCTTATCCTTCCTCCCTGTTCTCAGTAAAGGGAAACCAGGTTATCACATCACTATGTGCCTTGCTTGGATATTTTTCAGATCAATGGGCGGACAAACCCATCTTGGGATTTCTGTCCATTTTTTCCACTGATGAGAGACCTACTATTCAGTTTGACTATTGTATGTTCCTGGTGGACAACATTCATGAACAATTCATCAACTTCACCACAGAAGGCATGTTCTAGTATTCTTCAATACTGGCTTACCTGTTCGTGTTCTTTCAAGCGGACAAATTTTCCTTTTCAAAGCAAAAGATGGATAAAGATGGGAGACCATAGGAAGTGATAGCATGGAATTCACTACTCAGACATAACTCTATAGAATTCAGTTTCAAGGAGTTCATCGAGAAGTTCTACCACCCAGTGGTGAGTATGCTCAGTGGCATACCTGAACCTAGAATTAACAAGGAAATTCATAGGATTTTACATCTCTCAGACCTTACAAGGACTGGTGATTGGTACCTGTACCAAAACCACACTGAGATCAGAGTGTATGGGTGTGATTTGGCCCCATATAAATTGCCTAGGTATTTACCTGTGAGGATTTTTACCCTGGAATACATAAGGTAGATGGTAAATTCAGATGACATACATTTTGTGTCTCTGAAGAAGAAGCAACAGCTCAAAATCAATGGGTAGATTGGGTCTTTCGTCTGCAATAGCCGAGGCACCGGGGAGGAAGCAGACTGACTGCTCAAAGAAATGAAGTTTTTTGTTAGTTTTGAATGGCACTATGATCTGTGCGGGATAATTTCCGAGATGAGGGTCAAGAATAAGAATATCCCGTATGTCCACACATCCAGGCTTGAGATAGAAAGATTTTTCAACCAAACAGAATGGGAACCAAACACTCTGGTTGAGACAGAACAATAGGACCTCTCAGTTGCTGTCTCATAGACGACTACACCACAGGCTCCCAAGGAGAAAAGGCCTAGGCAATATGTGTCACCTTCTGTCATTGAATTTTCATATGAAGAATTTCAATTACATACCAAGAGGCCAAAAACTAGTCCAACACCTGACACAGCTGGTGAAAAGGGAATGCAATCCATTGCCATATTGGAGGTTGATCGGTCGCTTCTTACTACAAACAACAAACAAATCACGACTACAGTGTTGCTCAAAAAGCCTACAAATACTCCATCATCCAGCCAGCCAAGCAAAATCGGACCAAAATTGAGCATTTTTGAAAAGTATGATCTGATCAAGAAGAAAAATCAGACGCTGACCAGTAGCACGTATACTCCGTTCTGGAAGAAAAAATCCACTGCACAACATCGACTACTGTCTGCATTCAACACTGAGAAAGGTAGAATGCACATGGAATTTCTGCAAGCACATGTGCCAGACTCGAAGGTAATCACCGATTACAAAAGGGAAACGTTTGAATTTCAGACTAAAGATGTTCATCCAGCTGATCAGATGGATCTGCATAGGCAAACTGGAGAAATGGTTTTCTCCACATTGGCACAAGATTCCAATGTTTCTTCCAAGTTACAAGTATCTCTGAATAATGTTCAGACACAGTTGAAGTTAGAAAAAATATCATCCTTTGCCAAGGACAACAGGATTAAGACGTTGGAGGAACTGGTCCTTAAGATCAGATATGATCCCTCGAACGTGAAAGCAGTCGAGGAGATGCTCAAAAAGAAAAATGCTGATATAACATCTCCGAGGAAACAATTGAAATTGTCTCCAACAGAAGATTCACAGGCAAAAGAAATAGCAGAGACAGAAGGGGAGAAGGATGAGATGCTCAAGTTCATCATGGAGCAGAATGCATAGTTGAAAGAAATGGAAGTGGAATTGGAAAAGCTGGTAAAAGAGAAGGAGCAGTCAAATCCCATGGAGGTCATTCCATTGAGCGCAGTTCCTCTCACATGAGTGAGCACAACGTCTGTTGTAGAAATTCCTTTGGAAACTCCACTGACAACCCTGGAAAAGACTGTTGAACTAGCTAAATCCATGGAAGAAATGAATTTACAAGAGACAAATATTAGTAGATTAAAAAAGGAGATTGAGACTCTTCAGGAACTCAAGTCTTCTTACCAAACCAGTTTCTACAAGGAAAAAAAAACCTCAGACCAACTCAAACGAGAATTGCAACAAATTCAGAAGCAAACAATGGCAGGCAAGACACTAGCTAAGGTCAAAGAAAGTGTCTGGATGGACATCACCAAGTCCATGAATGAAATATGGCCGATGATACAAATCATGTTCGAGAAACATGATCTGGTGCAAAGAAGTCAGCAGGCCATTGAGAAGATAAGAGAAAAACTGGGAGAGATGCCCACAGAAGCTACTGAGATCATACAATTTCTAAATTCCAAAACCAAAGAGGATCTAGAAGAGTT
The DNA here is from genome assembly GCA_009831015.1 of Picea engelmannii. Classification (NCBI taxonomy): domain Eukaryota; kingdom Viridiplantae; phylum Streptophyta; class Pinopsida; order Pinales; family Pinaceae; genus Picea; species Picea engelmannii. Next base: position 954,382 of record ML778297.1, on the reverse strand, counting down.
GAAAATTGAAGATAGGATGGAGACCATCCTCGAGGTCAAGAGGGTCTTGACCAAGAGAGGACTGATGCTACAACTGGGGGAAATGGTCTAGATCAAGGACGCAGAAATACAAAGATTTTTCAGCAAGATCGAAGTTCTGCAAAAGAAAGGCCTTCCTGGTATGAGAGTTATAAATGATAAATTGATGACACTCCCCGATTATAAAAAGAGATTAGCCACTGTGGCTAAGGATAGCTCAAAATTCTCAGGAACCCAAGGCAATATCACTAGTAAGGAATTCCTGGATGCGTTACAGTTGGACATCAACATACAACATGAAATCCGGTACATCTTCACCACCAAGCCAACTTTTTCCAAGTACACGGAGATGGATGAAGTATATCATAGATTGCTCAAAGTCAACATTCCCAGTCACCTTCGATGGGAAGAGCTTTGCAATCTGATTGAGTAGTCAATGAGCTATCCAATTCCAGTCAGCTATCCAATCAAAAGTGGTCATGCAGAGGCCTCACCAACGGCTCACCCAGAAAATAGCATGAAGTTTCGACACATCATCGAACGGTTTCCTAGATTTTTGTATCTTGTTAAGTTAGTTAGCTAAATTTAGATTAGCCACGTCCTGATCTTTAATGACAAGATCATTTGTAATTTGTGGTTATAAATACTTCACATTTTGAGGTATTGAGGGTTGATCTTTATGCCCTGCAAGCTACCAGATTGTAATTTTTTTCAAGAGATCTTCCATTAATACAAAGAGACGTTTTCACAAGATTCTCACGTGTTATTCATTGGTGATGTTTTCTTTTCTATGTTGAATGTTTTCTTCCTCAATTTTCATATTGTTATCTAATCTAAATCTTTAAGAGTAACGCATGTTGTAGGATTTATCTTTGTATACCTTGTTTCGGACTTCGAAAGATCTTTCTATTTATCTTCTGATGTTACAGTAAAGAAATTCTTAACCGCTTATTTGATTTAATTGATATTCTCATATTTTCTGCTTTTCATCATTTTACTGCTAAAGAATCCAACAAATGCATTACCCTGCCCTGTGAAAAGAATCTTTGTTTTCTGGTTATATTTTTATCTCTATAACACAGACCCCATAGCCCAATGGATGCGTAAAGCCCTTTTAGCCAACTCAACAAAAACAACAAACCTTTTCAATCTTGTTTATTTAACTAGCTTAATATCTTAAATTCAAAACACATCTAAATCGTACAGAGAGATCCCCCTCTCTAAATTTGGTAGGGATAGATTCTAGTTTTGAAGTGGTTGGATAAACTTACCTCTCGTAGATTTTCTCTTTCTGAACAACCTCTAGGAATTTACAGAGTGTTAACAGACATGACAATTGTCTTGGCAACACTGACTCAACAATAGGGATCACAAACCAATTTGTAATATTATAAAGGAGTATGATCACGCGACAAGCGGGTTTTCCAACCTAGACACAAAGCGAGTGAAAGGGTATCATGTTAAAAAATGGCTCTTCCATAGAATACAGGTTTAGATACATTTATTTCCCAATTCCCCCCCACCATTTCTGGCAAGTACCTCTTTATTTTTACACAAGCTTGAGGAGGATAACATATGCTTGAAATGTAATCTCATCCTTTGGATGAGTCCTTCGGAGTATGTTTAACGAACCATAGGAAGGAGTGGTTTGGTCCCATATAGGCCTTTCGATGTTTGTTTTATGAGTCCAAAGAGAGAAAACTTGNTTTTTTTTTTTTTTTTTATATAATACAGTGGCATGTTTTTTTCTCATAAAATCATTCGCATTTTATTACATGACTCCTTGATCACATGTTTAGGTTTTTATTGAATCTACTATTGTTTCTTTCACTTTGGTTGGTTTGTGTCATTGCAGATTTGATCTCACAAGAGCACCAGAGCGAATCAGGGACAATAAAGATATAATGAAGCGATATCTAAAGGTATGTCACGCATTCCTTCTTTGGTAGTAAATTCAATGATTGTAACTTAGGGAAAGCGTCATGTCCTATCTTGTTTTGTTCTAAATCTAGGTGGATCTAGGGGGATTTATTTGTGTCCGCACTTAACAATTTGCTCGATAACAAGGGAGAATGTAGAGGAAAAATTTCCTCACCTCATTCAATAAATATTTTAGAGACAAAAATCCTTCCTAAATGGGGAGGTATGCTCCAGATTGGATCATTATATTATTTTTCATCTATCTCAATGCTTTCAGAGTGGAAAAAATTGGAGGAATCAACTTGCAAGGTCATTTTAATGGAAATTCCCACTTTGGAAAGTTGGGGTTTGAAACCTTCCAGATCTATTTGAGGCACCATACATAATTTTGGGGGGGTCAACAATTACTAAATTTAGCGAGAACACCTTGACGCTATTCTACACATTAATACGTTTCCAATGGTGCAAAACACACATCAATCAGAGCTTGTATGAAAAAGTTATCCCTCCCGCACATTGACCTATTGTGTTGACCACCATGGTATGAGTGGATGCCACATGTTGGCATAGGGGTAGAACCAGGGTTCAATGCTCAAGAGTGCACCAACAAAGCCCTAACTATTGACCCTTTTGACAACACCTGCGAAGTAGATGAAGTCTCACCTGAGGTAGAGGCAGGGGTGGTTGCAAGACTCAGGTGTCTGACACCTTAGTTGGGACAAAGATCTGTGATTATATCCTTTACAGAGCACTTAGGATCATTCATTCATCACTATTCACCCTTATTGTACTTCGCATATAAGACAAAACATCACAGTACTTTCTCATATATAATATATTTAAGTGCTTAGCAACAACAAAACATATTAGATCCTGTAGATCAACACTAAGCATCCTTATACACATCAGATATACTATTAATATACATCTAAAGAATAAAAAAGCATGACAAATAGGTTTACATGGTTCACCCCCACCCTGAGGCTATGTCCACAAAGTCTTCTTCTTCTTTATTAGCTTTGGTCAATCTAATTACAACATAGAGCTCAAATTGTACTCCACATAGGACAGGAGATCTGCACGCACCTCACCAGATCCTCCTTCCCAGAGTAGATCTAATACAGATCCTTCTTACAATCCATGCACTCAGCACTTACAACACTTGCACTTAGCTCTGCAAGCCTCTTACAATTATGCACATAACATTTCATTCGATCACACAGATCTAATTACTAGCACTAAGCCATTGGATCCTCTTACATTTCCTAGCTACTTATTTATACTTTACAACATAGGCCTAAACATGGGTAAACCCATGGGACAACATCCCTTTCCCATTACACTAACTCAAAACCCTAAAAGGGCCCCAAAAGTGGGTCGAGATCCCATGATCTCTGCTTCACCTAGAGCTCCATCTTTGACAGGGTGTCGATGTCCAAAAAGGGTCAAATATGACCAAGTGTTCCACAAAACTTGGTCAAGGGCCAACATGCCCCCAACACTTACCTGTGACTCATCCTGAGTCACTCTGGTCTAATCAACTCTGCTTCGAATGTCTCGATCTTGGCCCAAGCTACTTTGACTTGCTGCAGTACGATAGCCTCTTGCTTAGTGAACTCTTGGATTACTGCATCATTTACTGATCCTTCCATGCACTGTTCTATAGTGATGAAAACCTGTTCAATCTCAGCTACCTGGCTCTCAAATTCACTGAAAAATTGGCATGACTTCTCTTGGAGTGGTTGAAGTCATTGAGATACTTCCATCACTTTACTTTGCAGCATGTGTACCTTTTGTTGGGCAGTTCTTTTTTCTGGAAATCACTTCATTCTCTCGACTAGGGTCAAGGCCTTCAGCTACGCCTGTAGCATATTTGCATGTTGCTTTGCTTCTTGGAGCTGTGCTTCTAATGTCTGCAATTCTAGGTTCTCTGTGAGCTTCTCATAGGTCTGGGTGCTTCTAAGGATCAACTACTTACATTCCAAAGCCAAGGTTTTTAATCGACCAACTGTGCTACGGGCAGTTGCTTCCCTCAAATCTCTTACTTCTTGTGGAGTCTTGGGCATGGTACAAAGTTCCTAATCTGGGATACACTGTTGAAGTTGTTGAATTACTTATTCATGTTGTGCCACCTTCTATGGTACACATTCTTCAATTTTCACTTCAATGACCGTCACAGAGAGAAGTGCTCTGTGAACTCTTTCCTGTACTTCAAGTTTCTTTTCTAGCAACTGGTCCTTGCTCTGCTGTAACTGTGATTTTTCCTCCTTCTACTTTGCTTGTAAGGCGATATTTTTCTGTTCTGCCTTCCTTTGTTGTACTATATGTGTGATTTTTACTTGTGCCAAAGCTTGGGTGGCTTGCGCTGTGTCTTCTTTAGCTCGTTGAAGGTGAGCTTCGACTTTCTCGATGATCTGGCGTAATTGGGTGGGCTCATCACCTGTTCTTGTTGTTTCAATTTTCAAGGGCACAGTAGAAATTGATCTGCTAAACTAGATTTCCTGCTACACTTCTTGAAATTCACCCTTGAGTTGGTTGAATATCTCCTCCTTCTTCACTTCTTGCCTATCTGTGATCTCTAGTGAAGCATCATTCCGTGCAACAATCAAGAAGTCGAAGTCGTTTTGTGTGAGGGTAGTCTTAAACGTAGTCCGGGTGGCATTAGATTTATTTTGGGATGAGGGATTTGGTCTGGTAGTCTTCCTTTTCTTGGAGGGATCCTCCTCCTCTCCAAGCGAAGTAACCTTGCCTTTGTTTTTCTCAACTTTTGTGCCACCTAGTTCTTCACCATTAACTCCCTTCGCAGGTGAGATTGAAGTTGTCTTCGTGGATGTGCTATGGACATCTTGAATTTCCACATCCTTCTTAGTCTTGCGATCTAGGTGTATCCGACATAGCTTCAGGGATATCCATGTCGGACATCTCTACTGGGTCTATTGCAACAAGGAGGTCCACCAACCATTCCTTGGTAATCTTCTCCAAGTCTTCTTCTGTCAACTTATAGTATGACTAGAGTTTCTATTTGTGCTCATCAACGTGCACGGTGATATAGGTGAAGTGGCGATCTACACTGAATTTGATCAAAGGTCTAAACCTATGAAGTGCGTTTGGTGTGAGGTGTAATGTAGACTAGATTGCATTCTTCAATTGATTTTAATAAGTGTGGAAGATGTCATTGGATTTCCATTTCTTGTTCATATTGCTGGAGTACCATAACATACATAACTTCGTGGCCAGTGGTTTGAAGAGTTTGATCTCCAGAAAAGTGGCACCTTCTGGTAGCTCCCAAGCGATGAAAGCGATGAGTATGAGAAACCAACTAAAGTGGAACTCATACCCTTGGTCTTGCGCTTGTCTACAGTCAAGCTCTAGTTGATTTACAAGGTACTTTGCCCAGTTCATCTGTAGTCCCTCCGTGCACTTTCCTGCGAGGTCAACTACATATCTAGTCACCTGTGTGGGTCTGTTTTTGTGGACTAACTTCCCTGTGATCAGCTGGAAACCAAGGTGCACTGCTACATTATCAATGGAGGCTACCTTGTAACCTCGTGTGCCCTTCTCTAGATATCCATATGTGTCTTTTATTCACTGGGTGAGAGCACGATATGCAGTCTTTCCAGGGTAAAACTTGTGTGGGTCAGGGCCTTGCATGCTTATCCCTGTGATCCGATTGATTAGTATCAGATCCACAGTGATGTGGAGGTCCAACCATAAATATCCTCTGTGGTAGAAAGACAACAACAATTTGATGCATGCATTCACTTCCTAATGCCTCCTAAAATGTGGAATATTCATTACATTGAGGACGGTTGACTGCGCAAGGTTATGGGTCCATTGCTGAGGGACAATATTCGGGTTCCTCCCTTTTTTGATAGTTAAGTACTTGTGCAGGGCTAGCATACTATAAACCTTATGATATCCAAGGTTAAAATCACTAAATTTCAGCGTCGTGAGCTTATCCTGGTCAGCACGAATTGCATGCACTCCTTTCGGGAGGTACGCGGTGACCACATCATATTCGAAGTCTCTAGGTACAGTGTATCGATTCACTATGTCACTTAGTGGTGGGATATACTTAGGCAATATACTTGGGATCATCTTCACAATGGAAAACTTGTTTCCGAGCTTAGATTGTCTTTTGGAAGGCAGTCGGGATGGTCCTGCTCGAACAGTGGAGGAGGAAGCTGGTAATGTTCCTGAGGATGATGCCTATACACCTGTAGACACTCATCTCTCTGACATGAATTTCTTAGCCATTAAGTCAATTAGAAATTCTTCAACGATTTTCTTAGTTGTGCTGAGATCGTCTGACATACAAGCTTGGGTCAACTAGCTTGGGTGCGAAAGGAATTTAGAGACTACAATGAATAGTATGGGTACAAGGAAATGATCTTAGGGTGAATTAATCTCAGGTTTCGTGCTCAAATTATCACTTAGAAAAAATTATTCTCTGTGCATGGCGCGATGGACTAAGTAAGGAAACTTAGCAATGGTCTGCTTGCAATGGGTATGATCCTTCATTAATTCTTGTTCGACCCATTATGGAACTTTTCAACGGTTGGATGATTTTGGAGCGGAAGTTGAATGGATATATCGGCCCCAACGACTATATTGCTTTGTCATGGTGAAGTACTCTATGTCGTTGTTATGATATCTCGACGAAGTTCCAATTTTGCAATTTTTATTTCTGTGAAGTATCCTCTAGAACCTCTTGTGACCTTACAATATTAGCCCTTTTCTTTCTTAACTTTCTAGCCTTCTTCCCAGTGAGATTCGTATCAGTAATTCTTTTACCATTCTGATGCTTATCTTCTATTGTCTTAGTTACTTTGCACTGCTGAAATTATTTCCTAGGGTTCCTGGATAATACTTCTTCTGTATCAAAAATAGGTAACTCAATATTCTGCGGATCCTCTAGTGTTATCTTAGCCTCGACATTGGAGTTGCTAGTATTAGATATCTTCGATCTTCTCTTCTGTTCTTCAATCAAGTGCGTGATCCTTTTGGTCATAAAGTATTTTAACTCTTGCTTTATCTTTTCCAAAACTTATTCTTCTTGTTTTCGTCTGGCTTGTTCTCTATCAATCCAAGGTTTTCCTATGAGCATGGTAAACGGGGCACTGTCTTCAATAAATTTAATAATTTCAAAGTCTTCCTTTGTCTAAGTTCCATTGACAGTCATAGGTATTCGGACGAGCCTTCCACATAGGTTTACTAGATTTCCTCTGAATAAACTTTCTCCTCCTAGGGAAGGGATCAATGCAGGATTCCCTATAGCTTCCCAAGTTCTTTCTGGAATAATGTTCACTTGTGTTTCTTCATCAAGAATACCGTCAATGTCGAAGTCCCCTATTATTGCTTTGACTTTCTCCTTTTCTTTGAAGATCTATGATAGCCTAACATGTCGGTGATAATTCAAGGTGTATTTCATCTGTAGCAATATGTTTTCTGATTCATTATGAGTTTCTACTATTTATGGATCTGCCTTAGGGTTTTCTTCATTCAGATTCATTCTTTCAAGATTAGCAATCATTCTAGGGCAATCCAACACTTCATGGTCCAAAGGTTTGCAACATAGACAACTAGGTCTTCCACCAGGGCATTCCTTAGCAATATGTCTCGGTATTCTGCAACTTTAACAAAGGGTTAACCCTCTCTTTCATTTAAATGTTCCCCAACTTCTTCTGTACTGCGCACCAGGATCATGGTAGCTAGCCTAGAAAAATATCTTTCTAGGATCCTACATCCACTTGTTAGTCCAAACATTCTTTCTATGCATAGGTATGACATATCTATCATTATACTTATCAAATCTATTCATATCAAACTTTATTTCATCTATTAATGCCCTAGTTTTGAAGCTAGGACATAATCTATCAAGCATAGCTAGATCCATGCTTTAGAAATACAAAATTTCACTTATCTTACTTCTACAAAGCACAAAGCTTTCAGATCTAAAAACTTTTGACTATTCTTACCTTTATTAGAGCACAAAGCTTACAGATCTTACCTTTTTTCTGTAGATCTAACTTCTTTCTTTTGGGAATTTCCACTTTTACTTTTCTTAGAGCACAGAGTGTTCAGATCTTTCTTATTTTCTTTGTATCTGATCTTCCTTTCTTTAGATCTGACCTTATTCCTGGCACAAAGCTTCACAGGTCGACTAAAAACCCCCACACTAGGGCAACAGATCTACGCACATAGATTTCTTTTGCACAAAGTTTGTTCTTCCTCAGTTCCCAACAATCACAATTTCAGGTCCCGACAATGGAACCATTTGTTGGCATAGGGGAAGACCCAGGGTTCAATGCTCAAGAGCACACCAACAAATCCCTAACTATCGGCCCTTTCAGCAACACCTACAAAGCAGATGAAGTCTCACCCGAGGTAGAGGCAGGGGTGGTTGCAAGACTTAGGTGTCTGCAACCTTAGCTGGGACACATATCTATAATTATATCCTTTATAGAGAACTTATCATTATTCATTCATCACTATTCACCCTTATTGTACTTCGCAGATAAGACAAAACATCACAATACTTGCTCAAATATAAGATATTTTAGTGCTTAGCAACAAAAAATCATATTAGATCCTATAAATCAACACTAAGCATCCTCATACACATCATATATACTATTCATATACATTTAGAGAATCAAAAAGCATGACACACATGTTTACGTGGTTCACCCCCACCCTGGGGCTACGTCCACAAAGTCTTCTTCTTATTTATTAGCTTTGGTCAATCTGATTACATCACATAGCTCAACTTGTACTCCGCATAGGACAGGAGATCTGCGCACACCTTGCTAGATCCTCCTTCTCCGAGTAGATATAACATAGAGCCTTCTTACAATCCATGCACTCAGCACTTACAACACTTGCACTCAGTTCTGCAAGCCTCTTACAATCATGCACAAAGCATTTACATTCGATCACACAAATCTAATTACTAGCACTAAGCCATCGAATCCTCTTACATTGCCTAGCTACTTATTTATACTTTACAACATAGGCCTAAACATGGGTAAACCCATGGGACAACATCCCTTTCCCATTACATTAACCCAAAACCCTAAAAGGGCCCCAAAAGTGGGCTGAGATCCCATGATCTTTGCTTCGCCTGGCACTTCATCTTTGACAGGGTGTCGATGTCCAAAAATGGTCAAATATGACCAAGTGTTCCACAAAACTTGGTCAAGGGCCAACACCAAATCAACCCCCATTACTCATACATATGGGGATATCCACGTATGAAGTTTCAAGAAGATCCAAAACCTTATCACAATTGAGGGTTGAGAAAGTCAAAACCCTACCCCTAGATGGTTATCAAAGAATGTTAATAGAGGAGAACAAGGTCCATTCTTTAGCATTTTATTTGTTCCATATTTGCGCAGAGCACCTAGGAGTGGTATTTTTAGAGCATAACAGAGGAGGATAGATTCTTTAGCATCCATACAAGTCGCAATGTCAAAGAAAACTCCACATAGAGTGTCTCTTTCTTTGCACTTGCATTTGAAAAAGAGAGAGCAGAACGACCTCACCTTCTAGCTAGTTTTCTCCTGTATTGGGTTTTCCAGGTTATATATTATGTTTATTTGTGGATGGTGTGTAAGTATTTATTTATGTTCTCTATTTTTTTCGTTTCATCTATTTCATACATTTTAAGCAAAAAATCAATAATTAAAGAATTCTGAGATCTAAAGGAAATTAACCTTCACATTAAAGATTTCTATATTGTATTAGATCTATTGTGATGAATTTTCCAATGGAATATCCATGAAAATTTACATATCCATGAAAGATATGGACAAGAACCTTGAGAGCTCAAAAATATTGATTCCATTGCTACATAAGAAATCTATTGAATGCAATGACTCCCTCAATGCAGTTATGGAATATTGGGAAAAGAGAAGAGTCCAAATTGTACACTTGGGAGAGAAGGTAATCCAAATGGACAACTGACAAGAGGACATGATCACTTATATGATGTCTCAACTACATCGAGATTGGAAATAAAGGAAAAATAATTGGCAAAGCTACAAGCAATTTTTCAAGAAACCAAGGAAGAAATGCCACAAGCAGTTGTCCAAGAGATCGAGGAAGAAAAGCCACCTTCCTTTGCCACTACTGAGGTTAGCATCATGACCAAGAAAACTATAGTAATCTCACCTTCGTTTGACTTTTCACAAGATAATTTTGGTGAATTTGAAAAGAATAACATAGGAATTGGATCAAAATTGTTAAAGTAGATGTGCTACTGTGGACAAGGGCTAGGTAAAATAATTCAAGGAATCCTAACCCCCATTGTAGATAAATAGGGGGTAAAGCACACAGACATAGTTTTTTATTGTCAGGAAATGAGACACAATTCCACACTAAACGTAGCAGAAGAGAAGAATAATTTAATCAAGAACGTAAATGACAAAGCAATCACACAGTATACATAGATTTTACCCAGGAAACCCAAACCGGGAAAACCAACATTCCTTGAGTGTTCTGCTATATTTTTGTCTTATTCAATATGAATAAAAGGTTACATGTCTAACCTTGGTCCACACTTAAGACACAATCGACATCATACCCTCTTTCTTACGCAAGAACAACCCTATAGCCAATTTTGCTTACATCTGCATGAACAACAACCTACATCTAAATATTTCTCTAAAGATTGGATATCTTACAATTCAATGATTAACCTTTACGGCCTTACAACATACCTTTTTATAGGATTTACAATAGGAAAAAACCTAAATAAATGACACCAAAAAATGGTTAAAATCCATGTAGATCATTGGCAACAAATCCCACGAGTCTTAGGATTCTGTTACAATTGACTCCAAGTCGGATTACCAGTCAACTACCAGTTGAACTTCATTCGGTCTTAAATCGGTTGCCACACACCCAGCTGTCGACCTCTTGTCGGTTGACCTCTTTGAATTGTTGTCGATGCATTTACCATGTCAAACCTCTTTGACCTTCGACTTCGAATTTACTCGTTTGACTAACCTCAACTTTCAACTTACTATCGATCCACCTCGACTTCGACCATTAGTCAATCCACCTCGACTTTGACCATTAGTCAATCCACCTCAACTTTCACCATAAAGAATAAAACAACCCAAAATTCTCCCACTTGTCTTCTTTGCTGAAACTAGGAGATTCTTGAACTTTTGTTCACAGACCTAGGGAAACAATGCCCATTTCCTCTCTGCACCAAGAGAACTTCACAACACTCACAGACCTGGACAACGAGTTTTCTATGTTTTCCAACATGTCTACTTTCTCCAACACCACCTTGTTACTTTCCACCATGTCTCTCATGAAATGGTATTATACATCAATGTGCTTAGTCTTCGAATGATAAGCAAGGTTCCTTGCTAGAAATATTTTTCCTTGACTGTCGCAACTTATCTTCATAGCTCTTTGCTCAAACCCAATTTCTGAACACAACCTTTGCAACCATATTGCTTCTTTTCTTCCATGAGTGGCTGCCATGTATTCAAATTCCATTGTTGATAAGGCTACGATCACCTGTCGCTTACTATCCAACTTGTTGCTCCATCGAACATCTTGAAGACATATCCACTGGTCGATCTCCATCGATCCAGATCTCCAGCCCAGTCAACATCGACAAAGCCATGTATATTTAATTTACTATTGTCACCTCCAGGTTTTCCTTAGTAGCATATAACATAGTCCTTCATGCCACACAAATACCTGAACACTCTCTTGACAATTTTCCAATGCTCCTTTCCAAGTTTTGACTTATACCTTCTCAATACTCCCACTGCATGGGAAATGTCTGGTCAAATGCAGACCATCGCATACATTAGACTACCAACAACATTTGCATAGATAAAATGTGCCATGTACTCTATTTCTTCCCGTGTCTTTGGACACTATTCAATAGTTAGCCTTGATCCCACAGGAATTGTCACCTTCCCCAGTTTGAAATCCTGCATGTTGAAACATTTCAAAACTATTTCAATATACTTCATTTGATTCAACCAGATATTTCTAGCATCTCGATCTCTCTTAATCTCCATTCCTATAATGAAGTTAGCTACACCGATATCCTTCATGACGAACTTGGAGGATAACTTCTTCTTCACCTCCTTTATTGCATCCCTGCTGTTTCCAATCAAAAACATGTCATCGACATATGAACATACATATATGAAACACCCATGTTCTTCCTTGGAATATATGCAGTGATCAACTTTGCTTCTCACAAATCCCAAACTAAGGATGTGTGTGTTGAAATTTTGGTACCACATCCTTGGTGATTGATTTAGACCATAAAGGGATATTTTTCAATATACACACCAACTCTTTCTTTCCCTTTACTACAAATCCTTTAGGATGTTTCATGTAGATTTCCTCTTCCAGGTCCCCATGTAGGAACACTGTCTTCACATCCATTTGTGTTATTTCCAGATCAAATGTTGTCGTTAGAGACACTAGTACTCTAATGGAAGTTAATTTTTCAATAGGGGAAAAATGTCACTAAATTCAACTCCCTCAACTTGGGAATATACTTTCTCTATCAGTCGAGATTTGAAATTTTTGACTTGTCCTATGACATTCATCTTCTTCTTAAATACCCATTTTCTACCGACAAGATTTCTTCCACTAGGCAACTTGACTAAGTCCCATGTCTCATTCTTGTGCAAGGATTCCATCTCTTCGACCATGGTGTCCTTCCAATGTTTACCCTTTGCCGAGTTGACTACCTCACCGATCATCTTGGGCTCATCGTTGATGGTAGTTAACATGAATGCAGAACATAATTTGGATGGACTATACCTTTCACATGATTTTCTTACTCTTTATGGCCTCCTTACCACCATAGTCATTTGTTCCACCTTTTCCTCTGATTTAGTTGACTCATCTGAATCATATTCTTTGTTCCTCAGTTCAAACCACACCATCTTAGGATTATTCTCGGTCTGAACAATTTCTTTAGGTTCAGGCTTACCTCTGACTTCTCTGAATACCACATATGAATGACTTCATATGTTTTTTTTATATAACCCTCACAAAGGTTATTATGCTGAATTTATTTTGATAAAATATCTAAACTCTATGTTTCAAGTTGTATGCTATATGTGGTGTGCTGATTACCTTGATTTTATGTTACAAGGGTTGTGCACATTGTTTAAATTGGAAGTTTAAAGGTTGGGACATCGTATCCCTAGCAAGATTTGATATATGTCACATTAGATTTTTAAACAAAGGTTGGCACATTTGTTAAGTTTGAGATTTAGGGAAATGGTGTTGTATCAAGCTTGCAATTAATTGTTAGTGGGTTATGCACTGTATGGCTAGCTTGCTCGTACTGGCTATGGTTGAAGGTGTAAGTATAGATACGATGTGCAATAATTGCACACCACTCTGACCTACCTTGAGGCCGCCACCCTTTCCATTTCACATTTGGTATTTTGTTGGTTGCTGTTGCTCCGCCTTTTTCGGTAGTGGAAGAGGTATTTAGAATTGGTTGATTATCCTTGGAAATTTTACACCCAGGTATGAGGGTTCTTTCTGCTCCATCCATGAGTTTTTCACTCTGATCTTTAATTAAGTCAAAATTTATCTCTTGAGTTTGCTCATTGTCTATGCATTTCCAAAGTTGACTATATATGGGATTTTTGACTATGTATGTATTATTGAAAAGTTGGTCTCTGTGGCATTTATATGTGAATTATTTGCAGTTAAAAATGGTGTGGGTGTCCCCTACTTTTGATAAAACTATATTTGCTCCATTTCTTTACTTGTGAAAAAAGATATTGTTTGGAAGTTTTTAGGCCTACCTTGCTTCTAGTTTTCTTTGGTGGTTCCTCTCTATTTGATAAAAATGGTACCACTGTTTGCAACCTTTGTATTATTTTTAGACTTTGCCTGTCATTTAATTGTGTGGTTTTCATGGCTATCATTCCCGTGCCTTTGTTTAAGATCTGTAAATATGATTTTGGAAACTTATGGTGGCGCTGGACTGTTGAAGATATTCCTTTGGCCAAACCCTCTAACTATTGGTCAACTCATCCTCCTATATCACATCACTGTTGATGATTGTTTATTGAACCTTGTATTTGAAAAATGGTGTGGAGGTGGCCAACCCATCATTTAATAAAGGCGTTGCTCATGCTCATTTTTAGTCATAGATTTTGTTGATTATTTACCGTGCGAAGTTAGAAAGAATGCTAAGCACACTTATTTTTGTAATACAGTCTGTTATGTGGAAATATTGGGGTGATGCCAGCATTGAAAAACTATTATTTAAGGGATATGACCTCAGTCTTTCCATTCTTCGACTGTTGGTATTGATTGTTGGAATGTTGTGTCTCCTTGAATCTGTTGTGCACGAGCTATGTTATTACTATTAAATGTTTCTTGGGAAATAACTTATGAAATGATTTCTGTGCAATGCAATTTCTAAATTAAAAATGAACAATGTTGAAGTGAAACACTAGTTCTGGGATTTTGGAAACATAGTGTTGAATTTCAATTTTGAAACAGTAAATGGTTCAAAAAATTAATTGATTTTGAAGATGMTATTGTTTGGTATGGATAATGATAGAACATTATCCATTGGAGTACCTTCCATTAAATCCCTTTACACACACTACACTCCCCTCATTATCCCACTTACACTTTTACACTCCCTGTTCTGTTGTTACTCATTTTTAAGGAAAAGTMTGTATGAAAATAAAAGAAATGATGTGAAGGTTAATTGATGATTGGTGTTTTAGGAACTGGTTGTATACACAATTGATTGATTTTATGATTTATGAAAAATATCCATGTATCTTTCCCCATCCATGATATCGTTTTACGTATAATACAAACTCCCTATACTCCCAATGACCCTATCAACTCCCTGTTCATGTGGAAATTAATAAATGGAAGTTTTATGGATGGATTGCATGTGTCCTGTAGTAAATAATGGAGTGAACTCTTGATTTATTTAAGTGGAGTTTCATGTATGAGTTATTAAAAACTTTTCATGACTGATTAAATATTTCTACAAGATGATTTTTTTCAGCAGGGGCAGTAATGGATGGAATAACAGAGGCAAAGGTAACTGGAAATGAGGCCATATAAGGCCTCGGTTTTCTATTCTCTTTGATGCTGATCCACAAGATTTAAACCAACTATTTCAAGCTGGGTTTTTCAATTTGGTTGGCCATGGTATATTTCACCCCCGACCTGAAAGACCCCCATTTCAACCTCTTCATAATTTTCTTGACATTCCTATTCCTCCACACATATCAATGCAACCTGAACCCCTCGCTAATGACGGTTGGAAATAAATTTTCCATCAACCTGTCTCTCATTGCCGTGGTTGGCCCACTATGTCATTTCCTTTACCACCACCACCACTAGTTAATACCAATGATAAAATTTCCCATGTTGTTTCTCCAGTACAGTCCTTGCATTCCAGAAAAAGACTAAAAAATGATATCCCACAACCTGTGCAAGACAAAGGAAAAGAAATGGCCTCCCCCTGCAGTTCATATAAAGAGTCTTCTAACTTTGTGTCCTCATGCCTCCACCTAAAGGATGACTACTCTCACATGACCAATTCAATGTAGCCCCAAGGGTATAACCAACCAAAGGATGTCACATAAAAGTCAATGGAGGACAACAATGAGAAGAGGCAAAATGTCTCACACAACAAATATGGATTTTATGATTTTTATGTTGTTTAGTAATGAAGACAATGTTTCATTATTTTGACCAAGTTTTTGGACAACAAGATTTTATTTAGGCATTTTTTGAGGATAAGATGGATATATTATTTTTTGGGATATGGTCCTAATTTTTACTGATATTTAATATTCGATTTAAATGATGAGCATGTGAGTTACAAGGGTGTTATGTGATTCAAATGATTAATTTTATACTTTATATTTGATGATTATCAAAGAAAATAATGGGAGTCACAAGGGGTCCCACCTATTTAGTTATTATTAATTAGATTCTTATCTATATATTATTATTATTAATTTGTCTCAAACTAATTAGTTAAGTTAATTTGACTTAACTAAAGAAAGGTAGTTCAACTACCATAACTTATTGAGGAAGCACAAAATCTCAATCAAATGAAGAGACAAAAAGAGGGAGGAGAGAAGAATAAGAGAACTACCACCATAAGGTTTGCCCTATACTAGTGAGATACTTTCAACTTTCATTCATTCTGAGTTTACTAGAAAGCCTAATCCTCTTGATGGAAGCAGGATCTTATTAAAGGAAACATGATTCAAAAATTGAATCACATATTTCAACAATTTTTTTTAAAGGTGTATGATTTATCTTTGATAGTCTATGTATTTTTGTTTTTACATGAATTGAGTTTCATGACTGCTAAAGAATATCTTGCAGAGTCAAGTGAAATCATTTTGTAGCAGAATGATCTAGATATTTAGCTTTGGTTTTCTTCTTGAATGTCAAATTATTTTTGTATGGTGCCCATTGAAGGCTTCTAAATTTTATTTTGGTCCCTACCCTCATAGGGGATTGTAGAGAGAACTCAATTTTGTATCTCAGAATAAAATAAATGAAAATATGATCACTTTTTCAAGTCTCACACATATGTTTTAATGACTTGGTTCATTATTTTGTTTTGATCTCCATATATACAATTGCATATTTTTTGTACACATTCATGTAACTTTTTTTAAAGTTTACTTATTTTACATCGACATATACAATACAGAAAAACCAAACTCGGTCCTCTGTAATTAATACTCATGGATTAAGTGATTTTTTTTAAGGCTATAAACCCCAGGTAACATTCCCAACTATCTTGTCTTAGCCCAGAAAGATATGAAAATTATTGATTAAGGTTTTCAATACCTTTTCCTCAACACATACCTCATTTGGAGTCGTATCAACTAGCACCGAAAAAGGAGACATATTCACCAAATATATTGCATTGTTGACTATCTCTGCCCATAATTCTTGTGCGAGCCCAACGCCACTGAGCATGCTCCTTTCCTTGTCCATCAACATTTTATTCATTCTCTCAACAACTCCATTTTTTTGTGGGGTATATGGTGTGGTATTTTGGCGTGTTATGCCACACTATTTGTAGAACCGATCAAATTATTTTCCACATAATTCACCATCGTTGTTAGTTCTCAACACCTTAATCTTCTTATCTGTCTAGTTTTCTACAAGAGCTTTAAACTCTTTAAATCTATCAAAAACCTATGATTTCTTCCTCAGGAAATATATCCATGTCTTCCTAGAAAAATCATTTATGAAGGAGACATAATACAAGGATCCACCAAGTGAAGGCACTGTAACCGGGCTAAACACATAACTATGCATCAATTATAGAATCCCGCTTGGCCTTTGTTAAGAACCAAACATCAATATATCATGGAAAAACCTCAGGAAAAGTACTCAACGCCTTGAAACCGAGATAATTTTAGATAATAATCCTCTTCGAGGGGCAACCTCCTTTTACCCCACTTAAATGTTCAAGTACAAGATGATTCAAAATGAAAATGTCTCCTTGGTATATATAGGAGACTAGGAGGTATAATTACAACTAATGGCCTAAAGCCGACATAAATAAAATAAAATTACTAATATAATATGCCCCAATTAAGGGGTAATGAGCCAACATTAGGTCTTAACATGCCCCTCCCCTTGAGACAAGTGTTTTCCACAACGCTTGAGTAACTCCTGGATGCTTCTGTATAAAAGACTCATCTTCCCAAGTGGAATCTTCAGCTGGTAGTTTCCTCCATTTAATGAGATACTCTGAAATGGATCTATTCCTTAGCTGGCAAATTCTTGTGTCCATGATGGCTTCAGGCTCCAATATGATTTTTCCTTCCTCATCAAGTTCTAGCAATATAGTTTGAACTGGGATCTTTTCACCTATAACCTTCTTTAAGCATGAAACATGGAAAACTGGGTGTACTCGTGAAGATGCAGGCAGCTCC
>ML778297.1:912508-932156 GCA_009831015.1 Picea engelmannii | reverse complement strand
TGATCAAAATTGGATGTGCCAAGTGGAATTTACGGTAACTTCCTCACAACTTGCCGATTTTTGGCCTTTCCAGGCGATCTCACTTGTATAGAATGCCCCACACAAAATAATTGATATCAAATTCTGAAACTCGCACCAAACATACTACAGACTGTCCACGATCCAATGCAACCAGTCCCACTCAATTTGGATACTCCAGCAAGAAGTTATTCTTGTTTTACTTGGAACACCTTCTTGAGACTAGTCAATAGGACTAGTCAGATACCCTATCTTACACAAGGTGTATCTACAAATTTAAGATGACCCATAAGCTAAAATTTTTACCCCAGATACCTTACTAATTTATGTAAATGGCCTCTGGAGTTCAGGGTATGAAACGTTACAGAAAAGTGTTTATAGCGAAAATTCCGCAATGACTCATTTCAGGATGATTCCAGAACCCTATCTTGTACAGGATGTATCTCCGAAAGTATAAGGCCTCAGGAGCTTAATTTTGAACCCAACGTACCTTGCTCCGTCTACTAAATACCATCCAATTGATTCCTTCTGAAACATTGTAGAAAAAAATTTATAGTGAAAATTCCATGGTGTCTCAGATGTAGCAGCGAAAACCCAAGACCTTGAGCTCTGATACCATATGTTAAGAACCAAACATCAATATAGCATGGAAAAACATAAGGAGAAGTACTCAATGCCTTGAAACTGAGATAATTTCAGATAATAAGCCTCTTAAATGGGGCAACCTCCTTTTAACCCTCTTAAATGTTCAAGTACAAGATGATTCAAAATGAAAATGTCTCCTTGGTATATATAGGAGACTAGGAGGTATAATTACAACTAATGGCCTAAAGCCGACATAAATAAAATAAAATTACTAATATAATATGCCCCAATTAAGGGGTAATGAGCCAACATTAGGGCTTAACAGCCTTGTCGCTCCAGATGGGAACCTCACCTGACTTTGTTTTCCATATATACAATGTTCACAAAATTTTACTTCTAAACCACATTCAAGAAAATGTTCGACCATACCTTTACTGAGCATATCTCGAAGTATTTTTTCTCCAATGTGTCCCATCCTCTTGTGCCATAGCATGGTCGGGTTGACTTTATGATGAATTGTTGAGTCAATTTGAATCGACTCAGCTCGAGTTGATTTGATTTGAGTCAAAGTCAAGTCAAGTCAAAGTTGAGTCGACTTCAATAAAAATTATGTTGTTGCATCCAGTCGAGTCAACACTCCCTAGAAACTTGTATAGGGTTCCAATCTAAAATCATTTCATTAAGACAATCACACCTCTAACTATCTTTCACGAATCCTTCTGAAATAGAGTGTGCACTCCATCATCAATCGTCTTGTTGATAGATATCAGGTTTCTTTCCAAACCCAAAATTTGTAGCACACCCGGAAGGGTTCTTTTCCTCCCATCCTGCAATATCAATCAAACTCTTCCTTTTCCTACAATTTTGGTTTTTGAGTCGTCCCCCAAGAACACATAGACTCCATCCTATCATTCATACTCACATAATAATTCTCTACATGGTGTCATATGATAGGATTCTCCTGAGTCGATCAACCAAACATCTTGACCCGACTGTGTACTGATCGATGCCAGGTACACATCACCTCCCTTATTCGGGGTTGTATTTCTCTCAATCGACTACTTCTCATCTGATCCTGTATTGAATTCCATCGCCCTTGAATTGCATTCCTTTTTGTAATGCCCAACTTTACCACATTTCCAAGATCTTCTTGTCCACTGAACCAGGGATTTAGATTTACCCTTTGCATGTGTTGGCATAAGGAAACATGTGGTAGTACATTGGTGTGCTAAGGATCTTATTTATATCCAACACATGTTTCTTGTATTTATCCAACTTGGAACTTAGTTGCTACAAAAATTTCGATGTTGTAGTATTCCATATATAAAATTGTATTCATAATATAAATATTTTAGCTAGAAATGGAAGAATAAAAATGATATAACCAGAACAATACCATAATAATACCAAAATAACACCAAAATAACACCAGAAAGAGAACCTTGATTAATGATAGCAATGTTCACTTGCCTCTTCAAGGGGGAAACCTCCAGTAGAGAAGAGATCTATTACAATAATATCCAAGAAAAAAATTCTCATACCCTCTACTTCTATTTATACTAAATTTGTCTATGCAAAAGAACAATCTAGAGGAAGATCCTTCTAGAAGAAGGAGCTTCTATTAAGTCTTCTTACATTTGACTTATTCTTCCTTATTGATAGGCCTTATTAATATTGGCCCTTATTACATGGAAATATATTATTCTAACTACGTGAGGGGTTAGGGAGGTTAGGTCCCTAACAGATTCTCTGATCCGGGGCTTCATGAACTTCTTCATTTTTCCTCGGACAAGGGTCGAAATTTGTGAAATTTCTACTTCAAACGCCTGGTCCAGTTGAGTGTGTTTCCTGACTATGCCACACAAGTCTGTGAGGTCCTCAAGTTGTCCAAACTTTGGTAGATGGATATGTCTCATTTCCTTAATTATTTTCTCCCATCTCTTCACACATTCTTCCCATATTTATTTCATTTTCCGATGAGGTTCTAGTACCATTTTCATCCAGTGTTCCATTGTCCTATGTATTGTAGTGATACTATAATATGTGAGTACCCGAATACTATGTTCTTATGTGTCTCGACCCATCTATGGCTCTCTTATGTACTCAATCCGATCCAAATATTGATATTCCTTTTCGTACCATCATCGCATATACTTGTAGGTCACCAGTCCCATAAGAGTGCCTTCTTGGTAATCTTCTATCCAGACCGTGAACAAATCTTTTTTTAATTTGAATCGACTGTACACCTCCATGAAATCACCTTTGAGAAGTATAATTTCATGAGTGGTGTCCTGATAATACTCCGCTTGATGCTGAATATGCTCTAATTCCTTTCTCATGGAATTAACTTCTCGTTCATTCCTTTTCTCTCTATCTCGGGTGGCATCGGTTATATCGATCCCATCTCCAAGAAAATCACTCAACTTGGTATTTTTT
Organism: Picea engelmannii; assembly: GCA_009831015.1. Classification (NCBI taxonomy): domain Eukaryota; kingdom Viridiplantae; phylum Streptophyta; class Pinopsida; order Pinales; family Pinaceae; genus Picea; species Picea engelmannii. The sequence continues at coordinate 929,117 of ML778297.1, read as the reverse complement.
GTATCAAATAAAGTTTCTCATATGGTTACGAACATAGTACTATCTAAAGTGAACCTCCTTCTTTTGAAAATTCTTTTCATTACCGCCTTTCTTTTCTTATCGTAAGAGATAGATTGCACATCAACAACCTTATTGATGAACCCCCATTTTGGCATCCTTTTTGTTCCCTATATCCTAAAATACATATGAATTTTGTCTTCCTTTTTATGTTTTCCACAGACTTATATCTATAAATACCTACCTTTCTCATAGGTATTACAATTTCCACATAATCATCTTGGTTTCTGTTCATAAATTAGAATTAGAATGAATTTTAGAAGATGTTTTGAATTATTGAACGTATTTGATTTTCAATAAAATTAATTCTGGCCATAGATGCAAGGTTCTAAGTTCATTCTCTTGAAGCATACAAAGATATCTATATATGTGCAAGGCATTTTTCCAAAACAGTTTATGAAGATATATAAACTAAATTCTTGAGAGAGGGCATTTTAAGAAGATATATGTCCAGTTGACAATGCAACATCCTATGTTCCATTTTTCATATACGTATCAACACTTAAAAACAACACGATAACACCTTGAATGGACAACTGGCATGTGAGCAGGGTTGATGTTATTTAGTTGGGCACTAAAGGAGATCAACATAAGGCCACATATGAGTAACCGTGAGCATTGATTCATATTCTCAACATATTTACCTCATCGCACATGGTGAAATCCAAATAAAGAACAAGTATAACAATCCACCAGGTACATCCGAGAATTGAAGCATCCATTGGATTGTCCATCGGATAATTGAGCAACCATTGGATAGTGCATCTAGTGGATGGATTAGGCATCTAGTTGTTTCAATGAATTTCCTAGAATATAGGGGATTGGCGCTCTGTGTACAGATTTATTTTTAGCCAAGAATTATATATGTGTGTGTGTGTGTGTGCACTCTTGAGCAAGGACACGATTTTTGTATGAGCAAGGACACGATTTTTGTATGAGACATATTAAGCACTGAACTAGGTGACTGCTATTTTGGATTTCATAATTTCTGATATATATAATTTTTGTTGTGTGTGATAATAATCTGTTGGTATTTTAGTGAAGTGTGAGTACAAGAGTACTGTGAGCATGGGCCCACTCACAGGTATAGTCCACATCATTTACTTTATTTTCATAGCGATTGCTACTGATTAGATTTATATATGCTGATCATATTTGTGTAGGATTGTTAGTTTATGTATTCTTCATGGTATGTTGAGGAATGATTATGTGCTACATAATGGCCCCTGAACATTGATGAATAATGATAGCCAATGACTATTAGAGTTAATATATTTCAGCCAACATTTAAAATAAGATCTGTTGTCTATCCTAACATCTCATGATTGAATCTGGGTATGTATAGATCCCACAACTACAATATTTTTGACATCATTCACATGGATAAGAATGGGGACCATTAAGTTGCTATGTTTATTCTTGCTGCACTAGCGTGATAATAATTTCTGAATTTCATAGACCTTAATATTTCTTTTTGACAAGTATGCACAGTTTCTACAGAATCACAGTGCTTATGAATCTTGGTTAAGTGAACATTCAGTGGTTAATTTTATGATATCTCAGAGAAATTAGTCTTTAGAAATACCACAATAAGACTGAAAGATCAGAGTATTGTGACTCATTTATTTCGTATCAATAGTTTACATTGTGCTAGTTCTCTTTTTTGTGTAAACTGCACAGAGTGCCTCGTAAGCACACATTGAGCCTCATGTTGACAAATTAATGAAAGAACGTAATAAAATGCTAAACAATTAGGAGCTATACTTTTACCTTGTCATTTTGGCACCATTGTCAGGGAGACACTCAATAAATTTGGACTTTAGCCTTAGGATCACTATAGGAGCAATACCAGGCTTAAGGGAAACCCTTAGGGAGTTCACCACTACCCTCAGATATCCCTTGCCCTGGATATTTTCCTTACCAATTATCATATGATGCATGACTTGAGTCACTAAGAAACCTCGTGGACATGGTGCAGGGACCACCTGTGACTCTAATAAGAAGGCCATTAAAAGTGAATAAAAACAAGACCCTACAAAACCCCAAGTACTCATCATTACTAAAAAACAACATCTAACAATCTGGAAGAGCCTCCCAAAATAGAATCTACTACTGGGTTAATCATAGAGACACCTTCTTCTGAATCTCCCAAAAACCAAGACCATCCCATCAAAGGATCCAAATCAGAAGGACATAGCAACCTTATTAAAGAGCCAAAAAACTCTGTCGCCTCTGAAGAATCCTTGTGGAATTTTAGACATGGGAGAAGAAATGGAAACACCAAATCAGAAAGAACCAATTACATTTGAGTTTCCTATTCAATAATATGAGGGCTTAGTTCAAATGAAAAACATTCCACCCTCCGCTTTACCGAATTTCAGTGAATTTCCTAGCGAGGACCCTGATAGCTTCCTCTTTGAATTTGATGTCCTTTTCCGAAGTTATGACTATTATTATGATGCCCATAAACTTAAACTGTTTATCACCATCTTGAAATAAGCATATCTTCGCTGGTTCATGGGACTCGGAGGAAATTCTATCATAACCTAGGATGAAATGAAACAAATATTTCTCTAGAAGTACCAGGATTACTGCAAGGTAAGGGATATATGAGAATAAATTTTTAGACTGACACAGAAGGAGGAAGAAACCCTCAAAGATTATGTAGAGAGGTTTCAATACAACTTACATAGGACCAAGAAAAACACACTTGATCCCGGAACATTACGTATTATCTTCATAAGAGGAATCAAGGATGATTTTATGGATGCATTAAATCTCATGGGGGCCGGGGATATGTCCCAGATGACCTATAATTATATATGTGAAATATGTAAACTCTATTCATGAGGTATTACTAAGTCTGAGAAAGGCCCTTGCAATCTAGTCTCCAGGGTCACAAAGCCGCCAGGAGGAGGAGTTACCAAAACCAAAATAGGAAACATGTTGCACAACTTTAAAACCAATATCCTTAGTTCGTTTAGTTCCCAGTTGGATACGTTCCAAGAAAAGAAAAATAAAGAAGAATCCAACCTAGCATTGGTCATCTTTTGTTCTATATGTAGAAAAAAACACCCCCTGAGGGAGTGTCCTCTTGATAACATAGAAATATGTGGTATATATGAACAAAATCTAGATACTAATAATTTTCCTTCCCTGCCTGAACTAAAGACAATATACCAAGGGGCCACTGGGGAGACATAGAACATCTGTTTTATGGCCCAAAAGAGACCATGGCCACCCAAGGCACTAGGCACGACACTAGAGAAATCCCAATTTCCTCCATACTATATTCAATATAAATATCCACAACAAAATTGGTATGCTTCCATGCCTTGGAAACAATGGAAACCCCAAATGAAGAATCAACCTTGGAAGCAAGGTTGGAGAGGGCCAAATATTCAACAAACCACTCCCCAAACACACCCTCAAATTCAACATCAACATCAACAACAACAACAACTACAATTACCATCCAACCAACCTCCTCCAAGACCTACGCAATTACCGGCATGACCAATACCAAATACAAATAATAAAGTAGCTCAGCTCGCCTGCAATGCTAAACTTCCCTTCTTTCCAACATATGTCGTTTCTCCTACAAAATTCCAAAACATACATCTACAATCGAGAAGAGTGGTCCAGGATCAAACCTCACCTATCATCCAAGAACATGGTGATGAGGATAATCCTCCCGAGTTAGAAAACTAGGATGCCAATACCTCTAAGGAGAAACAAAATATCCCTTAGAAGAACTCTGATGAGCAGGAATTACTCGCAGAACCACCTTATCTGGAAAGGATAAATATAGAAAAGTCCCCTACACAACCATAATTTAACCTTTTAGGAGAACTCCGAAATGTATGTGTAAAAATTACCCTGTTTAAATCTATCAAGGATGTTCCAATCTATGCTAAAGCTGTTCGGGAAATCTACCGAAAGAAACCAGGGAGGAAGAAGAAAGACCCAAAAACTGTTCATGTCATAGGGAAGTTAACATATCTAATGCTAGGGAAAGTATTTATGGCCAAATACATGGATCCAGGAATTCCGATAGTCAAATTCAACATGAATAAAATTTCCATTGCACACACTTTGGTGGACTTAGGAGCATCCATAAATGTAATAACCAAAGAAACCATGGAGAAAGTTTAGCTGCTTGGTCTTCAACCTACCCCTACAGTCCTTCAACTAGCATATAGATCCACGGTAAAACCCGAGGGGATGCTAGAAGATGTAATTATTTCTATAGACTCATGGGAATAACCAACCAAATTTATAGTCCTACAACCAAAGGCCAACCTAGGGGGATATCCATTGATTCTAGGGAGACCTTGGTTGGCCACTACCAATGCATATATCGGCTGCAGATAAGGTAATATGACCACCTCCCATGGAAAATCAACTAAAACTCTAACCCTCTATCCTCCTGCTAAACCATCCCATGACCTAGAGAATTCCTCTTGGGCCGAGGATAGCAATGAATAAACCACACAACCTCTGTTAACCCTTGACCAAGCATCAACATTTAAACAAACTACCAAAGATGATTTGATCTGCACATATATAGCACATTCTCATATAGCCAACCACCCAACTCTGGAGCACATCCTCGGAGAGAATTTATAGAAAGTCTATTCTCCAATTGAACCAACACAATTACTAGATGAATTGGTTCCTATAGAGGCTACCCCTGGAAACCAAGGCTTATCTATTGAAATCCATCTGGGGAAAACCTTGAATATCAATGCTAAGATAGATTTTTCTTAACAAAAGAAGCTCATAGAAATACTAAGAAAACGTAGTTCCACCTTCACTTGGGACTATACTAACATGAAATGGATCTACCCTAATATATGTACCCATCACATCTATCTTAAGGAGGATTCCCGACCTATTCAACAACCTCAGTGGAGGATGAACCCTGCTCTGAAGGATATAGTCAAGGGGGATCTCCAGAAGCTCCTTGACGTAAATTTCATTTACCCAATATCCGATAGAAAATGGGTTTCTCCCTTGGTTATTGTGCCAAAGAAGAATGGAAAGTGGTGTATTTGTGTTGACTACATGGATATGAATAAGGCCACTTTGAAAGATTACTTCCAATTACCATTCATTGATCAAGTCTTGGATACCTTGGCAGGAAAAAAATACTTCTCTTTTCTTGACGGGTTTAGTGGATATAATCAGATACAGATCACCCCTACAGATCAAGAGAAAACCACTTTTACATGCCCATGGGGGACCTATGCTTACCGAGTTCTCCCATTTGGAATATGCAATGCTCCCACTACATTCCAGAGGGCTGTCTTAAGGATATTCTCAGACTTGACCAACGATTGTGTGGAAATTTATATGGACGATTGTACTGTGTATGGGGATACCTTTCAAGAAGTTGTAGAAAATTTAGAAAAGGTCTTGATCATGTGCCAAGAAACCAACCTCTCTCTTATCCATGAGAAATTCCATATTCTTTGTACTGAGGGGGTTGTGCTAGGACACCACATATCACCTACAGGAATCCAGGTAGATCCTGCTAAGATCAAAGTCATTCGTGACCTTCCAATACCCACAACCCAGAAAGATGTCCGTAGCTTTCTAGGACATGCACGATATTATCAAAGATTCATCGAAAAGTTTACAAAGATAGAATCCCCCCTATTTTCATTACTCACAAAAGCTATGGAGTTTTCCTGGAATGATCAATGTCAGACCACATTTGAAACTTTAAAAGAAAGACTATCCATTGCACCTATCTTGTGAGGTCCCAACTGGGCCATACCTTTCCATATCTCTACAGATGCTTCAAATACATCCATTAGAGCTGTTCTCAGACGTAAAGAGGAACAACGTCCGTATTCTATCTACTACATCAGAAAAATATTACCCCTACTAAAAATAAATATGCTGTAATCGAAAAAGAGTTTCTTGCTATCGTGTATGCTATTAAAAAATTTCGTCATTACATCACAGGTTATTCAGTCTTCGTACATACTGATCACTCTGCCATTTTTTATCTTATGAAAAAATCCATCACCAATGGTAGAGTGACCAGGTGGTTTCTCTTACTCCAAGATTTCGACATTTCAATCATTGATAGACTGGGGAAGGAAAATGTCATCGCTGACTTCCTTTCTCAACTCACCAATGAAGGAGAAGCCATTCCAGTGGAATATGACTTCCCAAATGAACACTTGTTCACTTTATCTACTAACACACCTTGGTTTGCAGATGTCGCTAACTACTTGGATGCAGGTAGACTCCCACAACATATCTCCCCAAAATAGCGTCAAAGGGTTATCCGATAGAGTGCAACATATTCCTGGATCGAAGGATATCTCTTCCATACCAGACACGATCATATTATGTGGAAATATTTTTGAGAGGATGAGATGTATGACATCCTAAAAGCATGCCATGATGAACCTTGAGGAGGCCACTTTGCAGATAAAAGAACTGCAAATAAATTACTGCACCAAGGGTATTACTGGCCGACCATATTTAGGGACGCCAAGAAGTACGTCAGGAGTTGCGACAAGTGTCAAAGAATGGGACGACTTGTGAAGTTAGATGAGATGCCACTCCAGCCTCAAGTCCAGATAGAACCCTTTAAGAAGTGGGCCCTAGATTTCGTGGGACCTATTAACCCACCATCAAAGCAGAAGGTGCACATTCTAGTATGTAGAAACTACGTGACCAAATGGGTCGAAGCCAAAGCACTCCCAAAGGCCACAAAGGACACAATGGATAAATTCTTATACAAATATATCTTCGTCCACTTTGGGGTTCCCCAGGAGATTGTCACTGATCAAGGGACCCTGTTTACTTCATGACTCATCCAGTCCATCACTGAGCAATTCAAGATTAAGCACTGGATGTCAAATTCATACCATCCTCAGGAAAATGGTTATGTAGAAGTCACAAGCCGAGTGTTAGAATCTATTCTGACTAAAACAATCCATCATCATCATAAATATTGGGTTGAAAGGCTCCCAGAGGCCCTATGGGCCTACATAACCACCTGGAGGAACACCATGGGGTTTACTCCTTATGAATTAGTGTATGTAAAGCATGTGGCTCTCCTCATCGAGTTTGAGATCAAAACACTGAGAATTGCACTACAAGTGGGTTTGTATCTCTCAGAAGCCCAACAACATAGGCTTGAGCATATTAATGAGCTTGATGAGATTCACCAAGATGCAATACATCAAACTGCTCTAGTTCAATAACAGAGAGCTAAATGGGATGATGAATTCATCAAAGAAAATAAATTTAAAGTGGGGGATTGGATCCTCCTGTTTGATTCACGATATAAGTATTTTAAAGGAAAGTTCCACACTCGATGGCTCAGACCATATGAGGTAGATATCATATATGATAATGGATTCATTAAACTCCATACCATTGACAAAGCAAGGACATCACTCATGGAAAATGACCATTGAATGAGGCTATATCAGAATCCCAAGACCAAGGAGGAATTCATTCAGGAAGTAGTCAAACACAATGATCTCCATATAATGGTCACAGTGGCATTGCCACCTGTGCCTGATGTTTCGTAACCTATTTTTACATTGTTGCTAAAAAAAATAAAATAATAAAGATCTGGCAGTGAAAACCTGGCCTCAGGCGCTGCCGACATCGATGATATTGGAAAACCAATTACTGGACAATATCACCTAGTTAAGTAATACCAATTGTGAAAACCCCTCGGGGTGCAATGGAACATACTCTTGTTTGAAAACCAGGTCACCAACAGACAAGGTTTGTTAAAAAAAAAAAAAAAAGAAGAAAAACATCCATGAACAACAAATGTTTGGTGATGAGATCACAATCTACATGTTCTTTCTGCCATATCATTTTTTTGAAGTTGCAAGGATATGGTCAAATTAAAAATAATGCATTGATCCTACAGGGTTAAAAAGGGCATGTCATGACCAACATAAGTCAACAAGGCAACAATGGAGTGCTTGCACCTACAATCTTCCATTTAATTGGTTCAGGTTTTTTTCTAAAAACTCATTTTTTTTCTCCTTTATGAATAAGAAATTGGGAGATTATTTGGAAAAGTAATAATACTATTAACTCTATATTCCACTAAGCATTGCACCTAAGGACTACCCACTACCCATACAACCCTATATTTTGTATGCTACATAATGAATGCTACATAATGAACAACATAAGTGACAAATGGCACCTAATAACCCTGCCTAACTACATCACCAAATTTACTATCCTTTGGCAGCCACACACTTGACTATTATACCCGACCATTCATACTTTTACCATCTATTAGTTTTTGGCCATTACGTAGCAAACATCATTATACCCTGACCAGCCATCAAGCGAAAATCATTCTGACAACTAGAGATTTATTCCCCTATGTATGAACACAATCTTAATTTCAAACCACCCCATACCATATCCTTTTTGAAACGAGACACTTGGCATCAAATGGTACCACCCAGAACATCAGCTGTCATAAATACACACCAGTACACATATCCACGATCACTCACTCCTTATCCTAATAACTTACCTATTATGCCACACCTTCAAGTGTTTACTCCCTAACCACCATGCGAGGGAAGAGTCAGGATTTCCCAAGAGAAAAAACATAATAGCACCGGGATCCATTTTGGAAGCGAATGCAGAGTTCGTTTAGCTACAATGTGAAGATTACGGTGGTTATACAACATATTCACAGAGTCGGTTTAGCTATAGTGTGAAGATTAAAATGACTATACAACATATTCATAGAGTCAAGTTAGCTACAACGTGAAGATTACAGTGATTATACAACATAAAGTTGAGTCAGTTCAACATATAGAGAATAGTGTGCATCTACACAGGTGAGACTCAGATGCCAACAACGGGCACAGGGTGAAATCAAGGTCATTTCCAAGCAGAATTGGGTTCAACATTGGCTCCTGACCACGATCAGACTCAAAAGTCAATCAGTGGATGATTGATTGAATCGGGCTAGACCATCTATGAACAACAAAGGCAGGGTAAGTTTATGATTATGAGGATCCTATGTAGGAGTTCAATGTAAAATTAAAAATTACAAGTTGGACGATGGAGGCTGCTGCAATAATCTATAGAGAGATTCTTGAGGTAAGCAGGAGTTCACTCATCATTCTGTAGCATTTTTCTTTTTGAACAGATTGTTCTTATTTGAAAAATGGGAGGGGCAACAAATAGAAATGAGCCCAATAATATTGAAAGTATTAGAAAAAATCCAGTAGTCATGAGGATATTTGAGCAGGCTGGATGGCTCCAGTTCTTAGAGAAATTCTAGGGATTTGATATTGATCTCACCATGGAATTTGTCCATAATTTTGATGGCAGACAAGCCAATGTGAGAAGATTAAATATCCTTGTGTCTGAAGAATCCTTGAGTAGAGTTACAGGGCTGTCACTGCAAGGATAAAAATGGTATAAATTTTTTAAAGTGACCCCTAAAAGTTGGATTCCATTTCTTAAGGCACCATCCCCACTTCCAAATCTGAGAAGGGGGATAGACAAGGAAGCACTAAAGTCTCCCTGGGATGAGGTGGTATTCCACCTACAAAATTTTGTTACTTGTGAGGGAAGGTATAACTTGGTCCACCATTACCACATCAGGATCTTGCTACATTTAAGAGGGGACATGCCACTCAACATGCATTACTTTTTACACAAAAGTTTTTCTAAAATGGCTAAGTTTTTGAGAAAGAAACGAAATCCCGAAACTGATATATATCACAAGGGTCTCATAATGATGGTTATAAGTGAGGAGATGGAAATATTAGGGATTTCATGGAGCACTTTCATGGGCTCAACATTGTCTAAACCTAAAATAAGGACCTTACCACCTAATAAGAGGCCCGAGGGGGTCACTACAGGATGCAGAAGATCTACAAGAGCCTCTCGAAAAATCTTAGGCATAACCATTGTTGAGGAGGAAGATACATGGTCTGAAAAAGAAGCATTAGATGAAAAACTTCTTGAAAAATCAGAAACAGGAAAGGAACAGGATGATGTTATGATCGATATTGAATCCAAGCCTGAAGGGGTAGAACCCCCACTTTTGGATACATAACAGACTTGGATGGGATTTGACATTTCCCATTCCTCCCCTTCCTCGAACAAGATGGTAAATGAGTCTCAGGACATGCTAGCCAGTCCAACTTCATTCCTGGGCATAAGGAACATGATAAGAAGAATAAAAGGGAAGAAGGTATGTGGAACCCAAGCCTTTCTGGTTCTGCAACCCTAGCTATCAAGCCTTGCTTAAAAAAAATCGAAGACTCTTACCACAGAATAAGAAGCTCAAAAGAATATTGAGATATCATAAAATCCCAAGTAATGCATCAGATCTAATGGAGGATATCCAAGGGGAATAAGTGTTAGAAGAGAGAGTGGAAAATTGTGCCAAAATCCATGCAGAGGAAGCACAACATATTTTTAACACCTTCCTGGATGATGTCATTACCAACACTTATGCCTTTATGCAGTTGAAACCTGATCTACCCCAGTGGAAAAACAAGGATCATCAATAAGGAATCCCATAGAGAAGCCATATAAAATCTCAAGGCAAGGTGGTTCTCCATGTACCTACAACAAGAACAAATATGGACTGACAAAATTAAACAATATAAACAACAACTAGAGGATACAAAGAAGTTAGTGCAATAGTCTACTGGGATTTCCTTTGAAGGAATATACAGTAGAGAGCCACTTAAGTCTTATCCTCTCTTCTTGCATGATCGGTGGGAATCCTTCAGACTTAAACAATTGGTAGAAACACAACCTCATGAGATAAAGTAGCCAAATGATTTTGTTAGTATCTATGTCTCTGTAGAAATGAAAGACCGAAATTTGCTGTGTGAATTATATCTTTATAACTTCATCCTCCCTAACAATGACCATTGGAATCCTAACCCTGGTGTTGGTGATGTTCAATTAAGGGAATTAAACTCTCATATCCTTGGTCTCTCTCAATGGAAGAAAGATACATAATTCTATAGGAGAATGGAGACTGAGGCAAGCCTAAATGTGAGGGATGAGTATCCATTGCCTCATGTTATGAAATATAATCTATAGAAGTTAAGGTCATATTGGAGAGATGTCATCACCATTCATCAGCACTAGAAATTTTCCATATCAGACTTCATGCAGGTGTCTATATCACATTTAGTTAAGGAACTATTGATCTATCATGATATCTGGGAAGTTCTCCCTAAATATCTAAGGGATCGGAACCCAATCGGGTATCCATATTTCAGATTGGCACTTAATTGAGATTCATTCTATGCTAACTCTTTACTCATATATGGTAGTCAGTGGATAGGGTTGAGGTTCCATTTCCCTATTATTTGGTGCCCTAGTAGGTTCTATAAAGTCTCTACTACTTGGGACGAGGAAGAGGAAAGAATTCAATGGTTATAGATGGAAAGGACCCTTGGGTATTACAACGCAGGTGATTTTGGGCACCCAACCTATGACCGGGGAGCAGTCCATGTAGGATAGCAGAAGAGGAATAGGTTGCATGAGGACATGCAACCATATCGACAAGGGGGAGATGATGAACCCCCATTTTGGCATCCTTTTTGTTCCCTATCTCCTAAAATACATATGCATTTTGCCTTCCTTTTTATGTTTTCCACAGAATTATATCTATAAAGACCTACCTTTCTCATAGGTATTACCATTGCCACATAATCATCTTGATTTCTATTCATAAATTAGAATTAGAATGAATTTTAGAAGATATTTTGAATTATTAAATGTATGTAACTTTCAATAACATTAATTCTGGCCATAGATGCAAGGTTCCAGGTTCATTCTCTTGAAGTATACAAAGATATCTATATATGTGCAAGGCATTTTTCCAAAACAGTTTATGAAGATATATAAACTATATTCTCGAGAGAGGGAGTTTTAAGAAGATATATGTCTAGTTGACAATGCAACATCCTATGTTCCATTTTGCATATACGTATCAACACTTAAAAAAAACACGATAGCACCTTGAATGGACAACTGGCACATGAGAGGGGTTGATGTTATTTAGTTGGGCGCTAAAGGAGATCAACATAAGGCCACGGATGAGTAACCGTGAGCACTGAATAAGATGCTCAACATATTTACCTCATCGCACATGGTGAAATACAAATAAATAACAAGTATAATAGTCCACCAGGTACATCCAAGAATTTAAGCAACCATTGGATTGTGCATATGAGAATTGAGAAACCATTGGATATTGAATCTAGTGGATGGATTAGGCATCTAGTTGTTTCAACGAATTTCCTAGAATATAGGGGATTGGTGCTCTGTATACATAGTCATTTTTATCCATGCATTTTGTATATATATGTGTGTGCTCGCTTGAACAAGGACACAATTTTTGTATGAGACATATTAAGCACTAAACTGTGTGATTGTTGTTTTGGATTTCATAATTTCTGATATATATAATTTTTGTTGTGCGTGATAATTCTTTGTTGGTAGTTTAGTGAAGTGTGAGTATGAGAGTACTGTGAGAATGGGCCCACTCACAGGTACAGTCCATATCATTTACTTTCTGTTCATAGTTGTCGCTACTGATTATATTTATATATGTTAGTTAGATTTATATATGCTGATCAGATTTGTGTAGGATTGTTAGTTTATGTATTTTTCATGGTATGCCGAGGAATGATTATGTGTTGCATAATGGCCCCTGAACATTGCTGAATAATGACAGTCAATGACTATTAGAGTTAATATATTTCAGCCAATGTTTAAAATAAGATCTATTGTCTATCCTAACATCTCATGATTGAATCTGGGTATGTATAGATCCTTCCACTACAATAGTTTTGATATCATTCACATGGCTAATAATGGGGACCATTAAGTTGCTATGTTTATTCTTGCTGCACTAGCGTGATAATAATTTCTGAATTTCATAGACCTTAATATTTCTTTTTGACAAGTATGCATAGTTTCTACAGAATTACAATGCTTATGAATCTTGGTTAAGTGAACATTCATAGGTTAAGTTTATGATATCTCAGAGAACTTAGTATTTAGAAATACCACAATAGGAATGAAAGATCAAAGTATTGTGATTCATTTCTTTCATATACATAGTTTACATTGTGTTGGTTCTCTTTTTTGTGTAAACTACATAGAGTGCCTCATAAGCACACATTGAGCCTCGGGTTGACAAATTAATGAAAGAGCGTAATACAATTCTAAACCATTAGGAGTTGTATTTTTACCTCGTCACTCGTCAACATGTTCATGAATTTATTGATCTCCCCAATATAGCGTATTTACCAAGATCCTTGACGTATAGAAATGTTTCATAACAGGTTCCTTCCCTTTTTCCATGGTAGGTACTTGACTGCTACCTTCTTTTGTTAATGTATTCTCTTGTGTAGAAATTATAGGTGATTGTTCTATATTGTTGGTTGTCTCTCTCAATTCATCAGAGGGAATGTCCCCTCCGAGTTTTGGTGATGAGGCTCTCTGTTGGTCAATTCTAGGTGGTGGTGTTACTATCTAAGGTGGGGAATTGGATGGTATTCCTGCAGTCACTATATTTTCTATTGATGGGACATTTATTTCTTGTTTTCCATACCCCCCTTCTTGTTCTTCTTCATTGTCACCCTTTTCAATGATCCCATCACCCTTTTATTCTTTGAATGCATTTTTTGCATTAGGTTGTTCATTACCAGTATCCCCATCATTACGAGGTGACCTTGCCTCACCTAAAGGATGAGTTTCCAGTTGTTGGAAATTCACACTATCATTGGTGGTTTCAATTTTGATGTCCCTTCTTTCTAGATTATATAATGGTCCTTCTAAGGTTGGGGCATACATTTCTCCCAATGCTTCCTCATAAGTGATAGGTATTGGGGCTATGCAATATGTTTCTAAACCCCTTCATCATCATATATGGTTATTAAATCAATAAGGACTGGGCGTATGCCTATTTTGGCTGGTGTCCTTGACGATCTTTATGGAATTGTAGCTATTCTAGGTTGCTCCACTTGGGTTTGTAGTGAACTTGGGTCATTTTGAGTGATGATCCTCTCTAGTGGAGATGCTTAACTAGTATTTGGCTCAGTTGAATGAGTTTCTATCATAACCGGGACAATCCTTGGAGGTTCTAAATCTTGAAGAAAAGGGGTCGATCCTTCCATGTTCTTTCTTCTCATTTCTTCTAACAATAGAGAAGCAACAACGTCTTCTAGCGCTAGTGTGGTTGTATTGCTCCCTATAGCCACAAATAATCTATCCTAGGAGATTGGAAAATAACATAATAGACTAATGCACTTATCCTCAATTATTTTAATATCCACAGACGATAACTAGCTTAAAATGGTATTAAACACATTTAAATGCTCAGTCACCAAAATGCCATCACTCATTCTCAGAAGATACATTTTCCTTCTGAGAAACAACTTATTTACTAGATATTTCAACTGGTATAATATTCCCAACTTGTCCCATAGTTTCTTGTCCAAATATTCACCTGAGACATTCAATAGTACCAAATATGCAAGACAAAGTCGAATCATACTTCTTGCTCTTTTTTTGAGTTTCTCCCATTCTTTCATCGACATGCCTGTTGACTGGGTAGATGGACAGACTGTTGTCCATTGTTCTCAACCTATAATAATATATTCCATCTTAATCTTCCAAATCCCAAAATTCTATCCATTGAATTATTCTATCTCTATTATTGAACTGCTCACCATTCTTTGCCACAATCTTTAACACAATTTATGACTTACAACTCTCACTGTACCTAGGGTTTAGCTCTCAAATTCAATATTGGTAAATCAAGATATGATACCACACATCAAATATCAACTTGGATTTGATACCACTTGTTAGGAAATGAGACACACTTCTACACTAAACCTAGAATAAGAGAATGAGAATTCAATCAAGAACGTAAATGAAAAAACAATCACACAATACACAAATATTTTACCCTGGAAATCCAAATCGAGAAAACCAAAATTCCTTGAGCATTCTTCTCTCTTGTTGTCTTATTCAATTTGAATAAAAGGTTACATGTCTAAACTTGGTCCACACCTAATACAAAATCAACATCATACCCTCTTGCTTACGCAAGAACAATCCTGTAGCCAATTTGGCTTACATCTGCATGACCAATAACCTACATCTAAATATTTCTCAAAATATTGGCTATCTTTCGATTCATTAATTATCCTTTATGGTTGTACAACATGCCTCTTTATAGGCTTTACAATAGGAAAACCCCTAAATAAATGGCACCCAAAAACGTTTACAGATCCATGCAGATCATTGGCTACAAATGTCGTGAATCTCAGGATTTTGTTACAGTCAAATCCAAGTTAGATTACCAATTGACTACCAGTTGGCCTTCATTTGGTCTTCATTCATTCGCCACACACCCGCATGTCAACCTCTTTTTGATTGACCTCTTTGACTTGTTGTCGATTCCTTTACCATGTCAAACTGCCTCGACCTTCAAATTTGACTTTACCTGGTCGACTAACCTCGACCTTCGACTTGCTGTTGATCCACCTTGAATTCATCTGTTAGTCAATCCACCTCAAATTTCACTGCAATGAATATAACAACCCAAAATTGATGGTAGAGGGGAAAATCCAATGACCATGAAGCCCACTTTTGTGAAGGTGAAATACATGACAAATTTGGCCCGTTCATTAGAGGAAAAATAATCAATACATGAATGTGGCAGCCCACTTCTACCTCAACCTTCTTATGGTGGATTGAAGAAGGGTAGTGATGAGAAGAGCTTAAGGGCTCAACTTTATCCAACACTTAGAATAAGTGGTAAGCCAATCATATGGTGAAATAAGGAGAAGAAGACAAAGACATCTGCATCAAACAAGACATTCCTCGTTTTTCACTATTGTAGGAAGAAAGACCATAGTGATGCCAACTGTAGGTACTCAAAGGTATGTTCATTCTATGGGAATAAAGGACATTAGGTGGCATCTTGCTGGGATAAGAAAGAAATGTGCCAAAATTCATATTTCTTTTAGAGGAAGAATGACAAGAAGACTCCCCCAATCCAACAACAAACTTAGAGGCACAAGGAGTGGAGGAGGTTGCCAATAAATCCATATAGTAGTGCCAAGACAGTTTTCCACCACTACAAGTTGAGTGGTCACTGGGAAGAAAAGTGTTGGAAACTTCATATAGAGATTCACCCAAGAACCCAAATAACAAAGAGAAGAGTGTGGATAGTGAAGAGTAAAGATAATGAAGAGTTTATTGCATCTCCAGCCCAAGGAGAAGAATTTTCTGAAGGAGTTTCAACAACACAAGAGGTCAACCTCACCAACAAATCAAGCATTTTTTTAGTGGAAGTAGGAGAGAGTAGGAAACAATCTCAAGAACATATTGACATTTCTTTCATTGCAATCTAGATGAAGAATGGATTTTCAATGGATGAACCAACTACCAATATTTAATATTCCTACAACCAACATGTAGGGGTATGAAATGATCTGAAAATAGAAGGCTGACTTGTTATGCTATGCAAGCA
>ML778297.1:873988-888667 GCA_009831015.1 Picea engelmannii | reverse complement strand
TATTCTTGGAGAGTTTCAGAGCATTTGGAGGCCATCTTCATCAGGGCCGAACCAGCTAGGGTTTCAGTCATCCAGTGGGGCACCCCATTCAGTGGGAAATTCAGATCTACGGAGATTGAGAGGGATCTTGGAGATTCAGGCACATGGGTTATTCTTACCATCACCCGATATATCAGTTGGCATATTTATTAGGGTGATTGGACACTTTTGGCAGCAGGGCCGAGTTATTGAGGGTTTCAGCCTTTTATTGGAGCGTGGCATTCTTCAGCTGGAGAGTTGGCATTCAGATCTGCTTGTATTGATCTTCATTTCTTATTCAGCCTTTGGAGGCATTATTTTGTATTAGAGGGAGCATTTTGTAGCAGCTCTTATCTATTGTCTATCTTCTTGGCCATCTNTTGAACATTCCAGATCGACATCTTCATTGTAGCAGGTTTCTCTATTTTATGAATAAAGAAGAATTGAGATGTTTTGGCTTGTCTATCTTATTGCATATGGTTGAGGTATGTTCCATGGTTATCTCTTTCTTTTCTTGATGCATACACACATATAAACACATATAAAAGGTAGATCAACAAAGTGTTTGACGAAATACCTCACTCAGAAAAAGTTTTGAAAAGACACCAAAACAGTGATGATCCTTGCATAATGGCTTGGGATCATTACAGGTTTCCAAGGGAAAAATCTCTGTGTAATGTTTGTATTTTCCATTGTATATTTTTTGTTCCTTTACTGAATATATGTTTGTAGTAGATATTGTACAAGGTTAAAATATACACCTTTCTCCCATAAGTTGTTTCCACCTTCTTGGAGGCCGTATGGACATTGATTGTAGAACATAGGTCATACAAAACCATACACGGTTGTGCACACTATCGCATGACACACACATCTCTCTCTCTCTCTCTCCCTCCCCTAGATGTGTAAATTAGTTGTTAGGCGATTGTTCACAGTTGTTGGAAAACAAGCTAAGGTAGTTTTTGCATTCCAAGGTTGGTCAAGAGGATTAACCATTATTTATTTTATTCTTGGAAATTTGTTTGGCATATGGTGGTTTGTATTACTCTCAAGTTCCAAGGTATCCATCTCATGTATTTTGAACAATGACCACCCTTTATATGTTTTTCATAAATAACCATTCACATGTGTGTTTTGTTGAGCTACTGACTTATATATGGGTGGTTTAATGGAGTATAAGTTGGATTGGAGTTCAATTGAGAGCACCAGAAACTTGTGAATTACATTCTAATTGTCGGTGAAAGCTAATTTGAATACATGTACATGTCGATCATAAGAAAAATTATTGGCTCATTGAGCAGATTTCTTGGTTGCCAAAAAACTGCAAAGGAATTTTGTTGCAACTTGATAAATATCGTTGGCCTTGTTATCACAAAATCTAGCACTTGTGCAAATCCTTCACAAGATGCTAAACTGGTGTAACATATGTAAGTAATTTCCACTATCACCTAAGTAAAATACTTCCCTCATTTTAGTGAAGGATAAATATCCTAAACAAGGGAGGATTCCCTAGCAACCTCAAGGGATCCTATAGAAAGCTAAGGCAAGTCTACAATGTTGAGCACACACTTCTACTGCGAGGATAGGGTTGATTAGTATAAGGATTTTTTTTTCTTTTTAAAACATTCATCAACCATAAGAAAATAATCACATTGAAGAACATGGAACAAAAGATTTACCTGGAAACCCTTTTGGGAGAAAACCACAAAAAATCTCTTTATAATTATTTGTAGGCACCAATCTAATGGAGACACCAATCCCCACTAGTACAAATCCTAGTAGGAATTGAACTACTCTTAAATATATTCATAGACACCAATCCCCACCACTAAGCATCAACTTAGCAAGAGACACCAATCTCTTATAGATATTCGTAGACACCAATCTATCGGATACACCAATCCCCACCTCTAAGCACCAAATTAGAAAGAGACACCAATTTATTACACATATTAGTAGACACCAATCCCCACTACTAAGCACAAAATTAGAAAGAGACACCAATATCTTTGTGTGTGCTGCACCAACCTTCACTTATTCTGCATGCTACTTCTTCCTTCACCAGGTCTGTTTGTTGCTTCTTCCTTCACCAGGTCTGTTTGTTGCTTCTTCCTTCACCAGGTCTTCACACTGTTTTTGACTTCACCAGGTCTGCTCACTACTTTTTCCTTTAGTAGGTATGCTTGTTTCTTCTTCCTTCACTAGGTATATGCACTGCTTATTCCTTTACAAGGTCTACTCACTGCTTTTGCCTTTACCAGGTCTGACCAAAATATGAATTTTCAAATGGTAACTTTCTCAAAGCTTGTTGTTTTGGGCCTCTTCACAAGAATGGACTTGTACATAATGCCACATATCCAATTTTGAAAATATCATTATGAAATTTTTACCTAAGGTACTTATGTATGTAACCTCTTTTATTTGAAATTTTTACCTAGGGTAATTTTGTATGTCTCCTCTAGTCTCTGCAATTTTCATAGTTCAAAGAGTCTCGAAAAAGAACTTATAGTGAAAATGCCATGTTGAACTATTTGAAACTAATTTTAGGACCATTCAGGAACCCTAACTGCCACATGGAATATCTCCAAAAGTATACCGAACCAACCTCTGAAATTGGTACCACATGTACAACAAGATCTCTCCACTGTATATGCAATTTTTCAAGGTCTGAAACATCCCATAAAATAAGTTATAGCGAAAGTGCCAAGTTGACCTGTTTGGCATTGATTTTAGAAGAATTTGGGAACCCTAAATTACATAGATCATATCTACAAAATTATAGCGAAAAAGCATCTGACATTTGTACTGCATGTACACCAATCTCTCTCCTCTATCTCTGCAAAGTTTCAAGGTTTGAAACATCCCATAAAACAAGTTATAGTGAAATTGTCAAGATGACCTGGTTGAAACTAATTTCAGGAGTATTCAGGAACCCTAAATTCCATAAGGAATATCTCCCAAAGTATAGCGAACCAACATCTAAAACTTATACCACCTGTACACCAAGATATATGCTCCATCTATTCCAAATTTCAAGGTCTAAAACGTCCTAGAAAAAAATTATCATGAAAATTCCAAGATAACATGAAATTGATTTCGCAATTCAATCTTTGCTAATCCATTTTTCACACACACACACTATTAGGATATTTAGACACTTAGGCGTTAGTTAATATATACTTGGTATAATATGTCGTTAGGTAAAAGTGTGTTTCTTAGTGTGTTTCCTTAGTATGCATTAGTATGCATTTTTAGTTAGGAAATCTGATGGTCATGATATGTTCTCGACATAGAGTGATCCGACAGTTCATTTTCTTCTCGATATTAAAGGCCATTGATCCATGGTTTAAAACCTGATTGGTCCATGATCTCTATTTAAAGAGCTTGGAGGGTCATTTTCTGATGATCGATTGTGAGAAAATCTCTGTAATATTTTTCTTTTGCATTAATAAACTGCTCCAAGTGGCTGCGTTGGATGGGGCCGCGAATGCTTCCCCGCAGGGGTTTTACCATGTCAAAACATTTGTGTGTTGATCTTTGATCTGGTTGTGTGAGTGGTTACTGAAGGTGTTTGTCCTCTGTTGGAATACATGTGTTTTCTAACATGGTATCAAATCTTGTTTGAAGATCCCCTCTTATTGTAGATAGAAATCGTGAAGCCGAGTTGCCTCATCTTTGTTTTCTACCATTTTCGTACATTTTTGGGATGAGAAGACTATTCCATTGTGTTTGGAGTGCTTGCTTCAGTCAGGAGCATTTTTCTTTTCACTCAAAAAGGTTTCCGTTTTCCCGAGATACGACCATTTCAGTAAGATCCATAGGTATAAAGCCTGAATACGCCCTTTTTAAAATTTTGCAGAGTGTTATTTCAGTTTTATATTGTTTGTTTTTGGGTTTCTACTCTTTTAGATCTGCATATGATCTTTTCCCCGTGCCCTATGTGATCTTGACAAATCAGAAACAAATAGGAAAAGGTGCATTTTCGGGTAAGCTAACCGAGATCTAACCCTTGTTGTCATCAATAAGTGATTTTTTTTTCTTGTGTGAAAATAGTTTTTTTTTAGCACACTCTCCAAGGTCATCTTCCACAACAACAACAACAATAATATCCCCAATCCTCTTGCTAAACAATACAATATATTTTGCTAACCCACTTGGTTAAAATTTGCCTTATTAAGTAAGAGGTCTTGAGTTCAAGTCTCTTTTTTTGTTACTTTTTTGAAAAAAACGTTCCTGCCCCATTGTAAAGTGTATTTCACTTCAAGTATAAAAGTGAATCACTATAAGTAGTTTTAATATTTTATTTTAGAGTTATTTATTTTGCATGCAACTTTCCTTTATAAAGTAACTTCATTGTAAAAATAATCCCCACTTCTTTTTATAAAAGTGGGTCACTTCATAAAGAAACTTATTTGTAAAAGTGAGGTTATTTGGAGGGGTATCACCACCACACAGTTCTTTGGTTACCGTTTATGCCTTTTTTTAAAAGGGAATAACTTTCACATCTGAAGTCCATTTTCAGTGCCATTTTTTTAAAACCACTTAAATTTTCAAGGTCTTTCCATCCAGATCATCAATCTCAGTTTTTAAATCCATATTATCTACATATTTAATATGGATTCTTCTAGTAATATTTTTCTTACTAGAACCAACTACTTCCAATAGAAATTCCATATGGAGGATTTATTAAGAAGTAAAGGCTTGTACAGGATTACCTTCGGAAAATAAAAATAATGCACTAATGCTGATAACAAAGTCAAATGGGCTAATAGGAGCAGCGAAGCACGTGGACTGATTGGAATGTCCATCTCTCCTGATCTAAGGTTCCACCTTAAAGAAATTGATGACCCAAATGAAGCTTGGGAAAATACTGAATCTGTGTTTGTTAAACACAATATTATTTGAGCACATCTGTTAGAAAATCAAATACTGACTTTAAGTCTAAATAATTTTTCTTTCATTGAAGACTATCTATCTAAGTTTAAAACACTCATAATTTTATGTGAAGAATGTGAGATAAATATGGAGGAAGAGCGTTGCATCTATATTATTATTTCTAAGCTAGGTAGTGCATATTCTGTATTTGTATTTACCTTTTATGCCATGAAAGAGGCTCTAGGGAAATATTATCAAAAACCCACTCTTGAGTCCTTTTGTGATGCTTTGATTAAAGAGAAAGATAAACTTGTACAATTTGGAGTGATCAACACTACAAGTACCTCTAACAAAGCCTTAATCGCCCAATAGAAAGATAAACCAAAGAATCCCAAGAAGCAACATCCTCTCCACAACAACAAACAACATAAGGGTCAGAAAACCACTAAGATAGCTTCAACTCCTAATGGTAACAAAGGATCAAAATCTAAAAATAAGAAGACTGACAAACTTTGCAACTTTTGTGATAAAGATGGTTATGATGAGTCCAAATGTTTCAAGAAGATGACAAATTCAGAAGCATTGATGAAAAAACACAACATCAATATTGATTCTACTACTTCTTCTTCTTCTCATGGACACGCAATTTCTGCTTCTGGTTTCTTCTTCAATGCAAATTGTACTTATTATTTTGATGAGTGGGTTATTTATTCTAGAGCATCTTATCATATGGCTAAGGATAAAGACATATTTTCTGCCCTAAATTTATGTAACACCAAGAAAACATTTGTTGGTGATGATAGATCTCTTAGTGTTGTAGGATCTAGAAAAATTCAAGTAGATAATGGTCATTTCAATGATGTATTATGTGTTCCAAGTATTTTTTGTAACCTTCTATCAGTATATCAAATCACTCATTCATGTGAAGGTAAAATCATAGATTTTCACCTCACCAAGTTGTAATCAAGGATCTAAAATATCCTAAGCATGTTCTTGCAACTAGAATTGTTGATGATATTACCAGGTTGTACAATTTTGACAACTTTGGATCATCATCTTTTCTATTAATTTTTTTTGCTCATAGCGACGACTTGAGCAAAAATTTTCATGAGTGGTTTGGTCATCTAAACTATCACTCATTGCAAAAACTATGTAATCAACATATGGTGACTGGTCTTCCTCTTGTTTCATGCAACAATGGTGTTTATGCTAGTTGTGTTCTCGACAAACATCACCGAGACAATTTTGACAAACGTGCTTCTTGGCACACCTCGGGCCCTTTGCAGCTTGTTCATAGTGACTTGTGTGGTCCACTTTATTCTCCTTCTTTTTCTGTGTGCAAGTATTTCTTAACTTTCATTGATGGATTTTCCAGACGTACTTGGGTTTACTTCCTAAAACTTAAGAGCGAAGTTTTTGGCCTACAAGGCCCTTGTAGAAAAACAATTTGGACATCAAATTCAAAGGTTAAGAACAAATAATGGAGGTGAATATGTGAACAATAATTTTACAAGTTACTACACTACACAGGGCATCCAAATGCAATACACTGTTCCATATATACCACAACAAAATGGTGTTGCTGAGAGAAAGAACCACACATTAAAAGAAATGACTAATTGTATGATTCAATCTAAGGGATTAAGTCTAAAGTATTGGGCGTTAAGGTTTAAGCTATTATTAGGTTTCTTTTCAATTTAATATATAACCATAACATAGATAGGATCAATGAGAGAAACACAATCACAAGATACACAACATTTATCTTGGGAAACCCTCATGGGGAAGAAAACCCAGCAAAACCTTCCTTAATATAGATAGCCAATACAATGCCAAGACAATAAACCAAAACACTAGAGAATATCCAACACTGAGCAATGTACCTCTCTCTTTCTTCTTCTCCCAACTGTAGCTACCAAACTTGTACACTGGATGAGAGAATGAGTGAGTGAGTTAATGAGGTGTTGGATTCCTTTATTTATACAAATTGGCAGGTACTGGAAAGGTGTCTCTTCACTAGGTAGGGCCGACTTGTCTTCTTAGTGGTTAAAACCACTTTAATTTAATTTGCATAATACAATTAGGGTTTGACCAATCCACAAAAGGGGATTTGGTCAATTACAATGACCGACATGATCAATCCACAAAAAGGGATTGATCTAATGAATAGTTACAATATTTCAACACTCCTTAACAAGAAGGGTATTCTACAACATCATCAGGAGAGAGAGAGGGTAACAACATCAACAACATCTGGAACACTGTCTGACATATCTATAAATCATTGAAATTTTTTCTCATCATCAATATCATCATCCATGACAGGGAGCTGGAATGGCATCATCATCATTTGCATCAACATGGATTAGTATAACACTAATACATCATCATCATCAATAACATCACAAGGCTGATACACCATCAACAACAACAACATCACATCACAAATACTAGAGCATCATCAACATCAACACTAGGCTGGATATATTCAACATGAAGCTGGTATCTCAACAACATCAACACAAAGTCTACATCTCAACAACATCATCACAAGGCTGGAAATATTCAGCATGAGGCTGGCATCACAAAAACATTAGCATGAAGCTAGAAATCTTCAGCATAAGGATGACATCACAACAACATCAGAACAAAGCTATAAATCTTCAACATAAGGCTGGCATCACATCAACATCAGCATGAAGATGGAAATATTCAGCACAAGGCTGGCATCACAACAACATCAACACAAAGCTGGAAATCTTCAGCACAAGGCTGACATCAACACTACTCCCCCTTTTGAGGGAGGTCCTTTTAGACTATACCAAGCTTATCTAAAAAGTGCTCAAACTTTACATGAGACAGAGGCTTGGTCAATACATCCACAACCTGTTCATCCGTGCTAAGATACTGGAGCTTTATGGCTCCTCTATGCACCATATCACATATGTAATGGTATCAAATTTCTATGTTCTTTGACTTGTCATGGAACACATGGTTCTCTGTCATTTTTATACAACTCTAGTTATCACATAGAATCACAGTTGCTTCCATATCCATATCGAATAGACCTGTCAAAAACTTCCGAAGCCATATGGATTCACTGCGGGCGGGACATGCATCAATGTATTCTACTTCTTCTGTGTTGAGAGAAATACTTGATTGCTTCCTACTCTGCCATGAGATCATGATTGACCCTAGACTGAAACAACATCCTGAAGTGCTCTTTCTATCAGAGACACTTCCATCCCAATCTGAACCTATATAACCACTCAGTCTGAAGTCATGATCTCCATTATAACTAAGACCAACATATAATGTACCCTTAAGGTACCTCATCACATGTTTTGAAACAATTAGGTGAACACGTCTGGGCTCTACCATAAATTGACTGAAGGTGTTCACAAAAAAACATATATCTAGCCTAGTGTTCATCAGATACATCAACGATCCAATAATCTATCTGTACAACATAGCATCAATCAATTCTGACGAAGTGTCTACCAAGAGCTTCAAATTTGTTTCCATGGGTGTATTCATTGATTTTCACTCCAACATATCAAACCTCTTCAGTATTTCAACTGCATACTTCCCTTGGTTAAGGAAGATATTCTCTAGGCTTTGCCAAAACTCAAGACCTAAGAAATAGTGCATTAGGCCAAGGTCTTTCATCTCAAATTCTGCAACGAGATTCTTCTTAGAATTAGTGATGGGATTTTCTTCTCAGATTAGAAATAAGTCATCCACATACAACAAAAATATAACAAGATCATCATTCATAACCTTGAAGTAAAGGTTAGAATCTTCTTTACTCTTGGTAAAGCCCAAGCTCGTCAGAAAACTGTCAATTCTTCCATACCAAGCTCTAGGAGCTTGTTTCAATCTGTACAGAGCCTTCTTCAATCTGCATACATGAGTCTTTTTGTCTTCTACTTCAAATAATTTAGGTTGTTCTATATACACTTATTCTTCAATGACACCATTAAAGAAATATGTTTTCATGTCCATCTAGTGTAACTTCCACTTCATCTTAGCTGCAAGGGATATGATAATTCTGATTGAAGTTTATCTGGATACAGAAGAGAACGTCTCTTCATAGTCAATGCCTTCCTTTTGAGAAAATCCATGAGCAACAAACCTTTCTTTATATTTCTCAATACTTCCATCAACAACATGTTTTATCTTGTATATCCATTTGGAAGATACCACATCCTTCCTCTTCGGTCTGGGAACTATTTCCCATACATCATTCTTTATAATGGTTTGGTATTCTTCTGTCACGAAATCTGCCCATTCTTTCTTCTGAATGTATTCTTCAAAGCAAGTAGGATCCTTCTCTAAGAGATCATAAATCAAATCCATATAATTGGAGAATGGCTTGGGTTTCTTGACTTGCCTCAAGGTTCCTTCAGGGGCACCATACTTCTCTCCATCTTGAATGAGTTCCCCTGCCTAGGATGAATTTTTGTTGTGGGAGATTGTCATCTGGGGAGGTTCTTGAGATTCTATTATGTCATGATCTTCTAGAATCTCCTCATTAGGGGAAGTTATGACTTCCCTCACTAGTTCAGCAACTATGGGGGCCACAGGTTCTTCTTCATATACTTCTTCAAGCTGACATCTCTTGATTTCTTGAGTGTTGCATCTTCATAAAAGGTTACATCTCTACTGATCTCAATATGATGGTAACCAGTTGGTATGTATATTCTAAAGGCATTGTATACCTCACAATATCCAACAAATATTCCCTTCTTTCCTGAAGGGTCCAGCTTGGTTCTCTTCTCTTTCAGAACATCTACAAATACAGGACAACCAAATATTTTGAGATGGCTTACTTCTGGCTTCTTTTTGGAGATCTTGATCATGGATCATAGTTTTCACTGCTTCCATTGTAGTTCTGTTCTTTCTTTCTGGTACACCATTTTGTTGTGAATTGTAGGGAGTGGTGAGCTCCCTCTTGATCCCGACATATTTACAAAATTTTATAAACTCTTTTGAGGTGCATTCTCCTCCATTATCTGACCTGAGTATCTTGATCTTTCTTTCAGATAGATTCTCTATCAAGGATTTGAATTCCTTGAATTTACCAAACACTTCGTATTTTGATTTCAAAAAGTAAACCCAGGTTTTGCAAGAATAGTCATCATTAAATGATACATAGTATACATACCCACTGATGGAGGTTGATGGCATTGGGCCACATACAATTGAGTGAATGAGCTCTAGGACTCCTTCTGATTTACTATCTCTCTTCAAGAAAGGGTTCTTGATGTTATTTCCTTGTGCACATCCATTGAACACACCTTCATGGTCAACCTTGAATTCTGGTAGACCTATGACTGACTTGGTTACATATGGTTCATGCTTTGTAGTTAATGTGAGCTAGTATTCTATGCCAAAGTTCACAAGGATTCTTAATGGAATGAGTCAAGGATGCTTCTGAGTGACCTTTTAGCTTATACAATCCACCTTCTTCTTTTTAATAAAAATTGATTCTTCCATGGTTTTTCCTTTGGGCCACATAAGAACTTCTCTATATATGAAAGCAACTTTGAAGCCTTTCTTATCTAAAGATGAGATAGAAAGTAATTTCTTTGTCAAAACTAGTACATATAGTACATCCTTCATATTCATTGGGGTTCCTGAATAAAGTTTGTAATTTGATTCTCCTACTCCTTTGATAGGGTACTGATAATCATCTCCAAGTGTAACTTTCTAGAGAAAGTTATTTTCTGTAAGGAAAGAGAGAATGTCTTTTTGACCTATCATGTACTTGGAAGCACCATTATCTATGAGCCAAGTGTTTCCTCACCAGGTGACACTAATCATGAGAGGGTAGAGATTAAGACATAGTCTTCAATCTATTCTTTTATCATCTTTGTGGGTGGATCTTCATCTTCAACTGTGTGGGTATGGCACCTCTTGTTTCTCTTCTTGTATTCTTCTCTTCTAGCTGGACAATTATTAGCAATATGTCCCTTCTTGTCACAATGGTAACATTGGTAGGATGATAAATATTTTTCTCTTCTTTGACCTTTTTGAAACTTTTGGAATCTCCTTGGAGGGTGAGATTCTTTATGTATGAATTTGTTTAGGGGGTGAGACTCCTTATGTTCATGATTTTATTTATGGAAGTAAGACCTATTCCTTCCTCCTTTAGTATGAGAAGATAGGGCTTGATATTCATCTCTTGATAATATTTATTCTCAGTTAGCTATTATTGCTTCTTCTTAAACACATTCTTCCCAAAGACTGTCAAAGAATAGTTTCTCCTTTATGGCACAAACAATTTGGATGAATGCATCCCAAGGTCTTGTGATACCATTAAGGGTTGTCATTATGAGTTTGCATTCATCTAGAGTATCACAAATTTATTCTAGCTGTTCCATGACTTGTGACATTCTAGAGAAATACTCTTGAATTGTTTCTCCTTTCTGCATCCTTGTACTTTTGAGTTGAGTTATTAGATTCATCTTCTGGTTGATTTTATTTCCTTCATACATCCTGGTTATGGCATCAAACATTTATTTTGGAGTCCTCTTTGAAGCCACTTGAGGAATCAAGTGATATTTAATAGAATTTGCAATGATTCTTTTGGCCCTGATTGTGTCCTTTTGGTGTTTTTCTTTAGCTACAACATCGGTAGGTTCTAGTACATCTTCTTTAATGAATCTTGCTAGGTCATTCTCTTCAAGAATGAGTGCAATAATATACTTTCAGGAACAAAAGTTTTCCACACCTTCTAGCTTGTCAACAAGCTTAGTTATTGCAAACATCTTTACCTAGAGCTAGGAAAATGAACAATAACTGAAAATGCTCAGAATTTAATTTTGAACTTACTAGGAGGTGCTCTTGGCTCAGGCGAGTAGCCTGGTGCAGTTAGATTTCATAAAATCCAAATTTCCCCCCTTCAAACTGGACCAACGAAATTTTGGAATGGTACTTCTGGTACTGGTTCTGGTTTCCTAGTTTTCTGGTACTTCTGGTTTTCTGGTACTAGTCAAAACTAGGGTTTGACTTTTCGGAGTATATGACCATTGAAAATGTGTGCTCAAGGTGCCAAAGAGTTCCCTAGGCTAGGGCACACTTTTCTAGATTTTTTTTAGGATGATATTCCTCTTCAACAAAAATCCCTAATTTTCTTGTACGACAATAATTGTGTTTTTCTTTATCCAATGAAAGATGCTCTCTTCAGCTTAGCTTTGATTCCATGTTAAGGTTTAATCTATTATTATGTTTATTTTAAATTTACTATATAACCATAGAATAGATAGGATCAGTGAGAGAAACACAATCACAAGATACACAACATTTATCCTGGGAAACCCTCACGGGGGAGAAAACCCAGAAAAAACTTCCTTAATATAGATAGCCAATACAATGTTGAGAAAATAAACCAAAACACTAGAGAATGCCCAACACTGAGCAATGCGCCTCTCTTTTCCTTCTTCTCCCAACTATAACTACCAAACTTGCACACTAGATGAGCGAATGAGTGAGTGAGTTAATGATGCATTGACTTCCTTTATATATACAAACTGGTAGGTGCTAGAAAGTTGTATCTTCACTAGGCAGGGCCGACTTGTCTTATTAGTGGTTAAAACCACATTAATTAGTCATGGGGGACAACTTATTGATTTTCATAATACAATTAGGGTTTTACCAATCCACAAAAGGGGATTTGGTCAATTACAATGCCCAACATGATCAATCCACAAAAGGGGATTGATCTAATGAATAATAACTCAATAATAAATATAATACTCTTTTCAGTTACAATATTTCAACAGTGGGCAAAAACCATCAACTGTGAAAATTACATAGTAAATCACACTCCCACAAAGGCTCTTAAAAATATGACACCAGAAGAAGCTTGGACTAAAATCAAACCAGATGTAAGTCACTTCCGTTTATTTGGAAGTATAGCATGGGATCACATTCCTGATGAGAAAAGGAAAGCATTGCATCCTAAAAGTGAGAAGTGTATATTTTTTGGTTATTCTGAAGATGTAAAAGGTTATAGACTTCTTCAACCACATTGTAATGAAATTTTTATTAGAAGATATGCTAAATTTGATGAAAATCTCTTGGCCTGCGAGCCTAATTCGATGATTGTGCCTTCTTCATCCTTGTCAGGCTGCTAAATTGAAGCTTTGAATGATCTGAAACACTAAATTGTCAAACCAGGGTTGGTAAACTTCGAGCTGCTACACTGTATGTGCGGGTAAGGATTTAGTCTCTATCTGAATGCTATCCTTAGAAGAAAACAAACACCTATTATGAGAACTTGAATCTTAATAACTATCTTGAAACTGAGCAGTTCCTATTTAAGTCATCAACAGAAAAACAATCTTGTGCTCAAATGCTGGTGCTGCTATTTCTATTCAAAAGTGTGGTTCCACAAGATTATTTTACCTCTATGTACAATCATCTACCATCACCATTTCTGTTTAAGTCAGGACACACAAAGTATTGTCGAAAATGCATTCATTCTGAGCAGCAAAAAAAAATCTAATTCTGTCTATAGGAAAACAGAGCACTACCCTAACTACTGGTACCAGGAGCTCCCTTTGATTTAACTGTAATCTAACTATTCCAAGTAAGTAGGGTAGCTAACTGTCTAACAAAGCAAGTTCATTCACACTCTAAGTTATGCTTGAATTGAAAATGAAAAGCCAAACAAACCACGTTCATACTCTTAAACCCTACAGGCATCAGTTATGCATTCAATACCCATCAATATAAAAGATGCCAGATTCAATTTGAAGAATAGATGAACACGATTCTGTGACAACTAAATCGATGACACACTATGAGCTATAGGTATACCGTTCATGTAAGAAAATGTTAACACACTGAAACAACCAAATCTATGAACGTTAAGCTACCTCGTATGCAAGTTCTAAAACAATGAAATGAACTAAATCTGAAACAAAGTAACCAACAACTTGAACCGGTTTGGCGGGCCCAACCAAATGGTACAAACGTCGGAGGAAAGAACCAGAACTAACTACAACATTCTATGCAGACATTGTATAATCTTTACGCTCCATTAACTCAAAAGATAATACTTCAAATCGTATATCAGTCGAATACCATAACGCAACAACAGTTTATATTAAAAAACATAGGTTCACGGCATAACATAGTCCAACCCGGTCTCAGGAGTGATCTCGGGTTTATATATAAAAATCCTACCGTTCATAACAGTCGAAAACAAAGATGCATAAAAACAAACGGATCCCCGATCTGAGAATAGTCTTGGAATCAAGTTTTAAAACGTATTTCACATCTTCGTGACACGTAGTGTCACGAAGTGTGGACGATAAAGAATAATCGACCCAGTTTTATCATTATGCCTTCAAGCACCCTGTGGCGATGACTCCTGCTTTCATGTGAATCTTTCTATCTCCCATTCGAACCATAACGCACACCATAACGCACAGATCTCGAGCGGCTCCATTGCTAGCTCCACGGGTATGAGTTGGTACCTGGTACCGACATCCTGTTCCAAAAATATAAGTGGTACCTAACCCAAGCGATATTAGTTCCAACACTAATTTAAAGCATTAAAGTGCATAAAAATAGCTTGAAATGCAAAGATACCTTAGGTAACCCCATTGAATGGTAGGGAGATGTCAATCATGTCAAAGCAAGGCCAAAAGGGTGGTACTGGTATATAAATGGAGGTCTATGGCATATAATGTGGGCAAAAACATGATCAAAACCGGGGACCAACATACCCCCACACTGAAGTCCTTGCCTGTCCTCAGGCAACAAAAATCAAAA
>ML778297.1:849316-862665 GCA_009831015.1 Picea engelmannii | reverse complement strand
CAAAGATACCTTAGGTAACCCCATTGAATGGTAGGGAGATGTCAATTATGTCAAAGCAAGGCCAAAAGGGTGGTACTGGTATATAAATGGAGGTCTGTGGCATATAATGTGGGCAAAAACATGATCAAAACCGGGGACCAACAATCCTACGATCCATATTTGACGTTTGCACCTTCTTCTATTCCTATTTTAGTTTCTTCTTCAGATGGTGACAATGAGGATGAAAATCCACCTCCGCCTTCTCATCTTCCTCTAGATGAGTCCTTTGAAACTGAACCAACACCAACTCCACCGCTTCTTAGATGGGTCCGTTAAACACAAGAAGCAGCTGGTGATATGTTCAGTGATCCTTCAGATCAACGTCAGACACATTCAAGGTTCCAATGAGCCTCTTCTCTTTTGGATCAAGTTTCAGAGACTCATTATCTAGAGACATTTGTAGAAGCTTCAGGTCATCCATATTAGGATACAACATTGAATGAAGAGTATCATTATTTAATGGAAAACGATACTTGAGATATTGTACCTCTTCCAAAATGAAGAAAAATTGTCAGATGAAAATGGGTCTATAGAACTAAGTATGCATCATATGGAAGTGTTGAAATACACAAGGCTCAGTTAGTTGCCAAAGGATTTTCCCAAGTTGAAGGAATTGACTATAATGAAACCTTTTCCACTGTGGCCAAAATGAATTACATCCGCCTTGTTCTTGCCCCTTGCTTCCTCACATAAATGGGAGGTCCATCAGATGGATGTTAAATCCTCATTCTTGCATGGAGATTTGAAAGAATAAATCTACATCGAAAAACCTCCTGGCTATGTACAAAATGACTCTAGCCTTGCTTGTCTCCGTAAGAAATGTCTTTATGTTCTTAAGAAAGCTCCTCGAGCTTGGTATGCCAAAATTGACAACTTTCTTATTGACACCAGATTCTCTAGATGCCATTCTGATCCTAATGTCTATACCAAGAAAGTAGGAATCCATCTCATAATCCTTGTCCTTTATGTTGATGACCTTATCCTTACTGGTAGTGACTCAAAATTTTTAAATCGTGTGAAAACAAGCCTTAAGAAGAAATTTGAAATGAGATACTTAGGATTTTTGCACTATTTCCTTGGCCTCCAAGTTTTTCAAACCAATTAAGGAATCTTTATTTCCCAGTCCAAGTATGCTTGCGACATTTTTCATCTCTTTCACATGGAATATTGTAAACCAACCCCTTCTCCCTTCCAGTTTGGAGTCAATCTTGCTTCCACTTTTACTTCTCCCAAATTTGATGCCACCTTGTACCGCCAGTCAGTTGGTAGCCTCTTATAATTGAATCATACCCGTCTCAATATTTCCTTCGTTGTTGGTCTTGTTGCATGGTATATGAAAACACCCCATGAAAGCCATTGGAAAGTAGCTAAAATGATACTTCGCTATGTTTGTGGTATAGTTCAGTTCAAGATACATTACAGTTCAGGGGGGAATCCTTTATTGGTTTGTTTCACTGATTCAGATTGGGTTGATGACCTTGATGATCGAAAGTCTACTGCAGGTTATGTTTTTCAGTCTTGGTTTAAGACCTGCCACTTGGGCCTATAAGAAACAACATGATATTGCACTTTCTTCAGTAGAAGCAAAGTACTAAGCAGTGGTAAATGCAATTTAGGAATCCTTGTGGCTTCGACAGATCCTTTCATAGTTTGGATTCCAACAACAACATCCGACCAGACTTTGGTGTGACAATCAGAGTGCCAACAATCTCACCAAATATCCAGTTCAACATTAACGCAACAAACACATTGAGATACACATGCACTGTTGGTTGTGGAGCCTGATTATCTTCCTGATTTATAGGTCTTTTACTTCTAGCCATGTTTATACCCCATGAAGTATTTACACCCCATAAGTATGTACACTCTTCCATGCGGGGGAGTGCAGAGGGGGGGTACCCCCTTTGCGGGGTCTGGGGGGCCTATCCCCCCGGCTGGGGGGTCTGGGGGAAAGCCAGGGTTCGGGGGCGAAGCCCCTGAAGCAAAAATTGCCTTATAAAAGTATATTGTAATTTCATTGTAAATCTGGACCGTTCATTATAAGGTCGCAAATCTAACGGTAGAGATTATGTTAGGGTTTTTTGCCCTAGAAGTTAACCCTCTTTTATGAGGGAAATGTATTGCGGCTATGGTTGAGGGTAAATATTGTATTCTGAGAGAGGAGACTGTGAGAGAAAGAAGAGGAATTTACAACGGGTTTTTCTGTAGGTTGTATCCCTTCATTTGCTGGATAATAATAAAGGAAGGACCTGGCAATTTCTCTGGTGGACGTAGCCCACACTGGGTGAACCATGCAAATCTATGTCTCTCTTGTATTGTGTGTCTTCTGTGTTTTTTTTGTGCATTTGTTTTATTTTATTGCTCCGTGGTCTTGTTTTTATAACATGCACTTCATCAGAAAGCTCATTCACGATCAAGTTATTGAAGTGCTCTTTTTCCCTACAAAAGATTAAGTTGCAGACATTTTCACAAAGTCTCTTATAGAAGCGAAGTTTTCCAAACTTTGATCTATGTTGGGAGTTAAGGAAGTTGTCATCAAGGGGGGATAGGATCTAATTCCTCCATCCTTCTCCTATTGAGTCAATATTGTAAATACTTCAATACTATCCCAAGTTGTTCTTAAGGGGGAATGTTAGGATATTTAGACACTTAGGAGTTAGTTAAGATCTACTTGGTCTAATGTGTCATTAGGTAAAAGTGTGTTTCTTAGTGTGTTTCTTTAGTATGCATTTGTAGTTAGGAAATACGACGGTCATGATATGTTCCCAACATAGAGTGATTCGATGGCTCATATTCTCATCGATATTGACGACCATTGATCCATGTATTAACACTCGATTGGTCCATGATATCTATTTAAAAAGAATGGAGGGTCATTTGCCGATGATCGATTGTGAGAAACTCTCTTGTAAAATCTCTCTGTAATCTTTTTCTTTTGCATTAATAAACTGATCCAAGTGGCCGCATTGGCCGGGGCCGTGGATATTTCCCTGTAGGGTTTTACCACGTCAAAACATTGGTGTGTTTATCTTTGATCTGGTTGTGTGAGTGGTTACTGAAGGTGTTCACCCTCTGTTGGAATACCTGCGTTTTCGAACACACACTTTCTCTCAATGATTTATCTTTTTATACTTTTTCATAATCCTTCATGAAGGGACATGTCCCTTAATTAAATAATTAATTCCCAATCCCATGGGAAAATACCCCAAACCATGGGCAAACACCCCAAATCCATGGATTTGAAACCACCATTTCACTTTTTATTTTTTTCACATGCACCCCTTTTCTAATATACTTGTAGACATATATAAATCAATCTTGGAAATGCTATGTGTATTGTAATTCCATTATCTTGGAAATTCTATGTGTATTTTAATTCTGTAATATGACATCATTAATCCTTTGACATCAATGCCAACAATTCCAACATACATCCCCCTATCTTAGTTTCTTGATAGGATAGGTCAATGTTCAGGGGTAGGGAAAAGTAAATTAGGAAAATCAAGTTGAATGTGCATGTGTGAGGAGTGTACCTAATAAAATCAATGATTTCTATTGAAAATAAAGTAAAATACTCCGAAACACTAGTTAAAAGAAAAGAAAAAGGTTGATCCTCTATATATAAAAAAGAAAGGGATTGATGTAATAAAACTTGAAACAAAAGATAACATACTTCAACAATAACAATTTTATGACATCAACAATGAATTAGCTCAAAATCAATAATAAGACTATAAAATATGCCAAATACAAAGTAGAAAACTCATAAACCACTAACCATTAATTGCATGAGTGAGAGAAAATGAAACAATGTTAATTAAATGCAATATGACAAGCCCTAATGGATGAAAATGCAATTATTGTAGCAATGCGTATGTTAGAGATGATTTCAAGCAATAGATGCAAGGCATTAGACTATGAATGCAAGAAAGTGAAGATGCAAATGAAAATTTCCTAGAGTAACAAAAATCATTGGAAGAGAGAGAGAGAGAGAGAGAGAGAGAGAGAGAGAGAGAGAGAGAGAGAGAGAGAGAGAGAGAGAATTAGGGTTTGTAATCACTTGTAGAAAGAGAAAGATTGTTTTCCTTTTCAAATCCCTTGGGCATATGGAGTCAATCCAATGAACTCAATGGAGGCTAGAAGCAAGATATGACTTGAAGATTAGAAACCATAGGGTTATACCATCATGAGTCGAGGTTAATATTCTAGGAAAAAAACCCTAATGTTTATACAATCATAAACCCTAGGTTTCATCTTACTTCTACTAGTGCGTCTAGAAAGGAGATGAAGTGAACTAGGTTAAACCCTAGAATTTATGCAATCATAAAACCTATAATTTAACCAAGCAAGAGACAAGGTTAGAGGGATGAACAAAATTAAGATAGACAAACAAGGGAAGGGGATAAACAATTTTAATCCTTCCTTAGGGTTTCAAAATAGTTCAAGGAAACAAGATAACATGCAAATATTAACCATCTAATACAACATTCACCAAAAATATACCAATAACAAACACTTAAACTTAGAAATAACACTTACTATACCAAGTCACTATGCATTAGGAAACCCTAATTTCATGAAAATCCACCAAGAGAAGAGAAAGCATCCACAACATCACTCCAAAGGTGTGCATAAAAGCTCCATGATGAGAAAAAAAATAAGACATCAAGTAATACTCATTCTCCATGAGTGTTGATTTGTGTTGACGCTTGAATCCATCAAGACCGAAATGATAATATCATGGGGATACAAATCCCATTGCATTTTTATAGAGGTGGTACTCCTCTTTCTTTTAATATTTTCTTCGAACTCTATATTTTTTAGAATATAGGACTTTGAGGAATTTTGTTGTGATAATCAAATAAATATAAATATTGCAAGAAAAAGGTAACAAGAAAGAAAAAAAGTTTTTATTTTCATTTTAAAGAGAGTTCCCGAGAGATGACCATGAACCTCCCACTTCATATACTTGAAAAAGATAGACAAAATTTCCTCACATCCATCATAGTTAAACTAAAAATTTCTGATCACATAAAACAAAAGAAGATGGTCTGCATGCATAAGAGAAATTTAATAGAGTAAACAAATGGGGAGATCAAATAAATACAATGACAGATCAATCTCAAATACTTTATACTCAAAACTCAGAGTTATAAAATATAGTAAAAACTGATCCCAAAATAGTTTTCTTGGGATTTCTGAAAAATATATAGTCTATTATAAAGCCTTGAAATTTAAATGTGTTTGTCATTAGAAATGATATTGGGGATCCCATAGACCATAAAAAAATATAAACAAGAATTAAGATGTATAAGGAGGATGGTGGACGATGATAGAGTAGAAAGACTTGGAAAGAAGACAGGGAGAAATTATCAAATTTCGGTTAAACCTTTCTAGTCAACGAAGTGGAGTAATTGAATGAAAAACTGATAAAGAAAACAATATATGATCAGTATTAACTTACTATGATGGTCTCTCTCCCGTTCACTTTCTTGTTGTTGTCATTTTATTGTCTTCATTGACAGTTATAAGAACCATCTCAACTGCTTCTCCCTTCTTTGGTTAATTTGTCAATTGCCTTTTTGAACCAATCTTCAATGTAATTTTTCATTGGTGCGATGTTGATTTCATGTATGATTTTAATGTTGAATAATTCAAATTCCAAGTCTCTTATGTCAAGAGAAATTCCGTGTACTGCTTCCTAAATATATTGATTTTTCACGGAATAATCAACTAGCCAATTGTCTATTTCTTCTTCATTATATTCGAGTATTCCATAAAAGTTTTCAGCTGCTAACCCCTTAAATAACTCAACTTGTTCGTCAAATTATTTCTTTGTTAGAAACATTGAATTGAGAATTAATTTAGGCTCTTGTACCTCGTTAGTGCCTCCTTTTAGATTTATCTCAGTGAGTCTTTTGAAAAGTTCTTCTCTTTTTAGTATGGCTTCACTGCATGCTTGAACAATGTTACTCAAATTCTTAATCTTTTCCTTCCAACAAGCATTTAGCTATTTTATTCGACTTGGAGAAAGAAAATACTCTTCTCTTCTTCTGAATTCTTTCATGTTTGAAACTTTAATTCCAAATGGTAAGACAACATAAATGTAGAAACCTTCTTCGTTCTTTAATTCATCTTACAGATACTCATGAAAGGCATGTTCCCTTGAGCCAAAATAAACAATATTTTTTGATACCTTCGATGCTTATGTTATTAGTGACATTCTCTTAATATTTTTTTCAACATAACTTTGGATTGTTGTGAGTAGAATTGAAGATCCTTTCAACTTAATGGCATGTGCATTCAATTTGACTATTGACAGAGGACTTGCCAAGATTGGAAGAGGCATTAAGGCATTTTACAATTCTCCATTCCTTTTTTTTAGCTTGGAATTTTCATCTTCTAATCCATCAATGGAATCGTCAAGAGCATACTCGGCCGCCCTGTGAATTTTAGAGATTTGGGATGGCTGCATGTCTTTTAGGTCTACCTCTAAGAGAGATTTTCCTTTTTTATTTTTCTGATCACCTCTTTCTACAATCAATTTTTTAGACTCCTTATAAAAAATAACACTTTGAAAAGTGAAGGATTCCTCTTCACTAAAATTCGCATTTGCAACCTCCAATAAATAATTTTGTTGAGTTATATTTTCTATCTATTTCATCGTGGGAGATATTTTCTAAATATCCACCTCTAGCTCCATGTCATCCAGAGAAAATATTTATATGTCGTTTTCTATAAGGTTGTCCTCTTCCTCTTGTATTATATTCTTCCTTTTCTTTCTTATAGGTAATTTATGTGAATTCTTGATTTTTCCGAGGGGAGGATTCTTCTCTCCTCCATCGCTTGAACTACTATTGGAAATATTTCTAACTGGGTGAGCCAATGGAGCATTTCTCTAGGATGTTGTAGTTTTGGGAGTAACAATTGGAGACGCTTTCCTGGGAGTAGTTTTGGTGCTCCTTTCACTAGGACCCTTTCCTTTTTTCTTATAAAACTTGTTAGCACTTAGTACTATTTCTAGGTCACCAGCTTCATGTACATGAGTACTTTGGTTGCTACATTCTTCTTCTTCATTCAAGGTATTCTGGATGAACGAGTTACTAAATCCCATTGAGAGCATGTGTTGTACAAATATTTTGTTAGGATCAAAGCCCTTGTTTTTTTCAGCGTACTTTAAGTTCACATTATTGAAATGGCTTGCAAACTCATCAATTTTATTTATGCTTATGAAAATGAAATCTTTAATATTCCATGGCATTGGGATAAATTATTTTTTCCTTTTTTCATGGAAAAAATGTAGCCAGAAGTTGTATTTCCTTGCCACCTTTGTAATAAAAAATTTGTCAGATACATGATATGGAAGAAAAGAGGGATTTTATTTGGAACATAATATCCTTATGACCCTTTGATTTTCCATTTGTTTTATCGTTCCCTTTTTCTCTAAAAAATGGTTAGCCTGGTCAGATATCCTTAGAGTATTTTCACCAAACAATAGCCCTTTGAAGATTGAGACAAAATCATTATAAACTTCATAAAAATACAAAGAGGTATTATGTATCCAGAATGCTTGATACCATAAGGTAATTGGATCTATTTCACAGTTCACCCTCTTACTTATAGTAAATTTTGAAAATTGACAACAATACACTATAGAAAATACCAAATAGGAAACCATAAACAATCTTTTGTCCCTTTTATAGTGTGATAACTGGGATGAGATTTCGATAGAATTCAATTTTACCCATTCAAGATCGCTTGTTCCTTCACTATAAAATATAAAAAATATAAAATCATGTGAGCAATGGTAGTAGTTCTTTCCTGAACTGTCAACCTGGTGAACAACCACGCAATCTCTCGAAAGAGTTTTTTAAAAGAGTCGACTTGGATCCTAGTTATATCTTCTGGAATAGACGCAAGATTCTCCAAATATTCAGGAAGGTGGTCAAGGCCATTGTTATGTTTCTTCAAAAAATCTTTGCAGTCTTCTCCTTTGAAGGTAAGTCTTGGCTCTAGGAGCTTCAACATATTGCGAAGAAACTACGGTGAAAGAGAAATGGGGGAATAGTCTTAGAGTTGTATAATTCTCTATATTGGCACATACTTCTCCATGAACCATGGAACAATTTCTTTATAGTCAAATACCTCATGAACAAACCCTGCACGAGCGATTCCAGATGTCTATATTACATGTTTCTGTGTAGGAGGAGATGAGTAATATGAATATGCTATGGACCACTGAAAGTTATGGTATTCATGACCAAAGATATTTAAAGTATTACCACAAAATTTTTGTCTAGATACTGCTGCCATTAGGTTGACAAGAGTATTTTTTTCAGCTAAATAATAACTTGAAATAAATCTTTTCGGAGAGATGACAATAATATAATCCTTTGGAAAATGGTGAATTAATGAAATTTAATGAGTAATCTCCTCGAGTCTGTCTCCATCAATTCCAACCTTTTCGAAGCCTACACAATCAGTTGTTAGCATTAAAAAACATTTAATGCATATTGGAAAAAGCACGAGAATGGTGGGGACAAACGAGAGAAGATTTGAATATGAAGTTTTTCATGAACCCGCCAACCCAGGAACCTATGAACCCATGAACCTATGAACCCACGGTTATGGATGATAAAAAAAAAGTTGAGTGTAGAAAAGAAGCCGGTAGGACTTGCATGAAGGAGAAATAAAACACTTTAGGGGCTTAGGATCCGCGACAAATCATATGGTTATAATGAGGATCATGGAATTTTGGGTGCAAAGTGGAGATTGTGGAACTTGGAGAATGAAGGCTCGACCCTTCAAACCTAAAAAAATGCTAAGTATAATGTAGAAAAGCGGTTGGTCGAACTTGTGACATAGGAAATTGGATGGGGATGAAAGCCCGCGAACCCACGAACCCACCAATTTTTGGAATATGACTAAGTATGGTAACTAGAGAAAGGGATAGAATAAGGGAAAATGGAAAGAGGGAAACACGGGTGGGTATAGAAGAGGGAATATAAATGGGAAAAAAAGAAGTTCGGAAAATAGAGAGGGGAAGGAAATTTTGGAAGAAGGAATTGATCTCCACAACTGGCTCCAACTGTGGGATGATAACCCCCTGTGGGTTGTCAAGAGTCCAAAATATTCATGACAAGTGCTTCCATCCATTGGGCTATGGAGTCAATGGTATGAATATAGAAAATAAATAAAAGACAATTATGTACAAGGGATTGAGAAAATTTTAGGTGAAGAAACCTTTCAAATGTTTCCCATTAGCATGCAACATTAACATTTTACCCTTCATATCTTTGAGCACATAAGAATTAAAACCCATTATTTTTTCAATGATGTACGGTCCAATCTAGAGTGCTTCGAATTTTTTGTGCATTGATGGTTTCTCCTTAGCTTTATTCCAAAGTAACACCATGTCACCCTTCTGAAAATGATTTATGGTTGTATTGTGGTCAAAATATTTTTTTATGCTTTTTTGTCTCTGAGAAGTTATGTTCATGGCTTTACTTCTTTCTTCCTCTAATTTCAATAACTGTTTGACCCTCTTTTAGGTGAAAAATATTATGCATCCTCTGTATTGACTACAAAAGTCAAGGAATTCAACTCAAGGCTAATTGGCATCTTTTCTTCTTTCCCATAAACCAATGTATACAAAGACATCCCAATGCTATCTTTTGGAGTCATTTTGCTCGCCTACAACTCATCAATCAACTTTAAATGCCAATTCCTTTGTTTTTATCAACAATTTTCTTCAATATCTGAATGAGCATCTTATTGGTGGATTCTGTAAGACCATTCCCTTATGGATAATAGTTTGATGATTTCCCCATAAAAATTCCATATTCTCCACAAAATTCTGTAAATTTTGAACCAATGAAAATCGACTCTTTATTAGTGATGAATTTTTCTAGGACATTGAATATTGACAAAATATTATCTTTGAGAAACTTAATCAACTCGTCAAAATCAACCTTTTTTAATGTAATTGCTTTTGGACACTTTGTAAAATAATCTACATCGGTGAGAATATATATATGTCCCTTGCTTGAATTTGGGTTGAGAAAATGGTTGTTCTACAAATATAGGCTGTAATGGCATTGCAATTTTTTCATTTTCCCTGAAAATTGTTGACAAGATACACACTTCCTTATTGTATCATATGAGTCTTTAAAAATTGATGGCCAATAAAACCCGACTCTTATTATTTTATGGGCGGTGGCGGTAGGCACAAAATTTCCACCACATATTCCTTCATGGAATTGTTTCATCAATTCTTGAGCTTTCATTTCATCAACACATGTGAGAAATATACCATCATAGTTCCTCCTGAACAATATACCGACAATCATCAAATATTGACATGACTTCATCTTCAATGTTCTTCTCTCTTTAGGGTTCATGGTGACTGAAAATTTTCCAGACCTCAAATAAAATATAATATCTCTATACCATTCTGAATCTTCCATGGGTCATCCTACTGAAATTGAATCATTCCATCCAAATAATCACTATTTGCAATGAGTTTACATAAACCCTGTTCTTTGATTGCTTTTAAAGGTTTAATTTCAATGTCATATTCTTGAATTTTTTCCAGCCAATTTTCCCATTTTCCTTCTCTCAATTGCTGATTTAAAAGCATCTTCACATGAGAGGATGGAACATAAGCAATGGCATGAGAATATAATATGTAAGTCTGAAAATGTGCTACCAACTTCACA
Source organism: Picea engelmannii (assembly GCA_009831015.1). NCBI lineage: Eukaryota > Viridiplantae > Streptophyta > Pinopsida > Pinales > Pinaceae > Picea > Picea engelmannii. Next base: position 851,908 of record ML778297.1, on the reverse strand, counting down.
AGAGATTAGGATTGTTTCTCCAATTTTGAATATCTCAATTCATAATCATGAAGGGTCTTGCTCATGAAGCTAATCAGTAATTCGTCACCCTTGGTATTCCTCTGAGTAATAATAGATGAAACCACCGTTTTTGTAGAGAATGAATAGATGATGAAGTCTCTTTGAAAATATGGGCTAATAAGGACTGGAGTTGTAGTGATTTCCCTTTTGATATTATTAAAAGATTCTTTTGTATCCGTTGTCCATTCAAACCTTTGGTCCCTTTTCAACAATAAATTGATCGGCTTCACAATACTTGCATAGTCAGGGACAAATCTTCGTACAAATTTGATCTTGCCAAAAAATGATTGAACTCCTTTCTTAGATGATGGCAGTTTAAGTTCATTTATAGCTTTAACTCTTTCAGGATCTATATAGATTCCTTCCTTTCCCACAATATGACCCAACATTTTGCCTTGAGTTACAATGAATAAACATTTCTTTGGATTTAAGTAAACACGATATAATCTACACCTGTCAAAAATTTTCCTCGAGAGATGAATGTGATCACTCCTTTTTTTTTAATGTACTGTTAAGTCATATTGATAATCCACCATGAAGTTTTCTATCAACCTCTCAAAAGAATGATCCATATCCCTTTGGAATTTATCTCCCGCATTCTTTAAACCAAAGGGCATCCTAGCATATGCATATGTCTCCCAAGGTGTTATGAATGCCGCATTTTCTCTCTCTTATTCAACAACCAAGACTTGATTATACCTAGAAAAACCATCTAACATGGACATACAGGCTGATCCCGTGGCTTTCTAGAGAAGAAACTCCATGTTAGGTAAAGGATAATTATCCTTTATAATTTCTTTTTTAAGATCCCTGAAATCTACACACATCCGAATCTCCCCAGTCTTCTTTCTTACTATCATAGGATTTGAAAGCCAATCAAAATGTCTAATGAGGGATATTATTCCAACCTTCTTTAATTTCTTCAATTCAATCTTTACCAATGGTTTTAATTTGGGGTTCATCATCCTTATCTTTTGCTTGACTGGCTTTGCCCCTTCTCTCAAGGGAATAATATGTTGAAATATTGTTTTATCATAAGACTTCAAATAATCATAACTCCATGTGAACACATCAATATATTATTTAAATAATGAAACATATTTATCAACTTCTTCAATTGTGAAATCAACTCCCAAGTTGACATATTTTGGGGAACTGTCAGTAATGTTGTATATCTCGTCTCGACGAAAGTATCGATGAGGGTCTGGAATGTAACTTCTCGGTGACATCGGTGGAAAATATCAGAATATATCGGAAAATGTTGCAAGATAGGGGTCTAACTCAGAATATCTCAGACTATTTTGAATATATATCACACATGTGTTCAACTCAGAATTTATTGGAATATCGACGATATATCGGAGAAATATACAACACTGACTGTTTGTTCCAATATTAATTTTTCTTGTTTCTTGGACTTTTTAGAGAAAAATTTATTCCAAGAGATTTTTAGCGTGACCATCTCTTGAAAAAAGAGACTCATATTGAGTACAATCCCTTAGGAAAATGATTATGTGATTTGTCTTCACCATCATCATCATTCAACAAAAAATTCCAATTCTTCATCATTCTCATATACTTGTAAATATTCTTGGTTATCAGGTACAAAAGGTTGGAATACTCTTTTTACTTGAAATATGTTTTTCTTTGAACATCATTTGGGTTTGACAATGAGTCCACCAAAGATAATGAATATGCCTTTTGATTCTTGTCTGTTGGGATGAAATAAATGATCATTATCCAGTCTCCTATATTTTAGGGGAGAATATTCCACCTGGAGAATATTCTCTTTCAGTTGACACTTCAGTTTGAATAGTTGAGTTGAGTTTAGATGTTGCATTGGTTTTTTCACCATGCAACATTGGGATCATCACCAACTCACTACTCTTTGTTCAGTCAGTTAATTGAAGACTAGTTGACTAGTTAACTCAAATAGGTGGCAGTTCACTCCCGTAACTGCCTGAGAGACTAGACTAGGTGGAAGTTCACTCCCGTAACTATTGGTGTGTGTCCAGATCAATCTAGACCACCACTATGGATCATTATTTACTCATGTATCCTATATCTATTGTAAATTATTCACTCTTTGAGTGTGGAATACGGTTAATGATAATTCTTCCATTCTCTCTATCTGCAAGATACCAGATATATAAAATATGCAGGACATAAATGAAATGCTAGAAATGACAGAATAATAGTAAAATATCCATCATAATCTTCACAATACACAAAAATGATATACGAAATAGCAACAAAAACAACACTTTGATTCAGATAGCAATGTTCACAGGCCTCTTCGAGGGGGCAACCTCCAGTCGAGCAACGCTCTATTACAATAATCTCTAAACTAGGGTTTTCATACCCTTGACCCTTATTTATACTAAATGTTTCTATTAAGAGAAGCATCTAGAGGAAGATCCTTCTAGAAGCGGAAGCTTCTATTAGGTCTTCTTACATCCTCCTTATTCTATTTTATTGAAAGGTCTTATTAATATTGACCTTTATTACATCTGAATACATTGATCTACCTAT
>ML778297.1:810196-834438 GCA_009831015.1 Picea engelmannii | reverse complement strand
TCATCTTGTACTTGAACATTTAAGTGGGGTAAAAGGAGGTTGCCCCCTCGAAGAGGCTTATTATTTGAAATTATCTCTTTTTCAAGGCGTTGAGTACTTTTCCTGAGGTTTTTACATGCTATATTGATGTTTGGTTCTTAACAAGAATCTTGTGGACACAAATTAGGCTTTGTACATCTTTATACTGTTATCTGCAACATTCTTGATATGTTAGATAAATCTTGGAAGTCAACACTAACTTCCCTTCTAGTATTCATGGAAAAATCCATATTCCAGTCCTTCTGACTGACTTCCTTCTCTTTTACTAAAACAAGAGAATATTCCTAGGAGATTTCATGTCTCCTAGAGATATTTGAAGCTGTGATCTATTCTTATCAACTCTTGGCATCTGTCAGCGAGTCCTGGAATATGTCTCCTTTTCCCATATGATCCTCTCTGAAATCATGCTCACTCTGTTCTTGATTTCTTCGAAGTCTAAAAAGGCTTCATAATATCTACAAGATATACTTGGTGTTGAATACCAAGTCTTAATATGTAAAGCTGAGTCAAACTTCAAACATGTTCTTCTTCCTGTCAAGGTGTCTTCAGTATCCTTTTAACAAGTCTACCGTGAGTTATTTTTCTAATGTTCGATCATATTTGGAGCCTTCTTCTCCTTACAATCCATCTCCATATGAGATACTCTGTAACTCAAAAGTAGTTTCTTCTTCATCTTCTAAATGTATATGATCATGCATACAACTTGGATAGTCTACTCCATGTCTCATCTAGTATGTTTCCTCTTGCAACTGCCACTATAAATTCCTTGAAGGATCAGATCCTATCATTGAGAGAGGGGGGGGGGGGTGAATCAGTGACACAACAATTATATCAATTTTTCATTTATTAATGAATAACATAATCCAAACAAAATATTTTTATCGTGGAACCAAATTGGGAAAACCGCAAACACTTTTCTATTAACTGCAAAATTTGTTTTACATATTACATAGAAGGAAGATGTACTTCCTTTTTGATCATCACCAAATCATTAGGATGAACCCACACCCTAGTTAACCAACACTAAATGTTAGGAGGCTACGACCCCCTGTTTAGTCAGCTACATCTGACAAGGAAGCACCAACTCCCTCTGCAGGCACCAACCTGACCTTGCACCACCAAACCACCCTTAATGCATAGGTATTAGCTTTTCTTCCTGGAATCTGCTTCAGCTTTTGATCTTCTGATCTAGACCACAGAGAAACACATCTTCTCAAAACTATTCCTTGATTATATACTCTTCAAATGGTGTGAGTGTGACACAACTATGTCCCTTCATTTCAATCATCACACCTCTTCGATTAATTAATATTAATTAGTATTTATTTATTTTACCATGAAGGTTTTTCATAAATTGATCAAATTCATGGATCAACTTAATCCTTTATACTCGATCCCAAATCTCTGGTATTTTCACAGAGACCAAATTCTACGGAGGTGCTTCCTTCAAGCCATTTACTATGACCGAGCGTTAAAGAACCACAGGCTTACCGACTATAGCGACGTATAACAATTTCCTTTCAAAATATTATATCGTATGACCATCGACGGTAATCAGATGCTAAGCCAAATGGGTTCTTGAGCACTTTGTCAAATCAATGGTCACGATTCAATTTTCTGACGATATGGATGACTGACGGGAATTCTCACTTTGAAACTTCAATATTTCAACATTTTCTTTACTCCAAACGTCATTCTTCCCGAGCTGACGAACGACTGACACGTGTCCCTCTCTTGATCAATGGTCGAGATCCTTTCGTGTCTTCAGGCTTAGGAATTCTCATTCCTCAACTTTCATTGTAGTATGATCAATAGTTGAGAATACCCCTGAAGTGATCTTTTAGATTGGACGACTTATGTCAGTTTCGAGATTTTGGAAGTTTCGAATAAATGTTTCTCCATTTTCCTCTGGAGTGATCACCTGTTGTGTGAGTTATTAATGATGGAGACCACTTGTTGTCGGTTAAAATTTCCACTTACACTATCCTTCCATTGAGTAGATCGATGGTCAAGGATGCTCGTGAAGTGATCTCCAGATCAGACGTCTCCTGTCCACTTTGGGACTCCGGCATTCGCGACTTTGAGACTTGCAACAAGTACTGGTGGTATATCTCCCGAAGAAAAACTCCTGGAGTGACGTAATTTTCTTACATCACTTGCCGATGTGTCATGAGCTGAGTAGCTTCCACGTGTCACTCTGATTCATGATTTTCACGTACCAGAAATGTCGATTCATCTTGACACTTGTCGTTTTCTGACTGTGCCATGTGTCCTTTCTGACGTAGATTGCTGACGTGGTCTGCTGACACAGTCTACCACATGTCCTGGTTGACATGGTCTGCTAACTAAAAACCCTAATCCAACAGTCCTTGTATGTTCTCTAAATCCTATGGTCCTTATTCACTTCGGATTTTTGGGCTCTGGGTATTTCAAATATCAAACTGACGAGGCATAAGTTCCTCGCTTCTTTATACCCGAAGTGAATTCTGTTCGTTGATCAGGTTCTTTAGATCAATGGTTCGATCTATTATGCAATGCAGATCTTGTTATCTTTATCCTGTCCTTCCACTTTGATATTATTCGATGGTTCAGGATATTCTCGAAGCATATCAATGGTCGACGATGATTTTAGATCTACAATTTATGAGTGATTTAATTTTATTTTCAATCTCCACAATCTATCCTTGCCATAGATTTTGCGATTTCACATCCGAAGGTCATGATTTAATCTAAATTAAATTGGTCGTTAGTTGGATCAACCACAGTCATATATTGATGAAGCTGTGTGATCTAACGATCTAGACAGATTGCGGGATTGTAACTAGAAAGTGATTTAATTATTCTTTCTCTCCCCGCAATTCATTCCTGTCGTTGATGGATTGTAGATCTGACCGTCACGATATTTCAATGGTCCTCAAGCCCAAAGTCACTCATATGACCGATGCACGTTATTCTAGACAATCAACATGGTCAACCTCTTGATCAGACGACTACTTAGCTTACGCTTTTCCTTCCGAGTTTTGATCTTTGTGTTTGCTAACCCTCCTGAGCTTTTATCATAGGGACATTTTTTGATCCTGTTGTGATAAAAAATAATCACGATTCGATCGTACTATTTGAAATCTTCTGCTGAATGATATACTGTTGACATCAATGACAACACATGAATGACAATTTGTCCAACAATCTCCCCCTTTGTCATTGAGGGAAACACACCAAATTCATACACAATATCCCCCTGTGGTGATGCTTCTGTCCTATGAAGTTACTCTCCCCTTTTGGCATCAATGGCAAAGGGTTTCTTCTCTTATGATATGTCTGTATAAATACTCTTTTTATTTTTTTATATTAATTTTTTTATTTTGACACCTGGTATTTGCTTTTGCAATCACACTTTTCTTGTCATGACTGAATGAATCCTTCTGACATTGATTTCAATATCCCCTTGAATAGGTGTCAACTGATGCATTATTTTCTTAAGATATTTAGGTAGGAAGAAGGATTACTCCCAATTTTTTCCTAAGATATTCAAATAGATCTATGCTTAAGGGTTTTGTAAAAATATCTGCCACATGTTCTTGTGTTGGAACATATTCCAATTTAATGTTCTTGTTTTCATCTTGATCTCTTAGATAGTGGTACTTTATGGGAATGTGTTTCGATTTTGAGTGTTGGATAGGGTTCTTAGAGAGACTTATCATTCTTGTATTGTCACAGCAGATAGTTGTGGGTTCTTCAAATACTATTTTGATGTCTTGTAGAGTTTGTTTCATCCATTCCACTTGTGTGCAACATTCTGTTGCTGCCATATACTCAGCTTCAGTGATAGACAGATAAAGTGAGTATTGTTTCTTGCTTATCCAAGAAACTAGTGATTCTCCCAAAAAGAATGACCCTCCACTTGTACTTTTTTCTGTCATCTACACTTCCTTCCCAATCAACATATGAATAAGCTTTTAATGTGAATGGATCTTTTCTAGGGTACCACAAACCAAGATCTATGGTTCCTTTCAAATGTCTAAAGATTCTTTTTAAAACTTGAACATGGATCTCCTTTGGTGCTGCTTGGAATCTAGACACCATCCCAACAACTTGCTTGACATCAGGTCTGGAAGCTATTACATAGAGAAAATTGCCAATCATTGATCTGTAGTGTTTTGGATCTACATCTTTGGACTCATCATCCTTTCTTAATTTGCATCCAACTGTCATAGGTGTACTAATAGGTTTGAAATCCTCTAACTGGAATATCTTAAGCATGTCCTTAACATATTTAGACCGATGGATAAAAACTCCTCTTTTGGACTGTATTATTTGTAATCCAAGGAAGAAATTCAGTTCGCCAAGAAAATACATTTCAAATTCTTGCTGCATCATTTTAGAAAAGTCCTTACTCATTTCTTCATCATCGCTACCAAATATAATATCATCAACATATGCTTCCACAATTATCATGTTATTACCCTCAATGTTTCAATAAATATTGTTGTCTGTTGATCCCCTTTTGAGGCCCTGTTTTTGTAAATAAGAGTCTAGCCTTGCATACCATTCTCTGGGTGCTTTTTTGAGTCCATAGGGTGCTTTCTTTAATTTAAAAACATAGTCTCCTTTGTTGGTTAATTGAAACCCTTCTGGTTGCTCAATATAGACTTCCTCTTCTAGGTTTCCATTGAGAAATGTTGACTTGACATCCATTTGGTATATTTTAAATTTTCTGTAACTGGAGGAAGCTAAGAACATACTAATTGCCTCTAATCTGGCCAGAGGTGAAAATTTTTCTTCATAGTCTAATCCTTCAACCTGAGCATACCCTTTACATACTAATATGGCTTTGTTCCTGATTACTTTCCCATCTTCATTCATTTTATTTTTATATACCCATTTAGTTCTAATGACATTTTTATTTTTTGGTCTTGGAACTAGTTCCCAAGTTTGATTTTTTTCGATTTGGTCCAATTCTTCATTCATAGATTTGATCCAATTATCATATTTACATGCCTCTTTGATTGATGTAGGCTCAACATATGACAATAATGCTATTTCTGTTTGATACAATAACTGTCTTGTTGTGTGCACTCCATCATTCATATCTCCAATAATCAGTTATTAGGGATGATTCTTTTGAGTAATTCTTGAGGGTGTCTTTGTATCTCTTCTTGGAAATTCTTCTCTTATCTCTTAATATTTAATATCTTCTTCACTTTCATTAGTATCCATACCATCTTCTTCCCTTTCTTTTTCATTCTCTTCTACTCCTTCTAGTTGTGTGCCGAATGTCTCATCATCATCTTTATCTTTATTTTTAGATATGGTTTCTTGATTTTTGATCCTTATCATTTTTAGGACATCTACCTTGACATATGAACTCTCAACAATATTATGTGATATAATATTGTATCATCTGTATTCTTTTTTGTTTGAATCATATCCAAGAAAAATACCTTCATTAGATCTGGCATCAAATTTTCCAAGACTCTCATCTAGTCTTTTGATGTAGCATTTACTTCCAAAGACCTTGAAGTATTTTACTGATGGAGATCTTCCAAACCATAGTTCATAAGGGGTCTTATCAGTATTAACCATGAACTAAACTCTGTTCAAAATGTATACTGATATGCTTACAACTTCCCTCCAATATCCATATGACAATTTTTCTTCATTGAGCATAGTCCTTGGAGCCTCCTGAACTGTTCTATTCTTTCTCTTAGCAATCCCATTTTGCTGAGGTGTTTTGGAAGCAGAGAATTGTCTTTTTATTCCTTGGGTTTCATAAAAGACATCAAAATATTTTGAGGTGAATTCACCACCATTGTCTGATCTAAGACATTTGATTTTTGTCTCCTTTTCATTTTCAATAAGGGTTTTAAAGGCTTTGAATTTGTTGAGTGCTTCTGATTTTTCTTTGAGAAAACATATCCAACCCATTCTATTAAAGTCATCAATGAACAACATAAAGTAAGACTCTCCTTGAAAACTCTTGGTCCTCGTAGCTCCACATAGGTCAGTGTGAACAAGCTCTAAAGGTTTAGACGTTGTGTATTCTTTTGCCTTGAACCTTATTCTAGTTTGCTTCCCTAGTTGACAGTGTCTACACATAACATTCAAGGGTTTTATGATTTTTGGTAAGTTTCTTACTGAACCAAGGTTTCTGAATTTCACAATATTGTCAAAGTTAATATGCCCCAACCTTCTATTCCATAGCCAACTTTCATCTACTGAATTTATATGACACTCCTCATTCAATTTTGCATCTAGTATATATACATTTTCAGGAGTTCTGGGAGTAGTACCAACTAATTTTCCTGTGTCTTCTCTCATAATCTCACATTTTTGGGAATCAAAGATGCAGAAGTGTCCCTGATCACAGGTTTGACTGAAACTTAATAAACTAGGCTTCAGTTTTTCGAAAAGTAGCACATTTCTGGCTTTGTCTTTTCCCAAGCTCACAGTTCCTTTCCCGAGTATGTTACTTGAAGCATTATCACCAAATGTAACTTTACCTTTTTGTTTATTTAAGTCTAAAAACTTTTCCTTGTTACCTATCATATGTTTAGAGCACCCACTGTCAACATACCAGAGATCCTTTTTATCTTGCATTTTTAGGGAAAAAAGACATTTCGTTTTTTATGTCTTTTCTCTCCAAAGTTTCTTTTGTTCTCTAATGAACTTTGGCTGTTATGAGACTTCCATTAATATGAAATTAACGGCCTTATGTACATGGTTATGGCATCTGGATCATTGTAAGTCCCCTTCTTTTAGAGGTGCAAAGGAGTTATACTTTCTACTTTTAACTCGATTTGTTGCTTGTTTATCCTTAAGGATATAGTTCTTAACCTTCAGATTTTTCTTTCTATATGCTCTACAATTTATAGCTTTGTGCTCGAAATTAGAGCATGCAAAGCAATAACCAAAGAAAATGTGAGGATACCTATTTTGATAAAACTTCTTTGGTATTGTCTTGTCTTCCTTCCTGATGGGTGGAAGTAATTTTCTGGAGTTCTGATCATTACTTATCTTCTATTCATTTTTCTTCTTGAATGTAATGGGAAGAGAATCTGCATAAGATTTTGAGTTAACATGGCTTTCCTTTTGAGAATAACCTATTCCATTTTTATTGCCTGAATCCCTTTGCATGGTAATAATTTTATCTAATATTTTAGAGCTATTTTCAGATTTTGTTTGACTGATTTTTGCATCCAGTTCCTTTTTTAGATGAACTATTTCTGCCTCCATTCTTTCACAAGTTATTTGTTTTTTCTTAAGAGACTTTTCAATACTTTCTTCAAACTTATTTGCTTCTAAGATTTGTTTTTTTGAGATTGCTCATGAGATTTTCCATCTCCTTTTCTTTGTGTTCATGCTTTTCCTTTTGTTCAACTACAAAAATTTTCAATTGTCTATATCTGGTTTTGTATTTTCTTAATTCATTCAAGGCATTGAGAAGTTCTTCCTCCATATTAACTTCTGCTTCATCTTCTAACTCCTTCTCATGTTTAATTTTTTTCTATCTCATTAGATTCTTCAATACCTAAGAAAAGGACTTCATCATCATCAGATTCATCATTGTCACTTGACTTTGACGAGCTGTTGTTTTCTTCTTTTGAGTAGAAATTATTTTTCCCTTTGTAGAACTTTTTCTTGTAGTTGGATTTTTCCTTCTTCTGGTATTGTTTGGTCTTATTTTCTTCATCTTCAAGGTGTTCCTTGGGATAGGGACACTTGGATGAAAAATTACCAACTTTTCCATAGTGAAAACATTTGAAAGGAAGCTTGCCTTTGTACTTCTCTGATCCTTTTTGAAGTTTTCTAATGAAATTGGCTTCTTCCACATCGGATTATTCATGATGGAAGGATTGAAGTTTTTGCTTCTAATTTATCTTTGTCTTAGATGCTTTGAAAACTGTTTCATTTTTTGTTGATTTATCATTCCCTGTTCTCATTTCATATGCTGTACAAATTCCATGGAGCTGATCAACTGTGAGTGTGCTTAGATCAGATCTATCTTCAATTGAAGAAATATTTGCATCATATCTCATAGGTAATGACCTTAGTATTAGTTTCACAATGGGTTTATCTGTAACTTCTTCTCCTACTGCTCTAATTGATTTAATCACTTCATCTACCCTATGAAAGTACTCAACAATATTTTATTTTTCTTTCATTTTCAGATTTTCAAATTGATTTCTATAGGTCTGTAGTTTGGCTTCCTTGACTTTGTCATGTCCTTCATATACCACCTCCAATTTGTCCCACATTTATTTGGCTGATTTTCAATGAATAACTTTCACACATATAGAATTAGTCAAATCTTCTAGAATTCCATTAACTTCTCTTGAGTTGTCATTACATATTTTCTTTCCTCCAGAGTCTTTAGGTGGAGTAGTTGGTTCAATGTAACCATATACAACAAATTTCCAGATATCAAAACCAAGAGCCAACATGAAGTTTTTCATTCTTATTTTCCACAGAGCATAGCCTCCTCCATTGAACAATGGTGCTTTGTTGTTAAACATTCCCTCTTGTTGATCCATCTTCAGGATCTACCTTCAAGTTTGTTAGAATGTGCTGAAGGAACCCCCTCTGATAACAATTGAAGGATTAGATCCTATCACTGAGAGGGGGGGGGGGTGAATCAATGACACAACAATTATATCAAATTTTCATTTATTAATGGAAACAAAATCTAAACATAGTATTTTTATCGTGGAACCTAATTGGGAAAAACACAAACTCTTTTATATTAACTACAAAATTTGTTTTACATGTTACATAGAAGGAAGATGTACTTCATTTTTTATTAGCACCAACTGACCAGGATGCACCCACACCCTAGTTTACCAGTACCAACAGGTAGGAGGCTACGACCCACTGTTTAGTTAGCTACAACTGATAAGGAAGCACCAACTCCCTCTGCAGGCACCAACCTGCCCTTGCACCACCCAACCACCCTTAATGCATAGGTATTAGCTTTTGTTCCTGGAATCTTCTTCAGCTTTTGATATTTTGATCTGGACTGTAGAGACACACATCTTCTCAACACTCTTCCTTGATTATATACTCTTCAAATGGTGTGAGTGTGACACAACTGTGTCCCTTCATTTCGACCATCACACCTCTTCGATTAATTATTCTTAATTATTGATTATTTATTTTACCGTGAAGGTTTTTCATAAATTTATCACAGTCATGGATCAATTTAATCCTTTATACTCGATCCCAAATCTCTATTATTTTCACAGACACCAAATTATACGGAGGCACTTCCTTCAAGGCATTTCATATGACCAAGCGTTATAGAACCACATGCTTACCGACTATAGTGACGTATAACAGTTTCCTTTCAAAACTCTTATATCATATGATCATCGACGATAACCTGATATTAAGCTAGATGAGTGCTTGAGCACTTTGTCAAATAAATGGTCACAATTAAATATTCTGATGAGATGGACAACTGAAAAAACTTCAAACTTCGAAACTTCAGGATTTCAACATTTTCTTTCCTCTGAACTCCATTCTTCCAGAGTGGACACATGACTGACACATGCCCCTCTCTTGATAAATGGTCGAGATCCTTTCGCATCTCCGGGCCTCGAAATTCTCAGGCCTCAAATTTCATTGTAGTATGATCAACATTTGAGAATACTCCTGAAGCGATCTTTTAGATCAGACGACTTATGTCCATTTCAGGATTTCGTAAGTTTCAAATAAACGCTGCTCCATTTTCCTCCGGAGTAATCACCTGTTGTGTGAGTTATTAACAATGGAGACTGCTTGTTTTCAGTTAATGTTTCCACTTACACTATTCTTCCACTGGGTAGATCGATGGTCGAGGATTCTCATGAAGTGGTATCCAGATCAGATGTCTCGTGTCCACTTTGGGACTCTAACATTTGGGACTTCGGGACTAGGGGCAAGTACTGGTGGTATATCTCCCGAAGAAAAAGTCCCGGAGTGACGTAAGTTTCTTACGTCACTTTTTGACATGTCACAAGCCAAGTAGCTGCCACTTGTCACTCTGATTCATGATTTTCACGTACCAAAAATGTCGATTTATCTTGACACTTGTCATTTTTTGATTGTGCCATGTGTCCTTGCTGATGTAGACTGCTGATGTGGTCTATTGACACAGTATGCCACATGTCCTTGTTGACATGGTTTGTTGACTAACAACCTTGATCCAACGGTCCTCGTATGTCCTCTAAATCTAACTGTCCTTATTAACTTCAGATTTCCAGGCTTTGGGTATTTTAAATCTCAAACTGGCAGGGTGTAAGTTCCTCGCTTCTTTATACCTAAAGTGAATTTTGTTCATTGATCAGGTTCTTTAGATCAACGGTTCGATATAGTTTGCAATGCAGATCTTGTTAACTTTATCCTGTCCTTCCAATTTGAGATTATCCGACGACTGAGGATATTATCGAAGCAGATCAACGATCAATGATGATTGCAGAGCTACAATTTATAAGTGATTTAATTTTCCTTTCAATCTCTGCAATCTATCCCTTCCATAGATTTTGCGATTGCTCATCCAACGATCACGATTTAATCTGACTTAAACTCATTGTTAGTTGGATCAAATGCAGTCATATATCATTGAATCTTTGTGATCCAACGATCTATACAGATTGCAGGATTGTAAATAGCAAGTGATTCAATTCTTCTTTCTCTCCCCACAATTCATTCCTGTCGTTGATGGCTTGTAGATCCAACGATCATGATGTTTCAAAGGTCCTCAAGCCCATGGTCACTCATATGACCGATGTGTGTTATATTAGATAATCAACATGATCAACCTCTTGATTGTTTGGCTTATTATCTTACACTTTTCCTTCTGAGTTTTGATCTTTGTGTTTGCTAACCCTCCTGAGCTTTTATCATAGGAACATTTGTTGATCCTGTCATGATCAACAATAATCACGATTCGATCATACTGTTTGACATCTTCTACTGACTGATATACTGTTGACATCAATAACAACACATGAATGAAAAATTTTCCAACACTGACTTCCCTTCTAGTCTTCATGGAAATATCCATATCCCAATCCTTCTGATTGGCTTCCTTCTCTGTTACTAAAACAAGGGAATCTTCCTAGGAGATTTCATGTCTCCTAGAGGTCTATGAAGCTGTGATATATTCTTCTCAACTCTTGGCATCTGCCAGCAAGTCCTGGAAGATGTCTCTTTTTACCATATGATCCTCTTTGAGATCATGCTCACTTTGTTCTTGATTTCTTCTGAGTCTAAAAAGACTTCATAATTTCTACAAGATATACTTGGTGTTGAATACCAAGTCTTAATATGTAAAGTTGAGTGAAAATTCAAACGTGTTCTGCTTCCTGTCAAGGTGTCTTCATTATCATTTTAAAAATTCTATTGTGAGTTATTTTTCTAATGTAAGGTCATCTTTGGAGCCTTATTTTCCTTACATTCCATCTCCATATGAGATACTCTGTATCTAAAAAGTAGTTTCTTCTTCATCTTCTGAATGTATACTATCACGTATAAAACTTGGATAGTCTGCTCCATGTCTCATCTAGTATGTTGCCTCTTGCAACCATCACTATAGCGTCCTCAGGGTTATCACCTGTGACCTGAAACAAGGTCAACAAAACAACACGCAAGAATACTACTCTTTTGATAATAATAATAAAAAAATAGCATGAATAATCGTCACAATAGCTCCTTTAGAGCTATCACTTGTGACCTGCCTGAAACAAAGATCAAAAGTAATAAATATAATATGAAATGATATCAACACTCTTCTAGTGTTGTGATCAAACATTCCTTCATGGTAACCTCGAACCAACACAAGAAGTTTGTCCTAGAGGAGATGTTAGTTGTATCTGGTAAATGATTACAATAAACATTTATCTCAATATGCTCACATGCTACCAAGTATAATACTTTTCAAAGATTACTACCTCAACTATAGTGTTTACTTGTAATGAGGTAGTTATCAAATTTGTCATGTGAAACTTTGAATTTGATCAACTTCAATCAATCAAACCTAGAACTTGGAGTCTTGTCCTCAAGAATGAGTGTGTTTCTTTTCTTCCAAGTCTCCTTCACTCAATATGATAAGTGCTTTCTTAAACTTGTCCTTTGTACTAAGACAATATGCTATCTTGATAGAAATTTGAGTTAGGGAATAAATTCTAATCTCATTTTAATACTTTGGATTTAATTTTGACCAATGGTTGGTATGATGGTCATAACTTTAACATACAACCTAGATGTCAAAATAATGTTATAAAAAATAGATGCATATAAAAATGATCAAACTTGGGTGCATTATTCCTCTGAATGTATTGGATCTAAGATCCCTCTAGATCTATGATTGTTGTTTAGAAAATATATCCTTTCTCTTACAAATACCCTTTATAATAATGATACAGTTTGAACATATGTAATTACATACCTCTGATAGTATCGACAGGTAGTGGCACCATATGACAACAGTGGTAATAAAAAACCTTTAAAATTTCAAAGGTACTGCAACTGATACTGCAACTTCAACTGCAACTGGTACTTCAACTACAACTTCAACTTAGGGTCTTATGAGGAAACCCTAATTTTTCAACTTTCAAATTTTGGAATTCTGATCTAGGGACTAGATGCATTGGGATGAGGCGAGTAGGTTGGTGCAATCTGTTTTCAGAAAATCAAAAATTTACCCCTTGAAACTGAGCCTACACAAATATGGACTGGTACTTCCGGTACTGGTTTTGGTTTCCTAGTTTTCCGGTGCTAGTAAAAACTAGGGTTTCACTTTTCGGAGGCTCTGGTCACTGAAAAGGTGCACTCAAGATGCCAATGAGTTCTCTATGCTAGGGAACACTTCCCTAGTTTATTTTTAGGATGAAATTATATTCCAATAAAAATCCCTAATTTTCTTGTACGCCAATAGTGACGTTTTTGGTTACCTGGTGAAAGGTGCTCTACTCAGTTTAGCTTTGATACCATGTTAAATTTATAGCTTCTATTAAGTTCTTTTCAATTTACTAGAAAATAATAGCATAAGCAGGATCACTGAGAGAAACACAATCACAAGGTACACAAAATTTTATCCTTAGAGACCCTCATGGGGGAGAAAACCCAACAAAAACTTCCTTAATATAGATTTCCAATACAATGCCAAGATAAAAGAAAACACCACCAAGAATAACCAAGACTGAGAATGTGCCTATCTCTCCCTCTTCTGGAAAATGCAGTTATCTCCAAAACTTGCACAATAGATGAGTGGTCGAGTGAGTGAGGCATCATCCTCTCTTATTTATACTAGATGATAGGTGCTAGGGTTGTGTCTTTTCACCAAGTAGGGCCGACTTCTTCAACAAGTGGTTAAAACCACTTTAATTAGCCTTGGGGGCTGAATTGCCTTAGGATTTCCTTCCCGCATTCCACATTTCGTTTCCTCTTGCATGCTTCTTTTCCTTATTTTTATGCATGCTTATTTCTTGCCATCTGTTGTGCGTGCTCCAAAATTAGTTCTTCCTTTCCAAAATTAGGTCTTCCCAAAATGGATATTTTCTCCAAAAATAGGACTGCGCCCATAATAGCCTTCCTTCTTAAAATAGGCTTGCGCTCAACAAGACCCCAACACTGACATGTGGCTCATCTCGAGCCACTCAGGTGGTGCATGCTCCCTATACTTCCTTGTCCAAAGTGTGGAACTTTTCTTCTAGTTCCTTTCCTTTTTCCCTCATATGCGCAAATTTTCCTATTAGTGCCTCCACTGACTACACTGTGTTGATGAGTATTAAATCCATTCAATTCAAAAGTAGAAACCAAACCCGCCATTGAGGCCCAATTAGACTCTGCAGTGTTTAATAGTGGAATGGTTCTCTAGATCTTGTGATCCAGCCAATTAATCGATGGGCTTTATGTTTTCTTGTGAAGGCATCTCATTTAGTTTGGACTTTATGTTTTTATATTTTCTCTTAGGTGGGACCAATATAATATGTAAGCCAATATAAACCAACTTGGAAACAAAACAAGATTAATTTTAACTATTGGAGAAGAGGCCGAGATTGGGATAACCCACTACTCAAGCATGCAGATGACAATTTTATACCACATGCCTAGTACTAATAAGTTAACCATGTGAGAATCCAATTATTGTTTGAGATACTAATTATCAGAAAGAAAAAAAATATTCAATAAGATAATGGAAAGACAAATAATTCACCTACACTAATCATCCATCCCATGATAACACAACGATTCATATCCATCATTAAAGTAAAGAACAACAAAACATTGCACCAGATAACTTGACAATATATTAAATAGATCTTACGCATTACAACATCATTCATGAAACGAGATAGGAAATGGTTCTTCTCCATGTCCAATCACACATGAATTTGATGAAAATAACCTCTTCTCTGGTCCAGAAGGACTTCTCTATTAATGGTAGCTCGGAAATAATTCTTGAAAACCAAATGAAAGAGTTTCTTGCAACAACCATTGACCCATAACTGATTGGTCGATGTTCTTATTTATAACATAAAATTCAACTGAAAATAATGGCTAAGTACAGATAAGTAAAGAAAAACTCGCCACGTGGTGTTCTATCCTAACAATTTTTGTAACAGTCAACTCAAGATATCACTCAAAAGGGTGACTTTTCTCATACTCTGACCAACTAATGAACAAATCCTCGCATGTTTGGGTGTATGGAAATCTGTGCTATTCCATTGGGAGTGCGTAAAATTCTCTGATCTCCATCGCATGTGTCTGATAATTGATTCAGACTAGCACTTAACTGCTGAAGCACAACCCGAGCGCTGATTGAATGTTCCATAAATTGTTGTGCCTGTCGTGGCACTCTATCGGTCACCTTTGCTAGTATTTTGTCCCATGAAGAATCTTGTTTGGTGTGCGATTTGAATATGTCACACAAGTCGACGAAGTCATCGGGTGTGATGAACTCGAGCAATTTGATATCCTTCACCACCTTGTTGATCTCCGGACCTAGTTTCTCTCGGATTTCTCAGCGAGGTTACGAAGCCAATTTCGTTCGGTAGTCGGAGGGATCTTTCCTGTAATCGAAATTAAAATAATTTATAAATGTCTTACAGAACAATACTTGAAAAAATATATGTAAATACGTAAGCGTGAAGAATCCAGATTGGTGCATACCTGTAAAGCTCGCTAAGCCTGATTGTTTGATACTTACGTGATCTCCGCAACCCTTCGAATTACTTGAACCACCTCTGTTAGCGCCGTCATTTTATTCAGTTAGGGTGGGTTACATCTACGTGCCATAGCATGGAATATTAGGTATGGAAAACATGAGAGTCAAAGTCACGCTAGTGGCCGGTTGGCCTTTGGGGTCGAGAAAGGATGTCAGAGCCAAACATGTGCTAAAAGTACGAGTAAGTTCCAAAAGAGCCAGATACTGTCATAAGGGAAGTCATTAAATGATTCAGGTTGAGGCAATTTGATCGAACAAGAGTCACATCAGCAAGTTCATCAACCATCATCAACTCATTATGGAGGCTGGGGAATTTAAAAGAAATCGATGCGATCGTACCACACATTCTCTGCAACTCCTATCAACTACATTTCACACGCTCCAGATCATACCCGTCATGTGGACGTGACACAAAAATTCTTTAAAACATCTCATCACAAGGAATTCAGTGTTCCTTGACATGTTTCGACTCAATGCCCACTCCGTTATAAATTCTAGATGTTCTATATGTGTTCTACTTACCAGTCGAGGTTATGCACTGACTCGTCTTGTGAGCCCAACTCGATCAAATCCACAACTGGAGTAGGCCCAACTCACCATAGATGAACTTTACCAGGAGAATAGAGAATTATGTCGAAAATTGGTGGCAAAGAACCTTGAGGTGTCAATTCCACAGGGTCATGAAGGGAACACAACCTGGCTCAAGCGACAACTTCAGGAAGCACAATATATGATTTTGTAGTTGCGTGAAGCACAGAGGGTGTCAGAAGAACAAAATATGAAAACACCTCCGGGAGCATGAGGCAGTCGGGGAGAAAGTCCGTGTATAGAAGAGGCATGATGGGAAGACTCTATTTTGTATTCTTAGACGTGACGCAAAATTTTGATAGTCTTCCCTTTTTTCTTGTGAAAATTTTCATGTTCTCAATGTAACTGGGTTGGTTGGCCAAAATGTGTAAACAGTTTCCACTGTATGTAACCTAAGCCGGATGGGAGTCTAATATATAAATTATTGACGTTTTTATGAAAGGATTCTGGTCATAGTAGTTGAATGCATTGCTTCTTCTCTTTGTGTGTGAATCTACTATTTTATTTGTCCAACTTTCTTGTAAGTTAACAATGATTTTGTGCTTAGTGTTGCTTTGAGTTTTTTTTTTTTTTTTATTGATATCCTTCTGAAAAAACTCCAACATCGATTGACTTCATTGTATGATGTTAAAGTGGCACCACTAAATCGAGATATATGGTAATGAAAACTGGGAACTCATCTTGTGGGTGATGGTAAGACTCAGGACTTTGTTCAAGTTGAGCGCTCTATGCTTAACTTGGGGTTGTCTATGCTGAAAAGTATCGAGGACCGGCCTTCATGAATAAATCTAACATGTGGTTTCCTTGTGGATTATCATCCTAAAAAATTCCCTGATACCGACAACGTTTCAAGAGTCGTCAATTGATGATATCATTTCATTTTCATTCAAAGCTTACTCTTTTCACCTTTTACCGACGCCAAAAGGGATTGACCATCGATGATATCCTTGGTGGTGCTTGTCACTGAAGAATAAATTCCATTTGTTGATGCCGACAAAGATCGATGCTCAACGACCTCGGTTCTCTTGAGTGATTTCATTTCATGCTTAATCCTTTTTGATGCCAAATTTCTTAAGCACATCGGGGAGAAGTCTTGACTGTCAATTCTTTTAATTAAGTGTTAGTCTTTTAAGTTATGTCTTCCCTCATGCTCAAGCAAAATTTGAGAGACTTAAATGAGAAACAAAAGTGATAAGCAAAGGAAACATTTTTCATACTGAAGTAGAATCAGACAGTGCAAAAGATCAAGTGGCACCCAAAAAGAAAAATTTAACATAGGCTTTTTAGGTTGTGTTGAGATATCAACATGCTATTATCTTTTCCTGCATTAATTTTGCGCCCTCTGACTGTGCATGTTCCATACTTGTCTTCTCTTCCTCCAACTGCGCAATCATTTGTGTTTCTTTTTCTTGGAGGCGTTCCAATTCAACTTGTCTTTCTTTCTTCTTTGTCTGTGTTGTTTTCAACTTTGTCTATAGAGTCTTCATTTCTTGAGTTCCCTTCAAGTGCTCCATGATACTCATTTTTTTTTTCCATTACTTTATCTCCTGCATGACAATGCTGATTCTCACCTCTTGTTGGTCCCACTGCTGGACCTTTTCATCTTCTTACAGAATAGTCCATATCTGCGTGGTTCTGTTGAACAAATCTTCTACTTCCCTTACTTCTTTCTCCATATCAACTATCTAGAGTGCATATTTATGTTCTCTCTATTCTTGAAGCTCCATAGGAGTCATAGGATTGAGCCTTTCTTTGAGCTCCTTATTTTCCTTCTTATATCTGTCAATTGTTTGTGAAATCATGTTGATATTCTCCTCTACACTCCTCTCCGGTGCTTGCACAATGTCTGGGATGTAATCACATACTGTTGTTAATCCTTTTTCTAGTTTATCTGTGCGTTATTTCTCCTCCTCTTTCTCTAATTTTAGTTGGTTTCATGTGATTTGTAACATTTCCACGACTCCTCTACCCACCTCCAAGTTGGTTGCATCCACCTGGGCCTTCGATTGCACTTCTTTCATTACGCTGGTTTGGAGTTTGTATAATGCCTTGGTGGGTCTTTGTGCCTTGACAAATTCAAATTATTCCACATCCCCCATGGGTTTCTGTGCAGTCACCTGATCCATTATGATCATTTGGTGCATGATTGTAAATTTCTCCCTGCCCCGTACTACAATTTGTACTATCTCCTCTCCTTATTTCTATGCAGGGGGTTGTTGTGTCTTTTCCTTTTGCTGCATTGTGGCCTGTGGTACTACTTGGCTCCGTACTTATTGTATAGTTTCATGGAATTCGATGATCTTGGCCATGACCTCTTCTCTCTATGCCTCTACAATATGGACCACTTCTTCCCCCCTATCTTAGACCTTTTCCATGACTAACTCTGCATCATCCTCTGTTCGGGTGATGACTGGGTATTTTGTGATGTAATTCCTCTTTTTACGTGCCTATTTTTCCTTTGTTGGATTCCTTATTGTCTGTGAGGGCTGCACCCTACTTGTTGTACCCTGGACCCTCTCTTCCCTAGCTTGTGAAGTATCACCCTTTCCGGTCTGTGGCTGGCTACCTGTCCTTGTCTTTGTTTCTTTCCTCCTTGGTATTTTTGGTACCTACTTTCAGACAGATGATTTCATTCTACAACCTTTCTAGTATTATCTGTTGGGATGTTTGTTCTCACTGAGGAACCTGATTCAACCTTATCCTTGGTCTTGGAGGTTTGTGTCATGAATGGACTTGTTGCTTGTTTTGTTATGGTCAGTTTCCACTGTGTAGGCCAATATTTAACTATCCAATCAACTTCTTCCTTGGTGACACAATATTTCATTTCTATCCATGCCTTCTTTGGATCCCTTGCGACCTTGATCCACATGTGGTTTCTGGATGCCTTAAAACTGGCTATCCCTTCTGTCTCTTGGATTAACTCCGCAGGTATGCACCACACATTAGCTGTGTATTGTTGTATCTTTTCCAACAACATTGCAAAAACTGTGTTGTTTTCTTGTTGAGTTTTGTTATCCTTGGCCTCTTAGAGAGACTCATATCTGGCCACATAACATTTCCCTTTTCTATCCATGAAATCTGAGAAATTTGGCTCCTTCAGTTTCATTATCCTGCACATCTCTACAATCTACCAAAAACTAGTTCAATAGGTATGGTGCCCAACTGAACATTACTCCTTTTGCGCACTACAGTGCTACTGCAATAACTCCTAATGGCGCTTCTTCTTTTCAACATTTACTCAATAGTTTGCAAGCCATAGGCTTGCTGGCGAACCTTGTCACATTATCGTTAATATCCTTGAGCACAATGTCCTTATTACCCCGACCGGTGTCAAACTGTGCTTTGACCAGATCTGTGATTTCCTTCTCACGCACCTTGTTATCCAAGTATTCCTATGGCTACGCTGCAAATGTAGGTAGTCCTGTGATCTTGGAAATCAGTGCCAAGTCTAGCTGTATTGGCTTATCCATCCATAGGATGCCTCCCTGTATGTGGGTGACTAGTTTTTTGATGCAAATCCTGACGTTCTTACCGTGCCCGAAGTGCGGTATGTCCAAAAGGTTCATTATACCAAAATTGTATAGCCCTGTTATCCACTGCAGGGGCTCCATTATTCGTTTACCTAGGGGTCCAATTTCACCTATGTTTATTACATAAGTCTCCTCGACCAAATATGGGAATTTTTCCACATCGCGCACATCGTGGTCTCAGTACCTAAGTTTTGGTACCTTCCCCAACATATCATCCATAGTGACCATTGTTTCTGGGAGATATGGGAGTGTGATATCCATGGTGTCCCACACCTTTCTTTTCTATCCCACAATAGATGGGCCTGCCTCTGCTGTGTCTGTGTCCTCTTCTTCCCTCCCAGAATTTGGCCGGTTGGTGATATCTTTGACCAAGACCTCCTCTCCTTTGTGGGTCTGTCATGGTGATGTTGTTTCGTTAGGCTTCATAGGAATCTCAAAATTAGGGTTCAAAATACCATTCTAGGCCCTAGAACTCTGCCCTATTTCACCTTGAGGCGTTGTCGATGTTTCCTCTTCAACCCATGTTGGGTTGATCGATTTTGTGTCTGGCGTGGTGACATATTCCATTTCGACCACGTTCTTGGGTTGATCGATTTTGTGTCCGACATGGTGACATCTTCCATTTCAACCACGTTCTCAGGCTATATCATTATTTCCTTGCGCCTTTGGCCCTACAAAGTAACTCGTACATACTGGCCTAGAGCGTCAAACTTCGATGGGGTCATATTCTCTCCAATTCACACACTCGCTTACTTTTTCCTAAAATTCTAGCTAGAGAACACTCTTTGTATCTCACTCTATGCTAAAAAATTGCTAAGTGTTGAATAAACGCATGCTTTTCGCCTTTTATAGACCTGATCGTATTTTTTTTTCACTTTTTGCATGCATTTGCGCAATGTGTAATTTTTCCTGTGCGTTGTCTTTCGATATTGTCACAGTAATTGATGCACGTGACTTTTTTCACACATTCTTGTGGTTCCATCAACTTCTATGTCTTTTTGTGTTTTTCTTCCTTTCTCTATTTTTGTATTCATTTTTTCTCCTTTTTCCCATTTTTATTTTTTTTTATCATTTTTTTGTCCTATTCTCTGCTATAGTACACTATATAAATGCCTTTCTCACTGCACTGTAACTTTTAATGGTTAGTAGGTTGACTGTCTATGTACAATTTTATTCGACTATCGTTGATCATTCCTTTTAGTTATGTTCCTCCCGAGTCTTTTAGCTGTACAGATCCCCCATCTGTGACAATATTTACTTCATATGGCCCTAGCCAATGCTTTCTAAAATTACCAGGGTGTTGGAAAAATTTGTTGTCATAGAGAAAGACTAGGTCCCCCTCCTTAAAAATATTCTTTTTAATATGTTTGTTGTGCCAGGCTTTGTCTCTTTCTTTCTGTAATTCCTGGTGAAATCCTGCCAGAATCTTGTCCTCTTCCATTTCCATTAGTTGACTTAACCTTTCCTGTACTACACCCCTATCTTTCATGTTGTTAATTGTTTCTACGCGCATACTGGGTACCAAAAATTCTAATGGTACCACTGATTCCTGCCCATACTTCAATCTGAATGGTGTCTTTCCTGTCAACTTTTTACATGTGGTCCTATATGCCCACAATACTACTGGTATTTTCAAGTCCCAATCATCCCTGTTGACATTGCATATCTTATTTAAAGCATTTTCCAAAATCTTATAGAAAGCTTCTATTGTTCCATTTTCCCGAGGATGGTATGGTGTACTCTTGTGATGATAGACTTCAAACTACGCAATCATAGCCCTGGTAGTATTATTGATAAAATGAGTGCCTTGGTCACTCATAAGAATCTTGGGACATCCAAATATGGTGATCACTTGCTCAAACAAGAAGTGTGCTACTATATCTGCGCTACAGTCTTTGACTGGTACTACTTCTGCCCATTTTGTTAAGTATTTAGTTGTAGTAATGATTGTTGGACAACTGAGAGGGGGGGTGAATCAGTTGTTACCATGCTTAAACAATTATGCTTCTTTTGAAATATTTACAAGGCACTCAATGATGATCACAATAATGAAGAGAAATAAACAAAGGAACATTCAACATCAGTCACATATATGAGAAAGACAGGGACAGATAATTCCCGAGGAAACCCATACAGGGTAAAAACCTCTTTTTCTTTATATGATAAGTATGATCTACATTCTTTACATTATCATACACATGAGCACCAACTCATTGTGAGGCTACAACCTCTATTTTTGCAAGCTGCAACTTGATGATAGCACTGACTCTCTATTTTCTCTAGCACCCACTAGAAGGAAGCACCAACCCCCTGGTTTCTCTAGCACCAACTAGAAGGAAGCACCAATTCCCTGGTTTCTCTAGCACCAACTAGAAGGAAGCACCAACTCCCTGTGTTCAAGCACCCACTTGAACCTTTGAGGAAACCAGTCCTCCCTAGCACCTCCCAACCACCCTGAATAATAAATTCTTTGTTAGTGAAACTTAATACAATGATATAAAATTATTCAATGGCTTACTAGCCTGGTTGTTGTTCTGTTACGTTGCTCTACCCTGTCTACATCAGTGTCTTCTGCACACCCCTTTCACTTTCTAATCTTCTTCCTTTTATACTCTCTGCACCATATCCCTTCAATGCAACCTTCCTCTATTGTTCATTTCTACTCCTGCGCTCTGCCTCCTTGCTCACACTTGAATCCTCCTACACAACGAAAAAACCCCTCTCTCTTCTTTCTTTTCCATTCTTATAGTCTTCGTTGTCTTTGTGCATGAAATATTCGCAATGCCTCTGCATGCTCACTCTGTGCCAAATTCCTCCACAACTTGAGTGCTCTGTCTGATCATCATCGTGACTCTTCAGCTTCTCTGGTGGTTCCCACCATGCATCCAACATCACTGGGTGTTCTGTTGAGATTTCTCAACCTCTCTGGAAGTTGAGACTCCTTGTCTTCTTTGGAACAGTCGAGCTTATGCCTTCTGTTTCAGTTACAGACTTCAACGCTCATCCATCTGTAAATCCCTCTAAGAATCGTCTTTCTTCACTGGGCGAATCTTAGAGACTCTTCATCTCCTCTGGTGATCACACCGAAGTGTCTTCGAGTCCTCTGGCATAAACCATCAGTGGTTTCTGGCAGTTACACTGTGTCGAGCTACAGTAGCCCTCCGATCTTGTTCAAATTCACCTGCACCGTTGGATTGATTCCATGGGATCTTGCATTCATTTTGACATTTCGGCATTTGGCAATTCGACATTCGTGTGACCATGAATCTCGACATTCCTAGTCGCAATCCCCGAAACGAAGCTTGGTTGCTATAACTCTTTCCTCCATCTCTTGCTGATGCGACCAAGGGCTGTGACCACGCCCTTATGCATAAGGCACTTTCACAATTTCGCATTTCATGATTCTCGAGATGAGGCATCTCGACTCTCCAAGTCGCGATCCTCGATACCCCAAAATGGCGTGGGATCAACAGTCCCGATCAACACTTGATCTGATGACTTAGATCATTTCATGATTTCGCGATTTCAAAATTCCTATGGTGAATGTTCTTGATGATTCCAACTCTCGATCCATGAAAATATGAAAGGGAGTCGGATCAACGATCCACATACCCCCCTTGAGATGGACGATTGACAGGATTTCGACGTTTTGCATTTCGCGATTTCGTGACTCCTGTGGTAGGAGTTCTTGACATCTCCATCTCCTGATTTCTGAAACTCTGAAGTGGTGTAAACCTGCTGACGTCACACGTGGATTGACACGTGTTTAATAATTTCCACGTGTCACTCTGATTCGTGACTTACATGTGCCTGAAATGTTGAATCAACTTGACACTTGTCATTGGCTGGTTGTGCCACGTGTTCTTAGGTTTGCTGACGTGTCTTGTTTCAGGATTTCTCATTTTGACACTTCTAGACTCCTAATGTTGAGAGTCTCTGACTTCTCCATCTCTTGATTCCTGAAACTTAGAAATGGACTGGGATCAACGGTCTAGATCAAACCTTGGTCTGATGGCTCAGATTAAGTCATGATTTTGCATATCGTGATTTCAGGATTCTTA
This sequence comes from Picea engelmannii, assembly GCA_009831015.1. Classification (NCBI taxonomy): domain Eukaryota; kingdom Viridiplantae; phylum Streptophyta; class Pinopsida; order Pinales; family Pinaceae; genus Picea; species Picea engelmannii. The sequence goes on along the minus strand of ML778297.1, from coordinate 811,015 downwards.
TGGTTAATATTCTTTGACATCTCCAACTTTCGATCCGTGAAACTCTGAAATGGAGTTGGATCAATGGTGCAGATCACATCTTGACCTGACGGCTGTGGTTAAGTCGCGATTTCAAGAGGTTAGGGAACCCCATTCCTTTGACTCTCTAGTCAGCGAAATGATGATATTTCCCCACGTGTCCCTCTTGGATCAACGGTCAATATTTTATCGTGATTTCGCAACTCCATGATCCTTCATTGTGTCTGATCAACGGTCCATATTTTTCCTTGATCCAACGGTCGAGATTATATCGTGGTTTCGCATATCACGATTTGATGAATTGAAAGGTTGGATCATTTCATTCCTTTGACTTTCCAATCAGCAAAATGTTTCTCTGTGTCCACGTGTCCTGCTTGAAGATGGATGGTCCTCCTTCTTTCGGGATTTTGTGAGCCAACTACTCCTTGCACTTTAAAGAATGTGCAAGTTCTCCTTGATCCAATGATGGTCAGATCCTGTGCTTAGATCTAACACCTGAAATCTGTCCTCCTGTTTAGCGCGCTCTTCTTGTCTACATTGAGATCTGACAACCATCGGGAATTCTGGATTGTTGATCCAACGATCACGGTTGCTTCTCTTCCCCGATTATCACTGCACTATTGATCATCGATGTTGTACTCAAGCCATCATCGCTACTATACTTTCCATCAATGACAAGCATACGTTGCCTGTAAGACATGCCAACAATCTCCCCCTTTGTCATTGATGGCAACTAAGGCACCCGAATTCTTTTCTCCCCCTTTGACATCAATGTCAAAGAAGAGACATGCTCCCCCTGAG
>ML778297.1:765274-805589 GCA_009831015.1 Picea engelmannii | reverse complement strand
CATTCATAGCCTTAGCGTTGAAGCTAAATTCTAGTTTATCATCCTTATTAGCTAGCACAACTGGCTTTACATAACCAGTATCTACCACATCCCATACATTTGCACCTAAAGCCATTATGTAGGTTCTCATTCTAACTTTCCATAAGGCAAAGTTTGTTCCATTGAACAAAGGGGCCTTATTGGTTGAATTTCCTTCATGGCTTGACATGTTTAAGCTCTAGGATCTACCCTTAGATAAAAGGGGCCTACTCTGATACCAATTGTTGGACAACTGAGAGGGGGGGTGAATCAGTTGTTACCGTGCTTAAACAATTATGCTTCTTTTGAAATCTTTACAAGGCACTCAATGATGATCATAATAATGCAGAGAAATAAACAAAGGCGCATTCATCATCAGTCACATATATGAGAAAGATAGGGACAGATAATTCCCGAGGAAACCCATACAAGGTAAAAACCTCTTTTTCTTTATATGATAAGTATTATCTACATTCTTTACATTATCATACATATGAGCACCAACTCATTGTGAGGCTACAACCTCTGTTTTTGCAAGCTGCAACTTGCTGAGAGCACCGACTCTCTGTTTTCTCTAGCACCCACTAGAAGGAAGCAMCAACCCCCTGGTTTCTCTAGCACCAACTAAAAGGAAGCACCAACTCCTTGGTTTCTCTAGCACCAACTAGAAGGAAGCACCAACTAGAAGGAAGCACCAACTCCCTGTGTTCAAGCACCCACTTGAACCTTTGAGGACACCAGTCTTCCCTAGCACCTCCCAACCACCCTGAATAATAAATTCTTTGTTACTAAAACTTAATACAATGATATAAAATTATTCAATGGCTTACCATCACGGTTGTTGTTCTATTACGCTGCTCTGCCCTGTTTGCATCAGTGTCTTCTACACACCCCTTGCACTTTTTGTTCTTCTGCCTTTTATACTCTCTGCACCATATTCCTTCAATGCAACCTTCCTCTACTATGCATTTCTACTCCTGTGCTTTGCCTCCTTGCTCACACTTGAATCCTCCTACACAGTGAAAACATCCCTCTCTCTTCTTTCTTTTCCATTCTTATAGTCTCCGTTGTCTTTGTGCATGCAATATTCACAATGCCTTTGCATGCTCACTCTGTGCCAAATTCCTCCACAACTCGAGTGCTCTATCTGATCATCATCATGACTCTTCAGCATCTCTGGTGGTTCCCACCATGCATCTAGCATCATTGGGTGTTTTGTTGAGATTTCTCAACCTCTCTGGCAGTTGATACTCCTCGTCTTCTTTGGCACATTCGAGCTTATGCCTTTTGTTTCAGTTACAGACTTCAATGCTCATCCATCTGTCAATCCCTCTAAGAATCGTCTTTATTCACTGGGAGAAGATTAGAGACTCTTCATCTCCTCTGGTGATCACACCGAAGTGTCTTTGAGTCCTCTGGCAGAAACCATCAGTGGTTTCTGGAAGTTACACTGTGTCGAGATACAGTTGCCCTCCGATCTTGTTCAAATTCACCTGCACCATTGGATTGATTCCATGGGATCTTGCATTCATTTCGGCATTTCAACATTTGGCAATTCGACATTCATGTGACCATGCATCTCCACATTCCCAGTCGCGATCCCCGAAACAAAGCTTAGTTGCTATATCTCTTTCCTCCATCTCTCGCTGATGTGACCAAGGGCTGTGACCATGGCCTTATGCATAAGGTTCTTTCATTATTTCACATTTTTCAAGTCTGGAGATGAGGCATCTTGACTCTCCAAGTCACGATCCCTGATACCCCGAAATGGTGTGGGATCAACAGTCCCAATCAACACTTGATCTAACGGCTCAGATCATTTCACGATTTCAAAATTCCTATGGTGAATGTTCTTGATGCCTCCAACTCCTGATTTGTGAATCTCTGAAAGGGAGTCAGATCAATGATCCACATACCCCCCCTGAGATGGACGGTTGACAGGATTTCGAAGTTTCGCATTTTGCAATTTCGTGACTCCTGTGGTAGGAGTTCTTGACATCTCCATCTCCCGATTTCTGAAACTCTGAAGTGGTGTAAACCTGCTAACATCACACGTGGATTGACACGTGTTGAATAATTGCCATGTGTCACTCTAATTCATGACTTACATGTGCCTGAAATGTTGAATCAGCTTGACACTTGTCATTTCTTGGTTGTTCCACGTGTTCTTAGGTTTACTGACGTGTCTTGTTTCAGGATTTCACATTTCGGCACTTATGGACTCCTAATGTTGAGAGTCTCTGACTTCTCCATCTCTTAATTTCTGAAACTCCAAAATGGATTGGGATCAATGGTCCAGATCAAACCTTGTTCTGACGGCTCAGATTAAGTCACGATTTCACATATCACGATTTCGGGATTCTTATGGTTAATATTCTTTGACATCTCCAACTTTTGATCCGCAAAACTCCAAAATGGAGTTGGATCAACGGTGCAGATCACATCTTGATATGACAACTGTGGTTAAGTCACGATTTCTAGAGGTTAGGGAACCCCATTCCTTTGACTCTTTAGTCAGTGAAATGACGATCTTTCCCCACGTGTCCCTCTTCGATCAATGGTCAATATTTTATCGTGATTTCGCAACTCCACGATCCTTCATTGTGTCTGATCAATGGTCCATATTTGTCCTCGATCCAATGGTCAATATTATATCGCGGTTTCTCATATCACGATTTCACAAGTTGAAAGGTTGGAGCATTTCATTCCTTTGACTTTTCAATCAGAGAAATGTTGATCTGTGTCCACGTGTCCTGCCTGAAGATGGATGGTTCTCCTTCTTTTGGGATTTTGTGAGCCCGCTACTCCTTGCACTTTAAAGAACGTGCAGGTTCTCCTTGATCCAATGATGGTCGGATCCCGCGCTTGGATATAATGCCTGAAATCTGTCCTCCTCTTCAGCGTGATCTTCTTGTCTACATTGAGATCTGACAACCATCGGGAATTATGGATTGTTGATCCAACGATCACGGTTGCTTCTCTTCCCCGATTATCATTGTGCTGCTGATCATCGTTGCTGTACTCAAGACATCATCACTGCTGTACTTTCCATCAATGACAAGCATACGCTACCTGTAAGAAATGCCAACAATGATATACGTAACTCCTGATATTTTTGATGGTGTATTAATAGGTCCCAAAAAGTCTATTCCCATTTTTCAAATACCTGCAGAATCACTTATGGTCGTAGAGGCATCTCGTCACTTCTGTTGGGTTCACCAACCCTCTGACATACATCACATTTATGGACATATTCCTTGTCATATTTATGGACTGTTGGCCACCATAATACTGTGCGCAATAACTTTTGTGCAGTATATTTACTTGCATAGTGTCCTCCAACTATACCTTCATGAGCTTCTACTAAAATTCTAGGCATTTCATGTTCCAATACAGACCTTCTCAAAATGCTATTTGTGCCCATTTTGTATAAATGTCCTGCAATGAGTTGGTAGTCTGCAACTCTGACTACCGGATTTTTCTTCTGTGGAGTGCTAAAGTATTGTGGCGCAAAACCTATGATTAAGTATTCGATAATATCAGTGAATTATTCATCAACTACCTGTACTGAAAATAAATCTGCATCAGGGAAGTTATCTTCCAAGTTAGTGGGTTCTTCTCCATTAGTTACCCTTGACAGGTGATTAGGTCCTACATTCAATTTCCCTGGTTTGAATATTACTTTGAAATAAAATTCTTGGAATAATAATAGCCATGTACAAATCCCCCCCCCAAAAAAAAACTGGCTTGTTGACTATATATTTGTGGGAAGAATGGTATGTGAACATTTTAAAGTGTTCACCCAGTAAATAGTGCCTGAATTTCTGAAGTGCATATACCATGGCTAGGCCTTCTCTTTTTGTGGTGTTGTAATTCTGCTCTGATTTTGACAATTTTCTTCTTGCAAAGGTGATAGGATGGTCTAAGTCCCCTGCTCCTGGCTATGCTAGAATTGCTCCAAGTGTTATGGCTGATGCATCTACATTCACATGAAATGTATTTTCCCAATATGGAAATACTAGTATAGGTGATGTTACCATCTTTTGTTTTAAAGTGTCCAATCCTTGCTGACAATCCTGATCCACTAAAATTTGGTGTCCTTCTTTAACATTTTTTCCATTGGTGTAGTAATCTATGCATACCCCTTTATAAACTTCCTGTAATAACATGTATGTCCCAGTGTTTCTCTTAACTAGCGCACTGACTTTGGTGGTGGTAAATTTACAATGACTGCAATCTTAGTAGGATCCACTAGTAAACCGTATTTACACACGATATTTCCAAACAATATTCCAAAAGGTGTACAAAAAATGCATTTCTTGATTTTTAATGATATCTGACATTGCATGCATCTTTCCAACATTAATCTTAGCACTTCTACATGGTCCTTTAACAGACTATATACAGTCCAGTCATCCAGATATACTTCTAGAAACTGATTTATGAATTCCTTAAAAGTAGCTATGACTATTCTTGAAAATATGGCTGGTGCATTCTTTAGTCCAAATGGCATGACTGTATATTGGTAGGAACCCTATTCTGTAGCAAAAGTAGTCTTATACCTGTCTTCTGGAGATATTTTGATATGATGGTAACCTGAGAATCCATCTATAAATGAATATGCTTCCTGGCATCCCACATTCTCTGAGACTTCATCTATAAAAGGGGTAGGGAAAGGGTCACGTAAAAAAGCATCATTGAGTTTCCTCATATCTACACAAATCCTTGTCGCCCCTTGCTTCTTTTCTTGGAATACGATAGGACTTATCCATTCATATTCTTCTACTGGTTCTATGATACAAGCTTCCAACATTCAGTCGATTTCTTCTTTCACATTCTTCTTATACACTAGATTCAATTTGTAGGGTCTCTGCCTAACAGGTCTAACCTTAGGTTTGAGAGGTATATTCATCTCACCTAGCTCCCCTGCTATGCCTTTCACCTCTGTAAAGGTCATTGGAAATAGGTCACTATTTTCACGCAGTAACTTTGTTATTCTTTCTACTATTTGCTCATCCCAATAGTATCCAATACTTTCCATTTTAGGATTGTCATTCATCCCATTGTTAAATTTCTTAACTTTGATTGGTGCATCAAATACTTCTGACTCCAGAGATGGACCTTCCACCTCTCTTTCTATTTCAATATCTGTAGTCTGAATGTTGTGTGGGTCATCTTCATCTGGTGCTTCTTCTTCCAAATGATAGCATGAAAGTAACTCTTTGACTGTCTGTCTATTCTATTGTTGATATTGTGTCACGATTTCAACTTCTTGTTCATCAATAAATATCATTCCTCGTATCAGTTTTAATGTTGAATCAATGTTGGGGTTATCATGTTCAAATGAGAATTTTACTACAAAATTATGTTGTAATCATGTCCATTCTATAGTACCTCTACGCATATCCTGGTCTATATATCAGTTCCCTGGGATTCCTTTGAATGTGTGGATAAAGTGATGAGTCTATTCCTATGGTGTTGTCATCCTCCATTATGTTCTACACTTCTCTAAGTGTTCAACTAGTGTGACTTTCCCAACATACTTCTGGACTATATTGTTGCCTGGTTCTACTCCAAATTTAATGCATAGTAGTCATTTACATTGATACTAGTCATGCATTGTTTCTTTGTGTGCACCCCACCATCTTGTAGGTGTGGCCTTGAGTGAAATATCGAGGGATAAGAGCCTATGATTTTCTAGTACTTCCTCTTCATATTTTTTCAAAAATTCCTCTAAGTCATTTAACCCATGAGAAATGGGAGGTTCTCTTATCTATGTACCAACCCATCTTACTAAACGATCTATTCTTGCGCACCTCTTTGTGGAGACTTCATGTAATCACTGTTTCCAAATCTCCAAACATGTTTCTCAGTGATAAGAACATGATGTAATGCTTCTCCAGCTGAGTGCCCCATCTGTAGTTGGGTTAACATAGTCCTCTTCTCGTGTGGTGGTTCTGTACAACTGGTTTATTTCCTCCAGATCCAAACAAGTGTGTTCTACAAACCTTTCGCCTTCTTAAGGATCCAATGGTGCAATGACTCTATATTTGCCTGATTCAAAATTCATTTTTCTTGTCTTCAGGTTGATTATAGATTGGTTATCAAATGCCCAATCCAATCCAAGCAATTATGGGTAAGGTGTTGTGCCATCTTCTATCTCTATTACTTCAAAATATGCCATAGTGATCACTCCATCCAAATCTACTGTCACACATTTAAGCCTTCCAATTGGTAACACTCTGTGTTTATTTGCTAACTTCAGCTGAACAGGTGAGTGGCCTAGTGTGGGTTCTCCTATACACTTCCATGTCTTCTTAGGTAAGACATTTACTTCATAGCCTAAATCTAGTATAATATCACCCATATTAAAATCCCCAATGTTGGCATTCAGTTTGAATTCTCTGCTTGTCCTTCTTCTTGTATGGAGATGATTGACTGTTTTTTGTTTTAATTTTCCTTCCACCTTGGTGTTACATATTTCTAGAATATCTTGTAAAACCTTAATAGGTTAAGGGTCATTGAATAACTTAACACAAGATTACATAAAATTCTTTATGGTACTTACTTGCTCTAAAGGTTTTCCTTCATTGGTATGGTCCATTGAAAATGGCATCCCATTTATTGGTGGATTTTCAAGTTGCTTCACAACTGATGTAGACACAACATTATGCTTGAGACACTCCTATCTGGCTTCTTTAAATGTTTCCTTTTCTTTTTGCACGTCAAACCGGTTCTGTGGTTCAGTGTTCTTCTTAACCCATTGGTGTTGATATGGATTGCACGACACTGCATCAGTTCCTATATTGGCTCCTCCTCGAGTGACTATATTGATGTTTATCCCATCATCCTTCACTTCAACAGAGATCCACTAGACATTCTAGTTGTTCTTGTTCATTTTTTCTTGGACTTTCCCAAGAGTGTCGGAAAATCTTCTATGTCATGATCTGTTGCATGACATTACATACATGTTGCTGGTGGGAGTGGACATTCCCTTGCATAATGTCTTGGTTGTTGGAAGTTTTGGCACATTATTGGCCCTATGCCTCATCCAAATCCTCCTCTTCCTCGTCCTCCACCTATATATCCACCTTGATATCCTCATGGTGCATTGTACTGAGGTACCTTTTTATACTACGTGGAGTTATACTGTGGCCGCACATTATTATATTGTGCTGCACAATATTGTATTGTTGTTGTGCATTATTGTATGGTAGTGGTACCTGGTTGAACTGAGGTGAATCTTGTCTTGTCATCATTTCTGCTTGCACCCTATAATTATATGAAGTTATTTCTCTCATTAGATCCATCATCCTACAATGCTTATCATCATGACCCACTGACTTGCAAAACTTGTAATATGAACTTTTTGGTACTGTCTTATATTTCTACATCATTGGATAGTGATATGGATCATGCCCATGTGTCTTACAAATATTGCACCATGGTCCTCCTGTTGGCAATGGGTTTGGCACACTTGTTGCCATATATTGCATGAAAGTTGAACATTCATTCTTATGGTGTCCTTATGTCCTACATAGGGTACACCAAAAAACTTCTCTTTTCTCTTTACCCTTATTTTGGTTAAGTTGAAATGTTAGATTCTTCAAATCCTCCTTCAACTCCTCTATTGTTGGATCTGTTTGCTGATACTGGTTCTCTTCTAGTTGTAAGGCTTCCTACAGAGCCTCTGCCTAAGTTTGGAACTTCTGATTTCTTAGTGGATATTTCAAGTGTGGTAACAATGAGTTCACAAATAAATGCCTATGTTGCATGTCAGTCATTGCATACTTCAACTTACCTCTTATATGTTTAAACCTATGATCAATCTCAAAAATAGACTCACTTGTTTTTTTTCCTAATTTCAATAATTTCATTCATATACTAGACTTCTGAAATTCATTTATCAATATTTTTTTCACATCTACAATAGTCTTTGTTACTCCCAGTGGATTGTTTATATCTAGACTCATGTACTAGTCAATGCGTGGTCTCTTAGTGTGATTGCTAACTTCCTGAGCTTTGTATCCTCATATGTGATATGCTTTTATTCCTAGATATTCTCATAGATGAATAAGTGATTTTCAGGGTCCTTTGATGCCTCTCCCCGAAGTTTTGGTAACCTGATCGTGGGATCATGTCCTGCAATTTTAAACTGTGTTGAACTACTACCTCTATGCAATGTAGATAATTGATTGTTACTTCCTGAACTGGATCCTCCAGTTGATTCTCCTTGCTTGGATGTGTGTCTTGTTGTCTTTCTTCCACTAAAATACGGTTGTCTAAATGCTGGTGTTCTTTCTAGTGTATTAGTCACACATGGGTTTGTAGGTTCCACACTGACGGTGATCTGGATTGGAGTTCTACCTTCTATTCCTACCCTTAGACCACTTGTTTTCCTTTCATATTTTTCATGCAGGATTTACTCAATCTTCTATATAGCCCAAATATCCTCTACCTATTCTTCATCTCTTTCCAAGCCCTCTCTATCATCTATGACTCTCTTCTTCTTATTCATCTTATATTGGTAGGGTACTCCACTGCATGTCTTTCTAGGTTTTTCCATTATCTTCTTTATCTGGTATTCCTCCATCATGATTGGGTCCATGACCTCCTTCTTCTTTCCCTTATCCATATCTTCCTCCATTTCTTACCTTCACGTCAGTGCTTCCCCCCTTCCCCCATGCATGTAGGGAAGTTTAGCCATCTGATTCCATAGTAATCACACCATTTTCATACAATAAAATATTGATTGAAGTATACAATGATATGATGTAACTACCTCTAGGTCCTTTTAGAAAATCCTTCTATGTTGTTGTGTAAGACTTCGTTGTATCTACTAAAAATTTCGTGATAAACCCTACAAAAATACAGTCTAACTAGAAATCTACTGCCACGTAATTTTTTTATTAACTTGGTGTAACTGCGCGATCTCCATAGAATTCCACTCCAGCTATCTAATTTGATTTGTAGGGTGGTTGTATTTTAACCTCAATAGCCACTCCTACAACAAATGTGGGAAATCACAGAAAAACACCTCATACAAGTCGCTAAACACATATTTGTCAAGATATTTGCGTGGTGTTAGCTTATGGTTTATGTTGTCCTTCTGTGCAAACTCAAGTTCCTTTGTTTTCAACCATCTTTTGATCTTCGCCTTTGTTAGATTCCATGGCCTAAACATTCCCTTCTATACTTTCATCCTCTGTGTGTTTCTTCCACATATATTGTCCACTAAATCCCTTGCAGTTCTAACCAACGAAATAACCATTTTTTGGTTAGATATTTGACTTCTTACTTCTTCTTGGGTTGACCCAAGTTCGAATCTCAACAGGTTTCCAACAAAACCCTCTAAAACTATTGACCCTCCTGGTAAACTAGAAGGAAACATTGCACACAAGGTGCACAACATAGTCTCACCCAAGATAGATCCATGGGTGAATGCAATACCCAAGTGTTTGTAGTCTAGGAATGAGTGGGGATCTGGGATTGTGTTCTTCTTTATTTATGCATTAAACTTGTTATCGATTCAAGTATTTCTAAGATTCATTCATCTTTATCCTTATGCATGCATGCTAACAGATCTAGCTAATCATTCATTCATAAGATAATCATTGATATAAAGTAAACATTCAAGAAAAATCACACATAACACAAGTTTTACCATGGTTCACCCCCTCCTGGGGCTACGTCCACAAATACTTGGATTTTTTTCTCTTTTATTTAGTCTGTCACAAAATTTGGCACTGCGCACATTACATATTCAATCATACAATCATGATGAGGTTAAGGAACTTTTGTGAGGTGTAATAGATCACACCAGGCTCCTCATCCTGTGACCTAACCCTCAAAATATATCTTATTTGTGTCTTCTACAACCTTATTACAATCAATAGTCTCTCAACAGTCATAATAATAATCGTTAACTCACCAACAACCTTCAACAACAACTTCTAACCTACACCTCCTAGGTTCTTATTTATACTATTTTACAAGCTTATAGTTGTTACAATTCTTATAAAAAACCCTAACCATATCATGGTTAGTCTTGCCTACCTACGCGCCATGTTTTTTTTCCTCTTGCATGCTGCATTTCCTTCTTTTTATGCATGCTTCTTTCTTGACATCTGTTGCGCGTGCTCCAAAATAATTGGAAATACTAAGACAACCGAGAGGGGGGGTGAATCAGTTGTTACTGTGCTTACACAATTTTATGCCTATTGAAATATTATTAATGTTCTCCAAGTGATCATCAAGATTATGCAAGTCATGAACAACATAAATAATAAATATCAATCACACATATGATATACACAAAGACAAATATTCACGATGAAACCCATAAAGGGAGAAAACCTCTTCTTATTAGAATGATAGGTAGTCTTTTAAGTTCTGTACATCATCAATCTTTGAGCACCAAATCAAAATGAGTCTACAACCTCTTCTTTAACAAGCTGCAACTTGTAGAGAGCACCAACCCTCTGGTTTCTCTAGCACCCACTAGAAGGAAGCACCAACTCCCTGAGTGTTCCAACACCAACTGGATGGAAGCACCAACTTCCAGTCACATAGGAACCAACTTGTATAATAGAGAAAAATGGTTCTCCCTTGCACCACCCTACCACCCTAGTTTTTCTGGCTGCAACCAGATGGAAGCTACAACTCCCTCTGTTCAAGCACCCACTTAAAACTCTTAGGACAACAATCCTCCCTAGAACCACCCTACCACCCTGAGATATAAATATTTTCTTGATGAAATTTATTACAATGATACAGTATTTATCAATCGCTTACTAGTCTCATCATTGTTCTACTACACTGGTTTACTCTGCCTACATCAATGTCTTCCTGCTCACATCTTCTTGCGCTTAAGTACACGTACATTCTGCTATTTTCACCATTTCTTCTTTGTCCAGCTTATGTTTTTCATCTTTGCATTTTATCCCTCAGTTCATGCTGTAATATTCATTGCTTGTAGTTTGAATACTTTTTACAGAGAAACAACAAACTCTCTTTGTCATGGCATTTTTCTTTTATTCCTGCTCTCATTATCCGTTATACTCTGCATCTCCAATGCTCAAGTCGGGAATCTAAAAAATGCTCAGGAATCATGATTCCAATGCTCAGGAACAATGATTCAACTGCTCAGGAACAATGATTCAACCGCTCAGGAACAATGATTCATTTAGTGTAACTGAATCATAACTGATCAAGAAATCATGAAGTGAAACAACAACCCTTCAATCAAATTCTGTTTGATCAATGCCATTGGATTATACACGCAGAGGCCCTTATGAATTTTCAATGCATAACCTCCGATGTGCAACCTAGAAACACTATATCCTTCCCCTATATTTTGCTAATGTGACCTTGGGTGATGATATCATGTGACCATGTGAATGCGGGCACAACCAAAGGTGGTTTGAGATCAAACTATGTTTCACCCCACAATTTACCTTGAGCCTCCACATGTCCTTTCTCCAAAACCATGGTTTCAATTGTGGCCCACCCTTAAATTTTTAAAGTTCAGGCACCTTCAATCCCTGCAATGCAATGGGACCGTCGATCTCACGATATTGACCATACTCTTGAATAGACGGTTCAGATCTATCCTCTCAATTCTATAGATCAGATCTAGCCTTCCTAAATCAATGACTGTGATTTACTTCGTGATTCGGGCTCCAAGAGTTTCAAATCTCAAAACCTAATTTTCTCTATACGCCAATATTCCAGAGTCGATGATTTGCAGACACCTATCCTTCTCAATCAATGACTCTGCCTCTACTTCGGGAATTTGACCTTTCAACCTGATCAACGGTTCTGCGACCCCTTTCTTGATCAATGATAGAGATCTCCTTCGAGTCTCTAGACTTCTGAAATATCAAATCTCAAACTTTACTTCCCCTCTAAGTATGCAGATTACTACCATGCATCCTCTTGGATCAAACGATTGAGGCTTACTTCAGGTCTTTACCCAGATTCAACAGGATTATGCCACATCTTTTCTGGATCAGACATCCCAGATTTACTTCGGACGATCTGATGCTTGAGATCTTCTTCGAATGATTTGACGACTGAGATCTACTTCGGATGATCCAACGATCGATAATTTATTTCATCTTTTCGGGTCTCCGGGCTTTGGGAATTTCAAAACTCAAACTGACGCTCTGGATTAGATGACCCAGATTCACTTCGGATGATCTGACGCTTGAGATATTCTTCGGATGATCTGACGACTGAGATCTACTACGGGTGATCCGACGATCGAGAATGTATTTCAGCTCTCAGACTCTTCGAGCTTCGGTTATTTCAAATCTCAACTGGAAATTCTTGAAATGATTTCTTCGGAGCGTAACCTCCTCATAAATTTAGACCCGAAACCAATACTCTTCGAGCTTCGGTTATTTCAAATCTCAACTGGAAATTCTTGAAATGATTTCTTCGGAGCGTAACCTCCTCATAAATTTAGACCCGAAACCAATGATGTTCGTTTGATCAAGATATTAGATCAATGAATCGATCTGTCTGTTATGCAACTTTGCCTTAGATTAAATCCAACATCTCTCCATATTTTCTTATCCTATCCTTCCACTTAATTTGATACGATGACTGACAGAGATTCAGATAATCAAATTCTCAAACCTTGTGCCCCGTTTATCCTATCCTTCACTTAACTTGATTTGATGGCTAACAGATATTCGAGTGATCGAATTCTCAATCATTTTGCCCCACTTATCCTATCCTTCCATTAATTCAATCTGATGACTGATGAATATTCAGATAATCAAATTCTCAAACCTTGTGCCCCATTTATCCTATCCTTCACTTAACTTGATCTGACGATTGAAGAATATTCGGGTGATCAAATTCTCAATCATTTTGGTTTGTCCTGTGGAGATGTTGATCCTGATCACGTTTTTGTACTGTGTTTTTCCTTCTGAGGTTTGATCTCTGCATACTATTCACTTCTCCTCCCGAGCTTATGATTTTCCTATTTTCCATCGTCGTTGTTGTTCTTTCCAACAATGAAAAGCACACGCTTCATGTAAAACATGCCAACAGTTAGGTCTTCATTTCCAAAATTAGGTCTTTTCCAAAATATATATTTTCTCCAAAAATAGGCTTGTGCCCATAATAGCATTCATTCTAAAAATAGGCATGTTCCCAACACCATTCATAGGCTCACCCTAATAAGGTATGAAGAAATAACCTTACCATTACATCGTCATATTCAACATAATTAAAATCACAAACATCAAGAAATAAGTTAAGATGTCTTTTGGCATCAATTGTTCCTTCTCCCGAAAATTCCTTCAAGGCACCCTTAGGGAGAACATTGAGGTCATGTTTCTCACCTCAAATATTTAAGGGGGAATCCCATACTCTTCTTCGGTTTCCAAATATTAGGTATTCTTGATTTCTTACATCACCTCCTCCACCTCCTTGTCTTTCTTCATGAGGTTCTCTTCGTGGTTGTTCATTTCTTCCCGCCATGTCTAGAGATATTTCAAGAATATGTTTTCCACTTCCTGGAATAGAGAGTTGCTTTCTTTTATTTCTAGTAGTGGGTCCCTTGTATTTGTCAAGCTTCAATACCAACCTTGTTCTTGTGATTCTCTAGCTAGTATTTGGTTTCTTCAGTCTTGTCGCTTGTCTCTCCTCTGTCTTCAAAGGATTTCTCTTTCTTCTTCTTGGACCAATGTCTTCCAAGATATTTTAAATTCTTCTCTGGTTTTGACTGTCGTTATTACCATATTATATCGCTGATGTAAGATGCTTCGTTGATTATTTAATCCAATTTCTAGGTGGGGTTGATTATCCTGGAGCAAAGTCATGTATCTTTCAAAAATGCTAAACCAGATTTCAAATTTCCATTCAAGTCCCTAGTATGGTTGCCAAAAATGTTAACGCTTGAATCCGTCAGGACTGAAACATAAACCTCAAGGGGATACAAATCCCCCTGTGTTTTTATAGAGGTGGTACTCCTCTTTGTTTTAATATTTTCTTGGAACTCTAGATTTTTAAGAATATAGGACTTTCAAGAAGTTCATCGTGATAATCAAAGAAATATAAAGATTGCAAGAAAAAGGTAACAAGATTTTTTTTTTTTTAAAGAGAGTTCCTCAGAAATGACCAAGAACTTCACACTTCATATACTTGAAAAATATAGACAAAATTTCCTCACATCCATCATAGTTAAACTAAAGATTTCTGATCACATAAAATAAAAGAAGATGGTCTGCATGCATAAGAGAAATATAATAGAGCTAACACATGGGGAGCTCAAATAAAGATTATGATAGATCAATCTCAAATAATTTATACTAAAAAATTAGAGTTATAAAATATAGCTAAAATTGATCCCGAAATAGTTCTCTTGGGATTTCTGAAAAATATATATTCTATTACAAAGCCTTGAAGTTTAAATGTGTTTGTCCTTAGGACTAGGATTGGGGGTCCCGCAGACCATAAAGAAAATATAAACAATAAGTAAGCCATAGAAATAGGATGGTGGGCGATGACAGAGTAGCAAGACCTAGAAAGAAGACACGAACAATTTATCAGATTTTGGTTAAATCTTTCTAGTCAAAGAAGCAGAGTAACTAGATGAAAAAATGATAAATAAAGCAAGATATGATTAATATGAACTTACTATGATGTTCTCTCTCCCATTCAATTTCTTACTACTGTCATTGTATTGTCTTCATTGATGGTTATAGGAACCGTCTCAACTGCTTCTTTCCCTTCTTTGGTTAATTTGTCAATTTCCTTTTTGAACCAATCTTCATTGTAGTTTTTCATTGATGCGACGTTTATTTAATTCTTGATTTTAATATTGAATAATTCACCTTCCAGGTATCTTAAGTCAAGATAAATTCCTTGTACTGCTTCCTCAATATCTTGATTTTTCACGGAATAATCAACTAGCCAATTGTCTATTTCTTCTTCATTATATTCGAGTATGCCATACAAATTTTCAGCTGATAACCCCTTAAATATATCAACTTGTTCATCAAATTGTTTCTTTGTTAGAAACAATATTGAATTGAGAATTAATTTAGGGTCTTGTACCTTGTTAGTGCCTCCCGCTAGATCTATCTTCGTGAGTATTTTGAACAATTCTTCTCTTTTTAGTATGTCTTCGCTGCATGCTTGAACAATTTTACTCAAATTCTTAATTTTTTCCTTCCAACAAGCATTTAGCTGTTTTATTCAACTTGGAGAAGGAATATCCGCTTCTCTTCTTCTCAATTATGTCATGTTTGAAACTTTAATTCCAAATGGTAAGACATCATCAATGTAGAAACAATTTTCATTCTTTAAATCAAATTGTAGATACTCATGAAAGGCATGTGCCCTTGAGCCAAAAGAAACAATATTTTTTGATACCTCCCATGCTTATGTTATTAGTGAGATTCTCCTTTGAATATTTTTTTCTACATAGCTTCATACCGCTGTGAGTAGACTTGAATATCCTTTCAACTTAATGGCGGGTGTAGTTGGTTTGAATATTGACAGAGGACTTGCCAGGATTGGAAGAGACATTAAGGAATTTTCCAATTCTCTGATCCTTTCTTTTAGCTTGAAATTTTCAACTTCTAATCCATCAATGGAATTGTCAAGAGAATCCCTAGTTTCCATGTGAATTTTAGATATTTGGGACGACTGCATGTATTTCAGGTCAACCTCTAAGCAAGATTTTCCTTTTTTGTTTTTCTGATCACCTCTTTCTACAATCAATGTTTTAGACTCCTTATAAAAAATGGCACTTTGAAAAGTGAAGGATTCATCTTCACTAAAAGTCTCATTTGCAACAAATTCCAATAAATAATTTTGTTGAGTTATATTTTCTAGTTGTTCCATCGCGGGAAATATTTTCTGAATATCCACCTCTAGCTCCATGTCATCCAGAGAAAATCTTTGGATGCCATTTTTTATAAGGTTGTCCTCTTTCTCTTGTATTAAATTCTTCCTTTTCTTTCTCACAGGTAACTTATGTGAATTTTCAATTTTCCCACGAGGAGGATTCTTCTCTCCTCCACCACTTGAACTATGGTTGGGTGAGTTGTTGGAGCATTTCTCTGGGATGTGGTAGTTTTGGGAGTAACAACTGGAGACTGGGCGCTCCTTTCATTGGGACCCTTTCCTTTTTTATTATAAAACTCATTAGTACTTAGTACTGTTTCTAGGTCACCAACTTCGTGTACAGGAGTATTTTGGTTGTTACCTTCTTATTCATCAGTCAAGGTAGTTTGGATGAACGAGTTACTAAATACCACCAAGAGCATGTGTTCTACAAATATTTTGTTAGGATCAAAGCCCTTGATTTTTTCAGAATACTTTAAGTTCACATTGTTGAAATGGCTTGAAAACTCATCAATTTTATTTATGTTTCTGAAAATGAAATCTCCAATCTTCCATGGCAAGGGGATAAATTGATTTTTCCTTTTTTCATGGAAAAAATGTAGCTATAAGTTGTATTTCCTTGCCACCTTTGTAATAAACAATTTTTCAGATACATGATATAAAAGAAAAGAGGGATTTTCTTTGGAACAAAATATCCTTATGACACTATGATTTTCCATTTGTTCTATCGTTCCATTTTTCTCTAAAAATTGGTTAGCCTAGTCAGATATCCTTGGAGTATTTTCACCAAACAACAACCCTTTTAAGACAGAGACAAAATCATTGTAAACTTCGTAAACATATAGAGAGGTATTATGTCTCCACAATGCTTGATACTAGAAGGGAACTGGATCTATTTCACAATTCACCCTCTTACTTGTAGTCAATTTTGGAAATTGACAAGAATACACTATAACAAATACCAATTAGGAAGACATAAAGAATTTTTTTTCCCTTTTATAGTGTGATAATTGGGATGATATTTCGATAGAAATCAATTTTCCCCAGTCAAAGATGGCCTGTTTTTTCAATGTAAAATACAAAATATTTAAAATCATGCGAGAAATGGTAGTAGTGCTTTCCTAACCTGTCAACTTGGTGAACAACCACACAATCTCTTGAAAGGGGTTTTTAAAAGATTCTATCTAGATCCTGGTTATGTCTTCTATAATAGATGCAGGATTCTCAAAATATTCAGGCAAGAGGTCAAGGAATTTTTTATGTTTCTTTAGAAAATATCTGCAGTCTTCTCCTTTGAAGGTAAGTGTTGGCTTTGGGAGCTTCAACATATTGAGAAAATCTTGCGGTGAAATGGAAATGGGGGAATGGTCTTGGAGTTGTATAATTATCTGGCTTGGCACGTAGTTCTCCACACACCATGCAACAAGTTCTTTACAATCAAATACCTCATGAGAACACCCTACGCGAGCAATTTAGGATGCCCAGATTACATCTTTCTGTGTAGGAGGAGAGGAGTAATATGAATATGATCTGAACCACTAAAAGTTTTGGTCTTCACGAAAAAATATTTTTAAAGTATCACTACAAATATGTTGTCTAGTTGTCACTGCCATTAGGTTGATGTGAGTATTTTTTCAACTGAATAATAACTTGAAATAAATCTTTTCATAGAGATGACCATAATATAATCCTTTGGAAAATGGAGAATTAATGAAATTTAATGAGTAATATCCTCAAGTCTTTTGCCATCAATGACAATATTTTTGGACCCTGCATAATCAATTATGAGCATTAAACAACATTTAATGCATATTGGAAAAATCACGAGAATGGTGGGGATAGATGAGAGCATATTTGAATATGAATCTTTTCATGAACCTACGAACCCGTCGATTTTTGGAATATGACTAAGTATGGTAACTAGAGAAAGGGATAGAAGAAGGGAAAAAGGAAAGAGGGAATAGAAATGGAAAAATAGAAAGGGGAAGGAAATTTCGAAAGCAGGAATTGATCTCAACAAGTTGTGATTTACAAATGAGGTAGCGATAACCTTTAAATATTAGGAAACCTTGGCACTATAAACCATCAAAATTAATAATACATCAACTTCCCATGATAAAATATGGATAGGTCATGGATGACCCCCAAAATAGCCTCAAACAATAATAAAATATGCTAATACACCAAAATGTCCCATCACGAATGGCATGTGTGAGAGTAGGATGCCAAATAAAGGGTGTTGTCATGCTCTATAAGGGTAGAAAGGCCACATCTCATCATCAAAAGTTGCAAATAATGGTGAAGTGTCACACCTCCTCATAAAAGGTCACGTCTCATCATCCAAATCGATGCCCTAGTGGTGTGTATACCCCATCATCACCCACAACATCATAGTGCATGATTCCATAATCAATATGCTCAAAATCCAAGGTGAAAAGGCCAATGTAAAGTGTAAGTTTTAAACCCGTGAAGTAAAGCAATGCATACAGATTCTTAAGCAAGACAAAAATTAATCAATGGCTCATACACATAGTACACAAAGATTTACGTTGGGAATCCTTAACCGGGAGAAAACCAACCTTCCTTGGTGCTGCACCTTTCAACTCTTCATTGTATTAATTTCACCATTCAAAATACAATATATAAAATATTTTAGGTATTCTGTAGCTACCAAAAACCTAATACCTTAATCCAGGATTAATTTAGAAAACCGCTAAAAATAGAAAAATCCGCTAAAATAGCAAAAACCACCCAAAAAACAATTTCAGGGCACTGCGTGTAACCAAAGGGGGCCAAACTTTACCCCCCAGGGACCCCCCCAGGAAAGCACCCGATGCACATGAATCAAAGAGCGAAGGAATTTGGGATCGTCAAAAGTAGTTGTTGAATCTGATGCGCCCACACACACACATGCAAAGAATATAACACATACCCAACATTCTCCCACTTGTTGTTTTCTTTGCATACATAGGTTCACATGATTACATAGTCAACAATCCAGGGCAACAATTCCCATTGTTCCTCTACACCAGGAGAACTTCTATGTGATCACAAACTTTGTTAATGAATCTGCAACATTCTTCAAAGTGTCAACCTTTTCCAACAACACCTTATTTTCTTTAACCATGTCTCTCACAAAGTAATATTGAACATCAATATTCTTTGTCTTCAAATGATAAGCAGGGTTCTTTGATAAAAATATTGCACTCTGACTATCACAATATAATCTCACTGTATGTTGTACCAAACCAATACCTGTACACAATCTTTGTAACCATACTGTTTCCTTTCTTGCATGAGTGGCTTCCATGTATTCAACTTCTGTAGTTGAGAGTGACACTACAACCTGTCGTTTGGTCATCCGACTGATTGGAGATCTCCAACCCAATTTGCATCAACAAACCCATGTATGTCCAACACTCTATCCAATATTGGTCTTCCTTGGTAGCATAATCCATAACTAGTAGTGCCACGCAAATACCTGAAGACCCTCTTTACTGTTGTCTAATGCTCCTTCCCTGGTTTTGACATATACTTGTTCAAAACTCCCACTGCATGTGAAATGTTTGGTCTAGCACAGACCATTGCATACATCAAATTGCCAACTGCATTGGCATACAAAACATGGGACATGTCCTCTTCTTCTTCCTGTGTCTTGGGACACTGATCTGTAGATAAGTTTACACCTAGAGGAATATGAAGCTTGACCAGTTTACTTCCATGCATATTAAACCTCTGCAATATCGTCTCAACATATTTTCTCTGATTCAACCAGAGTTTCCTATTTTCACAATCTCTTTTAACCTCCATTCCCAGAATGAAGTCTGTAGCACCAAGATCCTTCATGTCAAATTTGGAGGATAGCTGTGATTTCACCTCCTTGATAACATCCATGTTATTTCTTACTAGCAACATGTCATCAACATACAACTACATAAATGAAGTGATTACCAACATGCTTGGAATATACACAGTGATCAGCCTTGCTTCTCACAAATCCCAATCCAAGGATGTATCTGTCAAAATTTTGGTACCACATCCTAGGTGATTGATTCAGACCATATAGTGACTTATTTAGCTTACATACCATATAGTGACTTCTTTAGCTTACATACTAACACTTTCTTTCCCTTCACTACAAATCCTTTTGGCTGCTTCATGTAGATTTCTTCTTCCAGATGCCCATGTGGGAATGTTGTCTTCACATTCTTTTGTTCCACTTCAAGATCAAAAGAAACAACAGTAGATAAAATAAATCTAATAGAATTTAACTTGGAAATATGAGAAAGAATCTCACCAAAGTCAATTCCCTCTACCTGGAAATAACCTTTTGCTACTAATCGAGATTTTTATTTCTCCACTTTTCCTTCTGCATTAAACTTCTTCTTAAACAACCATTTTCTACCAACAAATTTTCTTCCAGCTGGAAACTCAACTAGATCCCATGCCTCATTATTATCCAAGGCATCCATTTCTTCAACCATGGCCTTCTTCCAAAGTTTACTATCCTATGAATTCACTTCTTCCTTGATAGTTCTGGGATCATCATCAGTAATAGATAAAGCAAAATTAGAATGAAAACCAGGTGGACTATACCTTTCTGGTTGCCTTCTTTCCCTCACCGATCTTCTCAATATTGGGGTATGAGGTTCTTCTTCTTCTGCTTCATCTTCTTCAATTGATTCATATTTTTCACCATCCAACTCAAACTCTATTTTCTCAGGTTCTTCTTGCCTTGGTAGGAATTCCTATTTGGGAACATATTTCACCTCTCTAAAAACAACATCCCAACTGTAAAAAATCTTCTTAGTTTTTGGGTTCCAAAGATTGTAACCTTTAACACCATATTTATAACCGATAAAGATACACTTTTCGTCTTTATTATCCAGCTTACTCCTATTTTCCTTTGGAACATGTACATAAGAATCACAACCAAATGCTCTCAGATGTTCAAGAGAGGGTTTCTTACCAGTCCATACCTCGTGTGGATTTTTATCATCCAACACAGATGGGTGTGATTGATTGACTAGGTAACATGTTGTATCCACTGCCTCTGCCAAAAATTCATGTCCTAACTTGACACCACTAAGCATTCTCCTTATTTTTCCATCAGTGTCCAGTTCATCCTTTATACAACTCCATTATGCTGAGTTGTGTATGGATTAGTCTTCTACCTTGCTATACCACACTTCTTACAGAATTCTTTGAATTCATTTCCGAAAAATTCTCCACCATTATTTGTCTTCAATACCTTTATTTTCTTCTCTATGTGATTATCTACCAAAGACTTAAACTCTTTTAATTTATCAAATACCTCATATTTCTTTCTAAGAAAATAAATCCATGTGTTCCTTGAGAAATAATCTATGAATGAAATGTAATACACAGATTTAACTAGTGATGGAACAGGCACAGGTCCGAACACATCAATGTGTATCAACTCTAAGATCCCCTTTTCTCTTGTAGCACCTGATGGGAATCTTAATCGATTTTGTTTACCATATATGCAATGTTCACAAAAATCAAAATACAGAGTGCAATTAGACATACCTTCAACCATACCTTTACTGTGTAGTGTTCGAAGGCCCTTTTCTCGAATATGCCCCAGTCTTTGATGCCACGACATGGTCTTATTTCCAGAGACAATATTGGTCTTGTCTTCTTTATTTATTTTCTTAGGGAAAAAAAAACTATTACACCCATCTGTATAAGTGATTCCCAACAAACTGTACACATTTCCTCACCGAACTCCCCTCATCAACACCATTTCTCCTCATACCATCTTGCAAGTTCCCTTTGCCAATACAGTATCCACACCTGCATCATCCAACTTGCTTACAAATATTAGTCTCCTGGCTAGTTTTGGAATGTGCATAACCCCAGGGAGAGTTCTAATTCTTCCATATTTTACAAATAACCTAAACCTTCCACGTCCCATGATTTTGGTTGTCGAGTCATCTCCTAGGAATACATCACCACCATCATATTTTTCATATTCATAGAACCACTCCCCATGAGGATTCATATGATATGATGCACCCGAGTCGATCAACCATACACCACGGTATGAATGTGTACCTGTAGATGCCAGGTAAACATCACCTCCTTCTTCAATGGAGGTTTTTGTGTCTGTGGAAGAGGCATTATCAGATCCCTTTGGTTTATCAACCTTCTTAAACTTGCAATCTTTCTTATAATTCCCTACTTTACCACACTTCCAACATTTCCTCAAATATTTTCCTGGAGACTTAGATCTACCTGTAGATTTAGATTCCCCCTCGAAGGCTTACCAAGATTCTTGTCTTGGGTACGACCTCTTACAAATAAAGCATATTTTCTCTAACCATCCATTCTTTTTCACTTCATCTCGTTAGATAACAATGATGCAACTACATCCTCACACTTCAATGTAGATTGAGTGGTACTACCAATTCCTACAACCATATTATCCCAAGAGTCTAGAAAAGAACATAACAAAGTAATACACTTATCTTCTTCTACAATCATAATATTAACAAAGACAAGCTGACTTACTAGAGTATTGAAGGCATTTAGATGTTCTATCATAGAATCTCCATCTTCCATCCTAAGATGATACAACTTCTTTGGAAGAAACAACTTGTTTACCAGGGACTTTGATTGATACACATTCCCTAACTTATCCCATAGTTCCTTGGCTATAGATTCTCCTGAGACATTCAACAACACTAAATTTTCCAGACAAAATTGAATAGTACTCCTTGCTCTTCTATCCAACTTCTCCCAATATTCCTTTGACATACCAGTAGGTTGTGTACTAGTAGTTTTTGTACTAGTATTTTGTGTACTAGTAGTCTGTGTTCTAGTAGACTATGTACCAGTAAGATGTGTACCAGTATCCACAATGATACATCTTTCTTTGTCTACAAGAAGGTCCTCCATCTTGAGCTTCCATAGCTAAAGTTTTTTACCATTGAACTTCTCTATCTCAATTCTAGAAGAGATTTCCATTCCTCTTTCTACTCTTGAATCACCACCAAAAAATCTCTCACTGAACCCATGTTTATCAGAGACCCAAGCTAAACTTTATCTATCAAGATCGATCCAAACCCTCAACAACAAAGGAGTCCCCCTGAAGCCAAAAACGATCTCTGATACCACATGTAAGTTTTAAACCTTGTTGTGTTTCTTATATTAATAGTAAAATGCACACATTAACTATCAATCTGGGATTTGTAATCTGTGAGTTACAAGACACCAGTAAGAGAGGTAATTCTAATGTCACGAGTATAGAAATAATCTAGATTATGCATGCTGAAAATAAAGCAAACTGTCAAACTAAAACAAACTTTGGTTGTCTTTCACAGAGGGGCTATCTACTCCATTGTGGCACGTGCAAGTATGAGATGGATTCCTTTGATAGATCAAATCTGTTATTTGACCCAGAAAGTTAATTATGCAATCACACTCTGAAAAGGAAACAACACATCAATCATCAAGGCATAGCATGGGTAGTTCGATAGCCAGTATATTGGGTATGTTGTGATTCACAATAATCTATTGTGAACTTCACTAGTTCTTTTCCAATATATTTGACTATTGATGCCAATGTCTATGTTCACTAAGAGAAATCAAATTTATAAAAACATAAACATGGCATATGAAAAAATAGAGTAAGTAAAGATTTTAAGAAATTATATGATCAAAATCCTAAAATGAACTATATTGCTAAGATCTGAAACTGTTAGAGATGATGAATTAAATTGAGAAATCAAAGCTACAACTAATCTAATAGTTAAACTATCGAAATCAACTATTAACACTAATCTACAAGAATGCTGACCTTTGTTGGGTGGTGGGCCCTTGCCGCTTCAACAGGTCAACGATTGGAGTCTACAGTAAGTCGGTTTTCGATCAACACATTACTCTTACTTGGATCTCAAAACATGAAATTAGATTATGCTAAAAACTCAATTCACATCCATTCATTATGACTCAATAATAAAGACATGGAAATAAATGAAACTCTTATACTAAACTCAAACCCAAGATATGTTCTACAATATGAGATACTTCTCTGACATACTGTGATATCTATGCTCTCTATGCTCTCTCAACCACCATCCTTTCCACAACTATTTAAATAGTCTGAGTCATGAAACACAAAGAGGTGAAATCTTAATCATATCAACAATTGTCAAATTTACACACTCGGTTACATATTTTAAGCTTCATCCTCATGACACAAAGTGCATGAGGATGAAAAAATAATTAAACTAGCTCAATATAGTCTTGCTAGAAACTTTGATGATCTAATAAACAGTCAATAAATATCTTATGCACGATCTAGAGCTTAACTTGGCATACTCTGTTTCCTCTACTGGTACTAGATCATAACAAGCGAGACACGATGGATAGTACCGGATCCGAACAATGCACAATTGGTTGGTACCAGACTAAAACAGGTTGTGGGCATTGGTACCGGATCATGACAGTGAGTGATCGGTGGGTATTGGATCTAAACAAAAGGTTCTCTTGATACCATATGGCTTGGCTGACATAAGAGTGTCAGACTTGTCCAAAGGTCAAAGGCTACATATATAAATTTCAACATTAGCACATGAAATATTTAATCTCCTAGCTTAATAAACCACAAAATGCATGAATTCAAATATACTTTACCTCATGACCTTTTAAGTGACTGGAGATAGTGTTCTTTGTCATTTATCCAAGCTTAGGTAGGCCAAAAAGGTGTAAATGAGTATAATATGGTGTTGGGGATGTCAATTTAGAGACTCAACATTCCCCCATGCCAAAATCATTGCATGTCCTCATGAAACTTAAACATACTCAAAATTTTACAAAACTTAAGACTCCATTCTCTTTAATCCTGTGGATCAATGATGTTGACAGTTGAATCTTCTTCCTTCAACTCCATTTTTA
This sequence comes from Picea engelmannii, assembly GCA_009831015.1. NCBI lineage: Eukaryota > Viridiplantae > Streptophyta > Pinopsida > Pinales > Pinaceae > Picea > Picea engelmannii. Next base: position 780,782 of record ML778297.1, on the reverse strand, counting down.
TGACCCTAGTGTATTGTAAGAGTCTTATTACCTTTTTGAAATTATTAGAAGTCTATTCATGGTCATCTTGGAGTTTCTAGTTGGTTTCCTTCAGTTGCTCATTTTCCTTCTTGATATACCCATCCAGTGGCTAGTATTCCTTCACCTCTTGTTTTAGTTCTTGGTTTTGTTTTTGTAGCTCCTCAATCTTCTTCCTCATATGTTATTTTGTCAAGGTCTTCATTGAATCCATTGTTTCCAACTATATGTGTTCTCTTTCTTCCACTTCCTCTCTCATCCCACACAAAGTAATAGTAACTTGGTCCTCAGTTAAGCTAGGAATGTCATCCTGGACTAGCAGGTCTAGAGGAGAGGAGGAAAAATCTACTGGATCTTCATGTGTAAGAGGACTAACAACTGCTTTTCCTTTGTTTTCCATTCTCCTTGTGGTTATCTTAGAAGGAGGTGATGGATTCTTCTTCTTAGAAGTGATAAAAAGTTTTCTCTTCCTCTTTTCTATCTGTGGAATGGTTGCAGGAGGTTGTTTTATAGACCGTTCACCTTTATTCTTTAAGCTACTCTTTTCTTTCCTCAAGGGTTTTGATTTATGAACCTTCTCCTCAAGTGCTACTATTGAGATCTCTTATACTAATTAGGATGATCTAGGTGGATATCGGTGGCCACCCACCTTTTTCGACATTCTCAAAACAATTTTCTGGCAATTTTGGCAATTTACTATTTTTAGCAGTTTTTAACTTCCGGGGCCATTTTGAGGGCCCAAATGAAGGTTTTTTTAAACAGAGGTTCTCAATGATACATGAATTCATGATTGAGCCCCCAAAATTAATCTCCTCAATGATACCTTTCCAATGATCTATCATACGCCTAAAACAAAGATCATGTGCAAAAGTTACGACCCCAGGAAGTTGATGTACTAACTTACCCAAATGGGGCCCACATGAATTTTGGCGCTTCATCTACTAGGGTTAGGTTTTTGGATGTCTAGGGTTTTTGTAATCCCTGTTTATTGTAAAAATTCCTTCAGAGCCTGATTGTAATCATCTTCTTGCGAATGCGAGTAGCCGTCACATCTCTTCTCAGAGATAAGCTGCCACCATTCTATTGAGTCTTTCACTCTGTATTTTACAGTCTCTGTACATTTATTTAATTAATATAAATAATGTATTATTGTATATCTATTTTTATGGTTGCATCTATGATATATTTCCATTATATTATTGAATATCTGTGATATCTCTGTGCATTTCTTTATTATATCTCTGATCTCATTTCGTGCCGAAGATAATCTGGATCAGTGGTATCAGAGCAGGTTGTTCTTGATCATTTTTTTAGTGCATGCACCTGACGAGGTCCGAGTATATAAATTTGGGTCTCGAGCTTGTCTCTATTGATGACAATCTCTCTTGCACACCCAAGAAACCCTCAATGGTGGAAGAAAAGAAAAATGATGGAGCAGACGATCCTATCAATCTGTTGCTTGAGAAATCTCTCACACGACAGAGGGATGAAATGATGGAGAATTTTTCCCACATCCTTCAACGCCTCCCAATAGCGTCATGCACATATTCATCAAGCAGCCACTTTGGAGGCACCTCACATTTTAAGGTACAGGTCAATTTTGATATTCCTATATTTGAAGGTCATATAGATGCAGATGCCCTAGATAAATGGTTAAATCTGTTAGAAGGTTATTTCTCTATTCACAATTTTTTCAACAGAGAAAAGATCATCTTTGCGCTCCTTAAGGCTCTCCCTCATGTAAAACATTGGTGGGAAACTTACTGGGAGCAAATTTCCACAGAGAAGTCCGGAATATATGGGGCCGAGCCCACTTGGGATTTTTGTGTGGATGTGGTAAAGGAACAATATTATCCTGTTGGCAACTATGAGGGCCAATACATGAGATGTACCACATTGTGGCAAGAGAGGGGCCAAGCAGTTCCAGAGTTCACCAATACCTTCCATACCTTGTGAACCAAGCTCGGTATCAAAGACTCCGAACGACATTTGGTTTTAAAATACCGTGGGGCTCTACACAGATACATCCAAACTGAAATGGAATTTCTGGACATCTCATCACTTGGTGCTGCCTATCGATATGTTGTTAAAATCGAGAAGAAATTTAAGCACTAGAACAAACAAGAGTTCAGGTCTGCAAATCCGCAAAAACCAAAGTATGACAAAGACAACCCTAACAAACAGTCTCTCGAAAACCAGTCCAAGCCATAGGAAAAGAAGGGCCACGGGAAGACAAAGAAGGACACCAGAAAATGGTGTGATTTCCACAAAATCCCCTGGCACACCACTGATGAATGTCGCTTAAAACATTCATTGGTGGTTGAGATAAAAGAAAAGGATTTGAACCTTGATTCAGAATTTGATTATGAAAATACTGGTAAAGGACAGATCATTGACGCAGCCCCACTGTTATTGTCACGACCACAACAATTCAACTAGAAGAACCAACAGATCCTAAAGAGGGGGAGCACCTTTTTCATTCACAGATGTGGGTGAAGGGGACCCCGCTGCATTTTATCATTGATAGTGGAAGCCAGAAGAACCTCATCTCAGTAGAGGTTGTCAAACAGTTGGGATTGTTGACAACACCAAACCCAAAACCATACAACATCGGGTGGCTTCAACAAGGATGAGATCTTCGTGTCAACCAACAATGTTGATTGTCATATGGCATCCAATCCATCAAGGATGAGGTATTATGTGATGTTTCTCCACTGGATGTTTGTGATGTTCTCTTGGGCCAACCATATATGTGGATACGCCATGTTGTTTATGAGTCTCAACCTCGTAGTGTCATTGTTAATTTGGGGGGTCATCTCTACAGAATACCAGAGGTAGTTCCAACTATTGTTCCACCTAAAATGTGTCGCAAGGTAGTATATCATACTGCAAAATTCATCTTCTTCACAATTTGTTCAAAAGGGGAACAAAAGGACACTGCAACCACTACAACCTCGCCCCCCTGCACCTTCTATCCAACAGAATCAAGTCGACAAGGTTGTATAAAAGTGAAAAGATTCCTTCTACACACCATCCTCTCATGTAGCTTGACTTGTTGAACAACCTCAGCTTCAACAGGTTCATGACAGACTTCCACAAACTAAGCAGTGCGACATCTCCAACAATACAAGCAACTCACTAAGATGTAGATTCAACAAACGCTTTTTCCTCTCCCTAGGGAACTCAAAAAAATGGAGACCATTGCTTCATAATGAGGGAATATTGATCCAGGTGGATATCAATGGCCACCCACCTTTTCCTACTGGATCAAAACAGTTTTCTGGCAATTTTGGCAATTTACTATTTTTAACAGTTTTTAACTTTCGGGGCCATTTTGAGGGCCCAGATGAAGGTTTTTCAAGATTGAAGTTCTAAATGATATTCTAAGGAATAATTGAGCCCCCAAAATGAATCTCCTCGATGATACCTTTCCAACGAGCTATCATACGCCTAAAACAAAGATTATATGCAAAAGTTACGACCCTGGGAAGTTGATGTACTAACTTACCCAAATGGGGCCCACATGACTTTTTGCACTTCATCTCCTAGGATTAGGTTTTTGGATGTCTAGGATTTTTGGCATTCTTGTTTATTGTAAAAATGCCTTCAGAGCCTGATTATAATCATCTTCTTGTGAATGCGAGTAGCTGTCACATCTCTTCTCGGAAATAAGTTGCCACCATTATATCAAGTCTTTCACTTTGTATTTTACAGTCTTTGTACATTTATTTCATTAATAGAAATCGTGTATTACTGTATATCTGTGTTTATGGTTGCATATATGATATATTTCTATTATATTATTGAATATCTGGGATATCTCTGTGCATTTCTTTATTATATCTCTGATCTCATTTCGTGCCGAAGATAATTCGGATCATCAGATTTATCTTTTGATTCTTGAATTTTAAGAGCCTTATTAACTGAGGAAGAGGGCCCTACTTGTTTACTCAAAGAGTCATGAGTTTTTTGGTCTTTTATCATTCTAGCTTTATCTTTTTGTCTCACTGCGTTGGAGGATTATGGAGCTACCTTATATTTCTTACCCTTTTTCTTCTTAGGTTTCTCATCTTCATCTGGAGCAGGCTGTGCTTCCTCTACAGGTTCATTTTCTGTGGAAAAGTGTTGAGTGATGAGGGTTTTCCAACTAAACCTTTACTTCTTGATTTCATGTATAACTAGCATTTTGATAATACCTTGATGATAAATACTAGTCTTCTCAGTTTTAGATAAGGATTTGACACCTCTCACCATCTTGTTCAGGCTCATCCATAAAAAGTATGGAAAGTCAATCTCGGGACCTCCTTCAAAGTGAAACAAAATCCTAAGGTGATATAGGAAAGTTACAACATACCTTCCTTCACAAGTGAGGAATCGTTGGAGGCTGAAAAGCATTGGATGATATTCCTCCTTAATACAGTTTATAGAAATCCCCTTTTTCCAATCAGGGTGTTGATGGTCATATTTCAAAAATCTTTGGCACATTTCCTTATTAATTCCTACTCCTTTGAAATACTTGTCTCCTCTGCTAGGCAATCTTGTGGCCTCCCTTAGAGTTGCTTCATTGATTTTTAGCTGCAGGTTACCTATGTGCACAATTTATCCATCGTAACTTTGGGTGAACGCATGAGATACCCCCTTCATGACAACCTGTGAATTTTTCTAAAAATGGGATCGAACCCGCTCTGGTATACTTATCTCTACACGGCTGGAACTCCTTGGTATCCCTATAAACCTGGAAGATCAGTTCATGCCTACTCACAACCATCCTTATAAACTTTGAGTGTAAACTAGGCTATGGGCGTAAAAGTTTGGTTGACTGTGAGCGTAAGGGTTTGGTACCAGATACTACAGAGAAGAGATGTCAGGTTAAATAGTAGGCTCTGTAATGGAGAAAAGATGGGTAATGGCAGGGAAAACAGGAATGAACATAGTGATGGCATCGATAATTCAAAAGGTGCGTTTAATGAAAATGATGCGAAGGAAATTAATATGTGATGAGGCTCATCTGGATGGATTTGCCACCCAGATAAGCCATTTCATTATGCCCATTAGTACAATTATGGGAACAAGACATTTGGTAGCAGTCATGATGACAGTTAAAACATCCTTGTCGTTCGGGATAGGAAATTGGAACTTCAAGCAATGAATTTGATGTTGAATCGTGCAACATGATACGAGGTAAATTCGTGGTTACTAAGGGTAAAGCACATTCTTGGTTTAGAGTCATGGTTCATCATTACTGGGCATACTCATTTCAGTTCATAACTACATTCAATCAAATTTGATGTGATTTTTCCCTCAACGTCTTTTTGAGCGCTTATGTGATGAGGAAGTTAATTAGGGTTAAGCATATGGGTATGAGGGAAGTAAAATAATAGTTAAGCGCATGGTTTTAAAAATAAGGTCATAAGATCTAGTATACAATTTCATACCTATTATAGTTTTATAAGCAAAGAAAAATAAATGATACCATGTTACCTTTGATTTTACCATTGCATAACCAATACCCATATGTTATTCATGATCAGAAGCATATGCGACTGCCTTTGAAGCTTGCAAATTATCAGAGTTCATCTTTTAGGTTGGAGTTTTCTAGAGGATTAGTACTGGAATTTCCTATACCTCATGAAACTTCTTTATTCTATGCGTGTTTTTGAATTTCTTCCTTTGTGTCTAGTTTTGTAGGGCTTTAAGGTGAACATGCTAGTCTCTAAATATGAGACGTGAGTCTGGAAAAGAGTCCTAAAAGAGGCTCTTTGACCCTCCCTCATGCCAAAGGTGTTGCATATCCTTATGGAAAAATGTCTGACACACTGTATCACAATGAAAGAAAATTGATAAGAGAAGAGAAACCAAATCAAATTCCAAAAGTACATATGTCACCTAGCATATGATCTCATGCCTTATTTGTTGTTAAAAATGAAATTGCCTTTCTTCTGATGACTTATTGACAAGCACAACATTCAACAATGAAAACAAGGAGGTTTTTGGTATTTTCCCATAAGAACAGATCCAACCTAACTTGCTTCAGAGATTTACTATCATTAGATATTATGGATAAATTACATAGTATAAGTATATTAGACTCCCTAGTCAGGGTCCCACTCTTAAGAAGTTTCCTTCTTAGGTAATGTAGGATTTAGATGTAATACTGGTAGAGTTGACTTAGGGTAATTCTCAAATGGACATTTGCTTGTAGTATTCATTTTGTTTGTTAATCTGGAATTTGTATATTATAAATGACAAAAGTGACATTTTCTTGTAGTATTCAATTGTTTTTAATGACAAAAGTGAATTTTTCAATCAAACAAGTATAAATGAGTCATTTCTCAAACCAAAACCCACTGGGAGCAAGATTGTCCAGTACTCCGGTGGGGTAGTTGTGTTATTTAGTGAGAGACATATATTCCCTAGGAAGAATGCCCCATTTCCAATAGGCATGTTCAGTACCTTGATGGGTTTGCCTAGTCATACCACAGACTGATACCCGCTGCCAGTAGACCTATTCACTATCCCGATGGGTTAGTCTCTTAAACCCTTTTTCTATCAGAGGCTTCATGTCCCATAGTCACCTATTTTTGTTTTTGTTAAAGAGTGCTTTTGCACAGGTGACAGGGGGAGGCTTGTCTAAAAACCATTTTACAGGCTGGGATGGTATTGTCTTAGAAGATATACTCTCTTATTTGAATGTCTTTAAAGATTTGTTTGAAAGAAAAATAAACGGATGTATGTATGTTATTCGTTTAGAATATTCCAGATGTATGGTCTATCTGATTTTGTCCATAAGAGAATGACCTAAAGTTACCTTAGGGTACTGATGCATCCTCTTCCATAAAATTTTCCTAGAGTGCCCATGACAAAGAGTGTTCATATACTCATATGCTACTCTTTAGTAAAGATAGTCCAATGATTACTGTTGAAGTCTAGTTAGGATGAAATAATTACTTGTAGGATAATATTTTTAATCCCTTTAATCATGCTGAAGTACTGATGTTGTTTTTAATGGAATTTTTTATGAAGGAAACCTCTAAACTTTAAATCAGGTTAAGCATGGTTCCTTATCGAGAAACATAGGCAAAATAAATTATATCTTCTTTGTTAAGCAACAGAACCAAAAGAAATTAAAATACTTTCCTTTAGCTAGCAACTGAACCAAAAGAAATTAAAATACTTCCCTTAAATCAACAACTGAACCAAAAGAAATTATATCTTCATGAAAGATGCCATTTGATGTTGCATTCAACTCCTTGGTTCCATCTTAAGTGCTTACTGCAAGGATTCACACTTCATATTAATTGACATCGGATATTGAAATAGGCATAGCATTCTTTGTTGATTAGAAAATAGGTGATATGTCCTGATAGTACCAGACCAGAACAAATTTTTTGGTACCGGCTCAACACTACTGGTACCAGACCATAACAAAGTATTGTTGATGCTTAAAAAAACTGATGTTTTAGCAAGTTTGTGAAAGATAAAATAAATTACAAAAATCTACTAACAAAAATAAAATGTGAAAGTAAAACAAAGGAGGTGAGAATGCATTGTTACCTTCAGCTTATTAAAAAAACACAGCCCACACACCTATGTACAAATTTTTAAAAATCAATCAATCAATAAATGTGGATCAGTAGGAAGATATGCTTCCTTACTCATCACTTTCATATCTAAATTCTATAGCACACGTGTCAAAAATTCCTCTTTTGACAAGGGTTTGTTATAAATTCTCAACTGGTGACCATTCATGAGTAGGGGTGTCTGATGTTTGTCAATTGTATTTATCCTGATTGAACCATTATCATAGACAATGTCAATCTCATAAGGTCCCAACCAATGAGTAGTTAACCTACCTTTGAATTTCTTGAACCTGTTGTCACACAATAATGCCCAATCTCCTGGTTGAAATTTTTTCTTTTTGAGATACTTGTCATGCCATTTTGTCCTCTTCTCTTGAATAAGGGTGGTTGTTTGAAGTGCTTCCTGCCTGATTTCATCCACCTCATTAAGCTACAAGAGTCTTTGTTGTTGGGCTTCATCTAAGTTCATTCCAACTTGTACAACAGTCCTGAAGGTCTTGATCTGCAATTCTATGGGGAGAAGCACCTGCTTCCCATACACCAACTCATAAGGTGTATGTCATGTTGTATTCCTCCAGGTGCTTCTATAATCCCATAAGGCTTCTAGTAATCTATCAACCCAATCTTTGTGGTGTAGATGTATTGTTTTAGTAAGAATGGATTCAATGACTTTGTTGGTAGATTCTACTTTCCCATTCACCTGAGGATGATAAGGTGTATATTTCTCGTGCTTGATTTGGTACTGTTATGTAACAACTTTGACCAGATTAGAGGTAAATTTAGTCCTCTGATTAGTCACAATTTCTCTAGGTACACCAAATCTAGTAAAAATTTCATTAAAAAGGAAATCTACAATTGATTTTTCACTTGTAGACTATAAAGATTTTTCTTCAACCCACTTAGTCACATAGTCAGTACATACAAGTATATACTTTTTATTTTTAGATGCAGGATTAATGGGTCATACAAAATCTAATTCCCATTTCTCAAAAGGTTCAATGACTACTTGGGATTGAAGTGGCATTTGGTCTCGTGTAGTAGGCTTACCCATTCGTTGGATTTCATCACAATTGGATACATAAGTTCTGACATCCTTGAAAATATTAGGCCAATAATAACCAGATTGCAAAAATTTATAGGCGGTCCTCTTGTCAACAAAGTGGCCTCCACAAGGACCATCATGGCAGGATTGTAGAATATCATGGATCTCATATTCCCTTACACATATTCTGATTACCAAATCTGACCCTGTTTTATAAAGACAATCATCATGCCACATGTAGTTTGAACTTAGCTAAATTACTTTCTATTTTTCTCTAGGAGGCAATTTCTGAGGCATCTTCCCTATCACAATATAGTTAGCTACATCTGCATACCAAAGAGTAAATGTAGAAATAGCAAACAAATTTTCATCAGGAAAGTTATCATCTACTGGTGCATTATCTCCCGGATGAATCATTCTAGATAAGAAATCAGCCACAAGATTATCCTTACCAGGTCTATCAATAATATTGATATTAAACTCTTGTAATAATAAAAACCATATTGTAACTCTAGGGTTTGTTACAGGTTTTTTCATTAAGAATTTGATGGCTGAATGATCAGTGTGTACAAAATCTTGATATCTGATAATATAATGTCTAAATGTATTGATAGCATGGACTACAGATAACAATTTTTTTTCTATGACCGTATAATTAACTTCTGTCGGGGAAAGGATTTCACTGACAAAGTAAATAACATAAGGCATTTGATTTTACCTATGTCCAAGAACTGCCCCCAGGGTTGTGTCTGAGGCATCAGTACATATATGAAAAGGAAGGGACCAATTTGGTCCTCTTAAAACAAGGGTACTTGAAAATTTCTTTTTCAGAATCTCAAAAGGTACTTGGCATTCATCATTCCAATTAAATTCATCTTCTTTAGATAATAACTTGAATAAAGGGGTAGCTAATCTTGTAAAACTCATAATGAATATTCTATAATAGCTAACATGCCCTAAAAAGTTTCAAACTTTTGTTTGTGAGGAAGGTATTCTGATTTGTGTGATAATATGAATCTTTGCGGGATCAACTCTAATTCCAGAACCAAAAATGTGATGTTTGAAAACAATACCTTTAGTGAGAATCATCTTTGAATTTTGATTACTTAGGGAAAGATCAGTTTCCCTACACCTAATCAAGACTTTTTATAGACTGGTCAAAGCTTCTTGGAAGTCATCTCCATGGACTATAAAGTCATCCATGTAGATTTCCATGCAATCATTGGTCAAGTCAGAGAAAATGGCTAGGACAACCCTTTGGAAAGTGGTTGGGGCATTGCAAATTCCAAAAGGAAGAACCCTGTAAGCATAGGTTCCCCATGGGCAGGTGAAAGTGGTCCTTTCCTTGTCTTTAGGTGCTATTTATATTTGGTTATAACCACTAAACCCATCTAGGAATGAGAAATACTTCTTTCTGGACAAGGTATCCAACACTTGATCAATAAATGGTAAGGGAAAATAATCCCTATGGGTGGCCTTGTTAAACTCCCTAAAGTCTACACATATTCTCCACTTAACATTTTTCTTGGGAACTATGACAAGTGGAGACACCCATTGACTATCTAAAATGGGGTATATGAGATTGGCTCGAAGGAGTTTTTGCAATTCCTCTTTTACAATATCTTTGAGGGTTGGATTCATCCTTCTCCGAGGCTGCCTAGCTGGTCTGATTTGGTAATTGGTGTAGATATGATGTGTGCATGTGTCAGGGTTAATGCCTTTCATGTCTACCTAATCCCATGCAAAGGCATCAAATTGTCTTTGGAGCATTTCAATTACTTGCGTCTTTTGTTCTGGTTCCAAACTAGAGTTGATATACAAAGATTTTCTTGGACTAATCTCGACAAGTTCAATACTTTCTTCCTTCTCTAAGGAAGTTGGTGATAGAGTATATAATTGGGTGATATTAGGATGCCAAGTTTGTTGAAATTTTGAACTGAAAATATGTGACAATTCTGCAAAAGACCTAGGATATTCAATGTTGTTTGTATTAGCCAAAAATAAACTTAAGACTTGTTCATCCGATTGTTCTTGCATTCCTTTTACTTGTTCAAGTGTTAACATGGGTCTGATTCAATCTTCCTCTCCATAAGGGTTTTCTAGCCAAACATGTATTTCTTGTGCTGGTTGAGAAGGAGTGAAGAGGACAAGCTTTTGGCTATGTGTACTATTGGATATAGTCATCTTGCTAGACCAACGACTGATAAAGGCATCTGTTGTGGCCAACCAAGGGTGGCCAAGAACCACAGGGTGTCCTAGTTTGGAGGATGATTTAGAATAGATACTAGAATGTCTATTGGATACTCCCAAGAACCTAGTGTGACTGTGACATCATCTAAACTTCCTGCGGGGCTAATCAATGACGTATTTGCCAACTCTATCATGGTTTGGGTTGGCCTTAACTAGTTGATTTGGAGTTTTTTCATAGTGTCAAAAGGAATTACATTAATTGCTACACCCAAATCAATGAGTGTGTTCGGTAAGGAAATACCATTAATTTCAACAGTGACTACTGGGTTCCCAGGGTCATTATATTTATATGGCATTTCATAAATAAATTCAGATAATTTTCCTACCACCTGAACAAGGGGAGGTTCCTTCTTCTTCCTTCATGGTTTCTTAAGGAAAATATCCCTTATGATTTTGGCATATATGGGGATATCCCTAATGTCTTGAAGTAGAGGTATTTTTACACATACATTTCGTAACTCATCCTCTATATCTTTGTGCAAGGGTGGCTCGGGTTTCTTCTCTAATAGTATTTCAGGGTAGGGTGGAAGGTTAACTTGTTGAGGTACTCCTACACACTGATAAGTGGGTGGAATATGAGGGGAAGTCTCTCCTTCTACAGGGGTGATTTGAGTATTTTCTTGTTCAGAATGATTATCATTTTCTTCTTGAATTATTACTCCAGAATTTGATTGATTTACAAATTTCCTAGATCTTAGTTGAATTTCATATGTGGGAAAGGTTTGGGCTTCTGCATTCTATACAGGGTGGGTGGGTCGATTATTGGGGTTAGGAATTGGTTGGAAAGGAATTTTTGTTGGTTTAGGAGGGTTATGGGTAGCTTAGATTTGTGGTTATTGATTGGAATTTATAGGTACTTGTTGCTACTGGTTAGGGTTCAAGGGTACTGTGAATTGCTATTATACAGGAGGTGGAGGTAAAGATTGTATTTGAGGTGGGTTAAATACAAGTAGTAATTGGGAAATGTTTGCAGGATACTGTGGATATGTCGGGTAAGAGGGACTCCCATACATAGGTCCCCTCTGGCCTTGTTGCCAAAGTTGAGTTTGAGCTTGCTGAGGTGTCCATTGGGGATAGGGCATTGGAGAATGACCCCATTGTTACTCTTGATATTGTGTATTAGGGTCAAAAAATGCATTGGGGTTGTGTGCTCACCAAGGCCTCCTAGAAGGGTACGGTTGTTCTTGTGAGACTCCTCCTCCCCTATAAATGGCTTGCAACTCAAGAAAATTTGGACATTCAGATGTGGGGTGTTCTTGTGTACACATGCCATAGAAATATATGACATTTAATGGGAATTCTTTCTCAAGGTGCCTCTTTCTACATTTAGGACAAAATATTGCAAAAACAACATCTTCTTCTTGCTTCTTTTTCAGTTTTAGGGTATCTAACTAGTTATTGATTGTGTTCAAGATGTCTGTTTTAAAGTTTTCTAACAAGTTTCCTAACTCAATTCCGGTGATAGTCCCTGAGTTTTGTCTTAAATTTCTGCCAAAAGGATCTCTTGGTCCTTTGCCTATTTTATCTTGTCCTCTTGAGTATCTCCTACATTAATCTGCAATTTCTGCAAAGGGATTTTGGTGCACATCTCCTAAACTTAACAAATTTAAAACTTCTAATGCAATCACCTCTAAGACCTTTCAAAAATACTATTCTTACTATAGCTGGGTCTGTGGTGAATAATTTTTATTTCTGAAAATTGTATAAGAACCTTTCTAAGTAGTCTTCAGGGCTTTCATCTTCGGTTTGTTTCATTTAAAAAATGTCATTTTTAGCATTATCCTTACAATAGTATTGATATTTCCGTAAAAATGTGTCTTTCATTGGATCCCAATAGAGAATTGTATTTTCTCCTATGATCATGAACCATCTTAAGTCTGAGTCCTTTAATGTGGCTGGAAAGAGATTAAGTTTTTGGGCATCGTCTTAATAGTTATAGCTTCTACATAATATGTCAAACTCGAATAAAATTAATTCTGGATCTTCAGTTGACATACCTCTGAAAGTGGGTAATGATGATAGTGGGATGTTCTTCATGCTGATATTTCTAGAAATATCGAAGATTGGAAACCTAGAGGTCTCAATATCAGTGGCTACATTTTCATTTCCTTCTTCTTCTTCCATTTGGCTAGGTATTCTTCCTCCACTAATAGATGGTTCATAAATTGGATTTTGTGTCTCTTCTAAATGCTCAGTTTCTTCAACAGATTCACGTTCTAGCTACCCCAATACTGACTCTTCATTTCTAGGTCCTTCTTCCGGAGCCTCACTGGCTTCCCTTGAACTTCGTCCTGGTGGAATTCTTCCCGCACCAATGTCAGTTGAATTAGTGTGGGGGTTTTCTTTCGAATCTTTAGAACTTACAAATCTACCCTTATTATCTCTATATCTATGCATAAAATAAAAATTTGATACTTAATTAAATTAAAATCCTAACTCTATATGGAAGGTAAGAAGGCAACCTGGATTTTGAGAACCCCACTATAGTGGTCACGTGTCTCTTCACTCACATCTTAAACGTTTTATCCTCCTCCCTCAAGTAGCCCTTAAAATCATTCAAAAACTATGCAAACAATCTAAGATAAAATCACTTCCTACTGTTTGCAAATCCCTAAGAACGATGCAAAAATGTTGTGTTGCTTATATGATTAGTATAATGCACACATTAATTATCAATCCAGGATTCGTAATCAATAGAGTTACGAGACACCAGTAAGAGAGGTAATTCTAATGTCACAAGTATAGAACTAATCTAGATTATGCATGTTGGGAATAAAGCAAACTATCAAACTAAAACACTTTGGTTGTCTTTCACAGAGGGGCTATCTACTCCATTGTGGAACATGAAAGTATGATATGGAGTCCTTTGATAGATCAAATCTGTTATTTAACCCAGAAAGCTAATTATGCAATCACACTCTGAAAAGTAAATCACACATCAATCATCAAGGCATAGCATGGGTAGTTCAATAGTCGGTATATTGGGTATGTTGTGGTTCACAATAATATATTGTGAACTTCACTAGTTCTTTTCCAATATGTTTGACTATTGCTTCCAACGTCTATGTTCACTAAGAGAAATCAAATTTATAAAAACAGAAACATGGAATATGCAAAAACAGAGTAAGTAAAGATTTTAAGCAATTCTATGATCAAAATCCTAAAATGAACTATATTGCTAACATCTGAAACTGTTAGAGATGATGAATTAAATTGAGAAATCAAAGCTACAACTAGTCTAATAGTTACACTATCTAAATAAACTACTAACACTAATCTACAAGAATGATGGCCTTTGTTGGGCGGTAGGCCCTTGCCGCTTCAACAGGTCAGTGATTGGAGTCTACAATAAGTTGGTTTTCGATCAACACATCACTCTTACTCAGATCTCAAAACATGAAATTAGATTATGCTAACAACTCAATTCACATCCATTCATTATGACTCAATAATCAAGACATGGAAATAAATGAAACTCTTCTATTAAACTCAAACCCAAGATATGTTCTACAATATGTGATACTTCTCTGACATACTATGCTATCTATGCTCTCTATCCTCTCTCAGCCACCATCCTTGCCATGACTATTTAAACAGTCTCAGTCATGAAACACAAAGAGGTGAAATCTTCAGCATATCAACAATTGTCAAATTTACACACTCGGTTACATATTTTAAGCTTCATCCTCATGATACAGAGTGCATAAGGATGAAGCAATAATCAAACTAGATCAATATAGTCTTTCTAGAAACTTTGATGATCTAATAAACAATCAAAAAATATCTCAGGCACGATCTGAAGCTTAACTTGGCATACTCTGTTTCCTCTACTGGTACCGTATCATAATAGGTGAGACACGACGGATAGTACCGGATTCGAACAACATATAATTGGTTGGTACCGGACTAAAACAAGTTGCAGGCATTGGTATCGGATCATGATAGTGAGTGATCGGTGGGTACCAGATATGAACAAGAGGCGCTTTTAATACCGGATGGCTTGGCTGACATAAGAGTGTCGGACTTGTCGAAAGGTTAAAGGCTACATATAGCAATTTCAACATTAGCACATGAAATATTTAATCTTCTAGCTTAATAAACCACAAAATGCATGAATTCAAATATACTTTACCTCATGACCTTATAAGTGACTTAAGATAGTGTTCTTTTTCATTCATCCAATCTTAGATAGGCCAAAAAGGTGTAAATTAGGAGTATAATATGGTGATGGGGATGTCAATTTAGAGACTCAACAAACCTGTGAAGTAAAGCAATGCATATATATTCTTAAGAAAAACAAAAATTAATTAATGGCTCATACACACAATACACAAAAATTTATGTTGGAAACCCTTAATCGGGAGAAAACCATCCTTCCTTGGTGCCACACCTTTCAACTCTTCATTGTATTAATTTCACCATTCAAAATACAATATATACAATATTTTAGGTATTTTGTAGCTACCAAAACCCTAATCCCTTAATCCAGGATTAATTTAGAAAATCGCTAAAAATAACAAAATTTGCTAAAATAGCAAAAACTACCAAAACAAACATTTCGGGGTGCTGTCTTGAACGCTACGTGTAACTAGGGGGGGGAAAACTACCCCCCCCCCCC
>ML778297.1:748138-765234 GCA_009831015.1 Picea engelmannii | reverse complement strand
GTCGAATCTGACGCACCCCCACACACACCTGCAAATAATATAACACATGCCCAACAAAAAGTGGATCCATCATATCTCCAAGAGGTGTCCAATCATATCCAAGTGAAATGTCCTCAAATTGAAGTCTAATGTGGCTCTGGGGTGCAATGTCATCATGGAAACTTCCTCCAAAGGAACATGTCAAGTGCACCATGGTAAAAACGTCCATAGAATCAGGTAATACCAACACTCATGAGATACAAGAGTCATTATAATCATACAAAGTAATCCATCACCTAATATAGAAACCAAATAACCAATTCACATTAGGTATCTTCTTCAAACTTCAAATTAGTTCAGGACTTTATGCTATTTTCCAAGTTTAAGTATGAGAGGACCATCGCAATACCTTATTAGGTGTGTCTGTACCCAAGTAGAGGGATAGTTCCCAACAAAACCCATCAAAGTGTAAGTATAGTGAACGAAAACATCTTAGGGTTATAGTGAACAAAAACGTCTCGGGGTTACTTCATGGTGATGGATTCACTAACATGCAAGGTATCATGCTTGGTCCATTTCCATGAGCACCTTGGTAGAGGGAGCGATTACTACTTTAGATACCCTTTCCTCGACAATGTGTGTATTCCAAACCCCTTTTTTGACTTTTAATATTCATTGTATGCATTGCAATTCCCCCTTTCAGGTTTCAAGCACTTTATTCTTTCTTTTCTTTTCTTACTGGGATTAAGTCCTTTTAATTTATATGCATTCAGTGACTTAGGACTATGGGTAATTTCCTTATAGTGAGGGGTAGAGCTCAAGTTGACCTTTGGATTTTGAAGTTGGTCATTCATTATCCCATCATTTCTTCTTTCTTTTATATCATTCATTCTTTCTTATTTATTCGTTCTAGCAGTTGCATCGACTTTGACATTCTATCCCTTCTTCTCATAGGAGGATGAACCACAAGCCATTTTGGTGTACATGTAACAACCATTACCAAAGTTTAGTACATTGCGGAAGGACCCAGGATGTAAAGTGTTAAGTATGGGGGGGGGAATGGTATGTTACCCCTATCAGAGCCTGCCAATACTACCCTTGTTCTCCAAGAGTAACAACACTAGACTAGGATACAAATGATGGCCACCAAAACAAGGAAAAAAGAATAAATTCCAATCTTATGATTCATTATTTGACTTCAACCCATGATCCTCACTCAAATTCATAAAGTATTACATATGACACTTCATATAAAATAATGACTAGTGTACCTCATAATGTGTTGGACCACCATCATTCGATGAATCATGTTGATTACGTGTGATTAACTGAGAGGGATGAGGAGGGAGCCATATGTGGGGTTGTTGTCTGTGGATAATATTGATCATCATCATCATTGGGATCAATTCCTTCATTGTAGGCCATGAGACATGATCTCCTCTAGTTACCCCATAGGTGAGAGGGGGTAACAAGATTAATTTGAGATAGATAATATTAAATCCCCAATGTCAGTTCCAATAAAGAGTTCATTAAAGGAAGCTTTGAAAATACTTTGATAGTATATTAAGACACATGTTTCTAGGATTTCCTAAACATGTATTCATAATGGAGTTTGTCATTTCAATGTGTATGCACACTTGAGAGTTTAGAGGGTACAAATTGCTCAGTTGTCATCTACGCCTACAAGCACTCAACTTTGTGTTGGAAAGTATTACATATTTGAAGGAGAATTTATCATACTAATAATTAAGCAATAACCATATCCCTTCTTTCATTTGATAGAGGAGAATATGTTGGGATCCTCCCTAGGGGTGGGTGTAATGGGGGGAAACCCATAATAGCGTAATAATAGTGGAGGCCATTCAATGTAAGGTGGGTGAGGTCCACTATACTTGTATTTATTAAATAAGAAACACTAAGTAGTATTGATAAATGTAATGGGTCCACATTAAATAAGGTCCACTAGGTAGTTATTATTAGGATTTCTTAATTAGTTATAAATAAGGATGGAGCCCTCCTTGTGAGGTGTGGAAAAGTATTGTAATTGGAGCTTAGTTCAATTGCAGGTTGTTGTTGGGTATGTGTTATATTCTTTGCATGGTTAGAGGGTGGTGGAGTGCTCCATTTTACAAGGGGTCATGGGGGGGTGGGATCCCCCTTGCATGGGGGTTCAGGGGGAACGCCCCCGAGTTTTGTTTTTTGGTGGTTTTTTGGGTCCATTTTTGGGCGGTTTTTTGGCACATGGTTTTCGCCGATGGTTTTCTATTTCCGGTTAAGGAATTAGGATTTTTTACTAATCCATGTTATTGGATTAGGATTTTGGATGCTACAGGATCCTATATGTATATTGTATTCAATGTATGATGTCAATGAATATAGAATATGCTGGTTTTCCCGGTTTGGGTTTCCATGGGAAAAATCTACGTGTAATGTGTGTATTTTCCATTGTATCTTTTCTGTTCTTTTATTGAAAATATGTTTGTAGTAAATAATTGTACAAGGTTAAAATATATAGTTTTCCCCTCGAAGAGGCGAGTGAAAGGTTTGAAATCCTTACTATGGCACCTAGGTATCTTTTTATCTAGTGATTTCCTTGTTGTAAATCAAATTAGTAGCTCACAAAACAAAAATAAACTACTGGAATATTCAACTCAATTAAAGATAGAGGAAGCAATACTGGAATCCAAAACTCTAATGCACAAGACACAAAGATACTTTTCCCATCAACTAATCTTATCATTCAAATAGATTCAAAGTTTACAAGGGCTCCCGTACATGAGAAAATGGCCCACAAAGAAATACATAAAAGTATGAACAATACCTACAAACCCTAACAAATATTGATTTGTTGTACGACCTCGGTATTTCATGTTTCCTGAAATGTATGTGCCTTTCCTTAAGAAAAACCACGTATATGTGCTCATCTCCATTGAAACCCATGTAGACATACTCAAACACTGTACAAAACTTTGTACGACGTGACCCTACTGTTGCAGTTCCAATCTTCTAAAACCCACTTGCGATTTCCCTATTCTGTCTTCTCTCTGATGTGATCTCTATATGGAAGTCCTTCTCCAACTATCCAAGATATCATTGAATCATAGTCCTTCATGATCCAATCCTCTAAGCAAAAGTCTTTCTCTACTTTGTATCAATGTATCAAGTGTATTATTCTTCACCCTACCCTTTCTTTTATAAGATTGAGCTATGACCTAACCCTAATCTCCAAAGTGATTGATGCTTGAGATTACTTCTCACCTCACTTGAGATCAACGACTATTATTTAATTCACTAATGCTAATTAAAACATTTCCTTAAATAAAACTCAACTCTCTAATAAAATAAATTTCATTTAATAATTCCTTTAATTAAAATAAAGTCTTAAGGTAGAAGGCTTTAGACGACTTCCACACATCTAGACACTTAGACCTGTGCGAAAATATGTAACACCCCTGTTTCCTCCAACTTGTAATTAATCATTAATGAGGATTACCATGTTGTGGCATGGGAAAAGTGTAAATGTATTATTGTTTGAATAACCAAACAAATGACTGTGGGGATGAAACCTTGAAAGTACTGGCCATGATATCACTAGAGGAAATAATGTGAAAACTATAAGAGGGGGTTCATTATATAGAATGACACCAAAATTTCCCTTTCTGAGGATAACAAACCTCCTTCGATTCCCAAGGAGGAATCAATTAATGAAGAAAGGACTGGTGGTTGAACCATCAACCACCCCCATGAATGGAAGCATGGTCTAGCTGCAGAATGTCAGCCTGAAGTACCACAGGGTCTTGAAGACCCAGAATGACCCAAGTTTTCCTTTTGACAGAAGGAACATGCTAGGAGGGATGTGCGTGCAAGGAATGTAAGGGAATAAAGATAAGAGTGGAGAATGCAAGAAGACCTCCAACTGAGAACAAACAAAAGGCCACGAGATTGATGCTGAGGAAGCATCTAATAAACCTTGTCAAGGCTGTAACAAAGAGGAAAATATCTGAGAGTATGCAGAGAATGAGACTTGAGCAGAAGACCATGATCTTGACGTTGAGGAAGCATCTGATAAACCTCACAGAAAATGTGAAAGAGAAAGGATCGTTGAGAATTGGCATGAATTCCCTAGTGATATCATGGCTTGGCATGGGGGTGGCTAGAGCACTAAGAATGAATGACTCTAAGCCTATGGTTGGGTGGAAAGGTGAACACCCACATTTAGTTAGTTGGCGGCAACCTATAATAGATAAGTATTCTCATATCCCGTGTAATTGAACTGTGACTGTAGATTAAGGTTGGATATCCTATGAAAGTTTCAGGGATGTGCATGTTTTCTTACTAGTTATATTGTAACCCTTTAATTCTACCTGATTGTGTATTCTAAGAAAGTAAGGAATTATCTGGCTTGTACACATAAATTCCTGAGCCCTGTGGTGGCTCCAGTTAAAATAAATGAACTTTGAGTTCATCGACCTTGGGCATAGTTTCACGTGTGCATGTCGACACTCCCAATTGTTCTGATTCTCCTGGAGGAAGGAGCTTGTTAAGCTCAGGAGAGGTAGTGCATGTATGCACAGGCTCTCTGTGAGGTGGGAAAAGATCAAGAACCTCTTAAGTTATAGAGTTGAAGAATGAGTGCAAGGGGTGCATGAAACAATTCCTCTAAGTGTTAAGTTCAGGAGAAATAGTGCAAAGTTCCTAAGTATATTAGCGCTGATGAAGCTCAGGAAGGATAGCGAGATTAAGTATCGAAAGAGAAGGTCCTTTCATTTGGAATACAGATGGATGAGATTAGTTCGGGAGGAGCTAAAGCTATTCACGATCGTAGGATATGGAGAAGTCCTGAAGTTAATCTGGGCCATAGATCTTAGGATTCCCAGGAGCTATCCCAACCATCGGATCTACAATGTAGTTAGCCCAGTGTTGATTGCATCGGGAGAACAAGGGTGTTGTAAAATCAAAACCCCATAAGGTCAGAGTCATGAGGCATTGTGTACCGTGGATCTAAGGACCCTTTGGGACCCCTCTTGAATGTTCGATCGTGGGGACATGTGTATCACGTCAAGAGAACCTGGGGGCCCACATGTCGAGTGACGACATTGCTAGGTGTGGCGACCTCGTGACATGGTAAGGGTATGTCAGTGACTTGAGGAAGGTGCCACATATTTTACCGAAGTATTTTGGGATGACCGATGTCCCTCTAGGAGTGGCCCAACAATGGGACACAAGGGACCCTTGAGTAGAGGTTATGATCCGTAGAATATCTGGGGTTACGTGGATACCCTAGAGCTATCAAATCTACATTGTGGTCAGCCCAACACTGACCTACTATGGGATAAAGGAGAAGTTTACACCATAAAACCCCTGAACGATGAAGAAACGAAGTAGCGAGGACCATTGGTACAAGGGGTACATGGACTAACCTTGGCCACGATATCGAAGGGCATAAAGTACGATCAGTCCAGAGTGACATGAATCAGTGACGTCACCCAGGGTGACGTGGAACCAAGTTTGATGTGCCACATGTCACCCGGATTTGTGCGTATCACATACCCTATAGACCCATTGATACGTGACATGTGTCACCTGCTGATGAGGGTACGTGTCACCCCTATCCCTTCTATGTGTCAATCCATGGTATGAGCCACTAAGCCAAAGTGATTGGTAGAGTGACTGGAACTTTGGGAGTTCGGGACTTCGGAGCTCCGGAGGATTTGGGAGTAGTATTGAAAAGGGACCAAAAGGCCTGAAGGCTAGAGTCACATGGAAAGTTTACGAGACTTCAAAAGTTCAGGATTTTGGGTGGTCTCATGCAAAGATAGAGAAGAGGAATAAAGCATCGAAGCGCTAAAGAGATGAATCTCTCTACTGCTAATATTATAGAGGAAGATTAAGTCCAGCCTAGAGCTCAGTTTTGAGCATGAAGGTAGTGATTGGGTAGTGATGGATGATAAGGATGTGATATAAATCTAGGATCTAAGATTTGAGATAGTTAAGGAAAACGAAAAATGATTCCCCACCCCCTTAAAAGAGCATCTAAGGGTCGGGTGTGTTACAAAATACATGTCCAATGCTACCAACATCAACAAAAGGGAGTGGATTCCTTCCATAAAAGGATCAATTGTAAGGTGTTTCCCTACCTTAAGGGTTTTGATATCAATAAAGAGAAGATAATTTCTATATTATCCTTTGCATCTTGTGTATGATTTTACATTTAGATCTGAGGTACATAACAAAATCCCAAGTGAGTAGAAGACAAGGAGCAACCATTCATGCATAATTGTTGATTGATATTTAACCTCGTCATTGCAAATAAGAAGCAAAGTGGTGAACCAATTGACCACAAAGTCATTTGTTTCTTCATATTGTTGGTTGGAGCCATATCCATGCCTTGTATGCTTGTTTGGTGATTAACAACCAAGAAACTAAAACTCAGAGACCTAACTACTAGTACATTGCTAGTTGGTTGTTATGTGCAAGCTACACAATGAACATAGGCCAAGTATCCATTTGGAAGACATATTTTAGTGTTTCACTTAGACTTTCATAAATCACAGAGGCCTAGTAGTCTCTCTAAATATAGAGCTCTCTATATAAGACTAAGAACAAAGCTCGAAAAAATTTAGAAATACACTTCCAAATAATATCCATGTTGGTGAAGCGAGTGGGTTATAAGTCCCTTGTTTACAAATCGTTTCCCTTCACTCTCTTTTTCCTCGGGCTCTCAATTTCCCTAATAATCAAGTGGTAACTCCACTCCTTCTTGGTGGTTGGGCAATTGTGTGTTGGTGTAGTTCTTCACTTTCATTGTTGCATCACAAACTCTCACCTATGAAGTGGCAATGACTATGCATGTTGAGCTATTTTCGAGGAGGGAAAAGTTGTTGATTGATGTGGCTAGGGTAGAAAATATGTTGGTAATATTGACTTAGAGATGATTATGCATGATAAGTTTCATTGAAGTGTTAACACAACAAAACTATGTTGACATAGTTAAAATTGCTTTATTGCACCAATAATAGTTTTTTTTTTTTTTTTTTAAATAATTAAGAACTTGACATGCATATATTAGAATTTTAAAGACATTGATTATTTTTAAGATGGAGATGAATCTAATTCTATTCAAAATTTAAAATATATACAATAATAATAATAATAATAATAATCAAATTTTAAGGTCATGGTCAAACCAAACACCAAATTGGTGTATGAGACCCCCTTCTTTGTGGGACAAGGGACCCCCTCCACACAAAGATTTGACTACTAAAGTCTATAAAGGTGTACATACCCTACCCCTGGATTTGAACTTGTAACCTCTGAAAAAGAAACACATGTTCTTAACCATTAAACCCACTCAAATTATACAATAAAATGATTTTTAAAATATTATTATATTAATATAAAAACATACATTTAAAACTAAGCTATGTAAAATATAAAGTATATTATTAATATCATTATCATACTATCGTATACTTACAAAATACATCACCATTTTTTTTTTTACAAATATATTTATTAAGAATGCACGTTGAATGAAAAAAATAAATGAAAAAGTATAGGAAAACTTGCGATTCAAGGTGGCACATAGGAAATATGAGCACCCACAAGCTAGAAAGAAGTTGTTTACGTTCAATGAAATTAAAAAAACAATAAAATGTAAACATATGGGTCCAAGTGGCACAAGGGAAAGATCATATATTTTAGGTGAAAAAGATGTTGCTTTTTCAATTCTTTTAATTGATGCATAACTAGGCCAATGATGAAATTATGATTTAAATAAAAATAGTGTTATCATTTTCAAAATGGAAAGATGATTATGTTGTTATTATTAAATGTTGTTTATATAGGAATGTTACAAAAGTAAATAACTTGTGTTTGGAATATTTTAAGTTATTAAGACATAATTTATTATAAAAGTGTTTGGTGGATTAGTTTAAGTGATTAAGTATTTTAAGTTTTATGTTGATTTTTTGAGTTGATAAGATTTGTTGCATATTTTAGTTGATATTTTTGTTGGGTCAAGTGTTGTAATTAATGATAATGAGTTTGCACTAAGTGTAGGGGTACGGT
The DNA here is from genome assembly GCA_009831015.1 of Picea engelmannii. Classification (NCBI taxonomy): domain Eukaryota; kingdom Viridiplantae; phylum Streptophyta; class Pinopsida; order Pinales; family Pinaceae; genus Picea; species Picea engelmannii. Next base: position 757,185 of record ML778297.1, on the reverse strand, counting down.
ATGTACAACTCCATAAACTTTAGCACTCAAATTATTGTGTTGAGGGGGTCCCTTGTACCACAAACAAGGGGGTCTCATACACCAATTTGGTGTTTAACTTGGGCATGACCTTAAAATTAGATTATTATTGTTATTATTATTATTATTATCTATGAATGCATGAAAACACCTTTCCACAAAAAAAAAAATCGAAAAAAAATTATCATAAATAATTTTATGATAATATTTAGTTTATTGGATTTTGATGTAGTGGTTGAGATGACATGACAACATTTAGAATGATGATCTATATTCAAATATTAATGGTAATATAATATTGATAATGTACATAAATTAATTAAATTAAGTGAACTTTATGTAAGAATATTAATTTGAGGTAGATAATTCTCGAGGATTTATACAAAAGGAAGAGGAAGGTTGAGTAAGAAAACATCTATAACTCCACATTCAATATAATAATATGTTTTTTTTTTCCAAGGAAAAAAAGTCAGTAATTTTATTATTATGGATAACAAAATTACAACGGTAGATTTATGTGGTATTATGATGGGTTTCATCCCTTTAATCCCCAAGGAGGATAAACAAAAAACACCACACCAACACTGCCCAAAAAAGGGGGAAAGAGCTTATAACCATAATCATCTTGTACAAAATTTCAAAAAAAGGAGATAATTGTCCAAGTTCAAAACTGAAAAAAAAGTAGTGGTCTGAGCATTTTCCTGATCATGCCAAAAAAGTAGTCCAAGTTGTTGGAAATATAACTGAGAGGGGGGGTGATCAGGGGATCAAATTTTGCTCAATTTTCAAAGTGCTTGGAATGTGACGAAAACAGTGCCATTGCGTTCGTCTCGTCTTCCTGATTCCGGCGGTATATTTACTTTATCAAACGGAGTCCATATGGAGAAGATATCATGATCTGTTCGCCAAGCCAAACAGGCAAAATTTTTGGATGCTGACTGTACCTGTCCGTACAGTCCATACGGTGATGTGGCAGGGCCGTACAGGTCGTACGGTGGTGACGTGGCAGATGTTGATTGGTCGATTTTGGGCGAGTTGGATGTTGACACGTGTCATTGGGTGGCCTATAATAGGAGGACACGTGGCCCAATCCAAGGGCACCACGTGTCACTCACTGGTTGGCTACGGAGTTCTATATACAAAATGTTGGAGGCCGCGGGGTTTGACCCCCGGACCTCTCCTCCGCATAGTGTTTTCACAAACTCCAATAACCAACTTGCTGCTGTTCATTCCTTGTGAGGAATATGTATTACATTGCATTTAAGTTTGGTCGTAGTATTAAACGGAAAAGGGGCGGGCCGGGGCTTAGCCCCGACCCATGGTTCCATTGCATAACACATATAACCGTGTGTTAACATTGTAATAAACTGCGCGCGAATCGTATATTATATATGTAATGTAATAACCATTGTATATGCCACTCCGTTATATATATGCGCGGGGCTTGGAACGTGGCCCGTGGTTTTCACTATTTTCATATGCCCATGAGTTGGGGGCGCGGAGGGGGTTACACGGTTGTGTAACCAACTAACCACCTATTTGCCAGCACCACAGTCACATGCACCATACGCCCAGGTGCCGAGGCGGTTAGGGGATGGCGCGCCCTTAACCGTCCTACGGTTTGCACCGTTGGCACGGTTGCACCCGGTGCTGGGTTTTTACGCTTAAAAGAGCGTGTGAGCCAGGTTCATGCAAGGAGGGTGCGAATTGTAGAACCAGAGACAACAAGCTTGAAGAGGGAGACTTCCAGGAGGCCTAACTTCTTCATTTTTCGATCGATTGAGGTGCCGAAAGAGCCTAGACAGGGGTTTTGGGACGCTGGGAAGCCATTGAAGCAGTCGGTTTGTCAATTTGAGCATTGTAAGACATGTTTTTGAGAACTTTTTGAGAAATTAATAATAATGATCCAATGGAAGCTGGACCAGGAGATGTAGCCCATAAGAGGGGTGAATTCCTTTATCAATTGTTGTGCACATGTGTTTATGTTCAATGTTTATGCTGCTGTCTATGTGTAATTTACATAAGTAATCCTTGATTTATGTGTTGCAAATTGATCCTGTTGCTTTAAACACATAACATTTCACTTGCAATATATTTTCAAGTTTTTCAAGTCTTCTTCATTTTTAGATCAGGGGGTAAATCGGTTATAATATAAGCTTGAAACTTTTTTGGTTCTTTTCTGAATATTTCTAGATTAATGTGTTACTAATAACTTAACATGCATAGATATACAATATTTGATCAATCAGATAGAATACACAGAGACACAGATTTTCATGAGGAAACCCATAAAGGGAGAAAACCTCTTCTTCTTCGAATGTCAATCAAGCTCCAACCTTCATGTACATCATAGTCTTTGAGCACCAACCCAAATATGAGGCTACAACCTTTGATAGCAAGCTACAACTTGCAGACAGCACCAACTCTCAGATTTATCTAGCACCAACTAGATGGAAGCACCAACTACCAGAATATCTTCTAGCACCAACTAGAATTTAGAGGACTACAATCCTCCTTAGCACCACCCTACCACCCTGATTGAATCTTGCAAAAATTTTCTTACTCGCTTTGTCTCTGATATGGTCTGTTACAGCTCCATGTCTCCTCTGCCTTCTTCAACTTCTATGATATGTTCTGCTTCTGCAACTTTCTGCTTCAATGCTCAGCTCTTTTTCCTCCTACGCACAACTCCTCTGTTAAGCTTATCTTCTCCCTTTTATGCTCTGTGTTGCCTCTACATAATATGCGCTGCGTCACTGATCTTCACTTTGGGTCATCCACTACATCTCCTTCTACCCCCATCCATAGCTATCAAAAAAACACACTCTCTTCACTGTTCTGCATGTCTTTCTCATGCCAAGTCCTTTGTGTGATCATCATCACAACTCTTTGTCTTCTCTAGCGGTTATGTTGAATCTGTTCATCATCAGTGGCCATTATCCAAATATTCTTTGGATTCTTTGGTAGTCGCAACTCTTTGTCTTCTTTGGCAATTACAGTCAGTCGTTTTGTCTTATTTGGCTTCTAAGCCACTTCCTTCACATGACCACCGACGGTGACCACACGCCTATTCAAAAGGCGCTTCCCGATCTTGGTCTAGCGAGTGATAGCTTCGTTTTTCGATATGACCTTGGGAAATGATCTCATGTGACCACGTGATTGTGTCTCGCTCAAGAAAAATTAAGACCCGAGCATGTTTTTGCCCTGCAATTGAGCATGACCATTGATATCCAATCCATTGGTGATGCCACTCAGTCAACTACTACTATCTACCTTCCTTTCCTCCTTCCACGCATGATCCCATATCTCCACGATTCGTCAACACATATATTCCTTCCAAATCAATGACTACGATTGATTCCGGCCTTCCAGTCTTTGGGAGTTTCAAATATCAAATCTCGCTTTTCCCACATGAAAATATTCCGGAGTGGAAGATATATTGACACATGTTTCCTTGAATCTACGATAAGGATATCCTCCGCGAGTCCAACCTTCGGGACTTTCAATTCTCAAAATCTTGTTTCCTCCGTACATCAATCTTCCAGAGTCGATGATCTACAGACACCTATCTGAAAAAACTAGATAGTTTACACTTATCCTTTCACTGCTTAAATCCATCGGATAGGACTTAATCAAGCATTGTGATGGATGGCCACCATTTACTTCGACACTTCGACTATTCTACTTATGTCATCTTTCCATTGTATTTTGATCAATGGTTTAGAATGCACCTGAAGTGATCTTCAGATCAGACAACTTATGTCCACTTCAGGACTTCAGGACTTTAGGCATATGCTAGTGGTGAAACTCCCGAAGTTGAACTCCTAGAGTGATGTAACTTGCTTACGTCACTTGATGATGTGGCACGAGACGAGTGTCAGCCACGTGTCACTTAGATTCATGATTTGCACGAGCCTGAAATGTTGATTTCATCTTAACACTTGTCATTATCTGATTGTGCCACATGTCTTTGCTTATGTGGGTGTGACATGTAGGTAGTGTAGTGGAGTGTGGAGGCAAGTAGTGGAGTGTTATGTGTAGTGGGTAGTGGAGTGTGACGTCGAAGCACAGAGGTGGTATGTATGAGTGGTTTGGTGGTTTACTCAGAGGGGGGTCCAATTTGACAAGAAGGTGACACGTATGAGGGTCCCACGTGGGAAATACCACCAACTCGGACCCCCCCCCCCACGGTTACAGGCAGAAATTTTGGGGGGGGTCCGATATTCCTTGTCGACCGTAGATCTGAGCGCCCGATTATCGACCACTGATATTAGCATGCCCTTCTTCAAACTTATCCTGTCCTTCCACTTTAGAATGATCTGACGACTGAAATTTACTCCAGCTCTCTGGATCTCTGGACTTCAGGGATTTCAAATCCCAAAATTTTCTCCCTCCTAAACTCACAGTCTATTGACACGTATATCCCAATGATCAATGAACCAGATTCTCCTCTTGGTGATGAATGGTCTCAAATTACTTTGGGACTTCAAAACTTTGGTAAGTTCTCTCTCTTGCGTGTGCAAAGCATTAAGGCTCGCACACCTTGATTTTATTGAATGGTTGTTGGTCCTCTGTATTGGTGATCCAATGGCCACTGTTGCTCTTCCTCCTGAGCTTTCTCTCCTTCTGCTCCTTTGACTCCTTTAAGAGTCACTTTGACACTTAGCCGAATTGTGTATTTGTCACTCCTTGCAGATCTTTCGAAGTCCAAATATTCGAACTCTCATCGCTTCTTTCCTGTTTTCCATCGTTGTTGTTGTTATTACCATCAATAGCAAGAACACTCTTCCTATAAAACATGCCAACAATATCCCCCTTTGGCATTGATGGCAACCCTGAAAGGCTGCACTATTCTGCTTAGACCTCCAACTACAGCATCCAGACCACACCTTTTCTCCCTCTTTGACATCAATGTCAAAGAAAACTGAGAGTGACTCTACTCCCCCACTAATCAAAAATACAATAATCACTCTCCCCCTGATTTGATATACTATGATCACTCTCCCCCTAATCAGATAGACTATTTTAACTTGATAACAGGGTCACGCCCAACTTCTGGTGTAGATACTCAAACTGATCTTTTGCAAGAGGTTTAGTGAAGATATCAACAATTTGATCTTTGGATGGAATATAATGCAAAGAAACAATAGTGTTGGTTACTTGTTCCCTCAAGAAGTGATACTTGATGGGTATATGCTTGGTCTTGGAGTGGAAGACATGATTCTTTGACACACTAATTGCACTAGTATTATCATAATGAATTGGGATTGGTGCAGTATACTTTACCTCCAAGTCTACAAGTGTCTGAATCATCCACAATACTTGAGTACAATAAGTGGAAGTTTCAATGTATTCAACTTTTGTAGTCGATAAGGAAATGGAACCTTGCTTCTTGCTCAACCATGCTATAAGAGAATATCCTAAGAAGAATGCACCTCCACTCGTGCTTTTCCTTTCATCGATGCAGTTTTCCCAATCAACATCCGAATAGAATGATAATTGAAAATTTTGATTCCTAGGATGCCATAGGACATAGTTCATTATTTCTTTCAAGTATCTGAATATTCTTTTGACAACTAGCAAATGACTCTGTTTAGGTGCATATTGATACCTTCCTACCATTCCAAAAACATGCATTATGTCTGGACAAGATGTTGTGATGTACAACAAGATGCCTATCATAGACCTATATGAACTCTGATCATCATCAGGTGAGTCATCATCCTTGCTTAACTTTCATCCAGTGACCATAGGTGTGCTCACAGGTGTAGAATATTCCATTTGAAACCTTTTCAACATTTCTCTTAGATATTTCTCCTAAGAAAGATATATTCCTTCAGACCTCTGAGTAATTTGTAGACCAAGAAAAAATGATAGTTCCCCTATCATAGACATTTCAAATTCAAACTGCATGGAAAAAGGAAACCATTGTACCAATGAAGCATTATTTCTTCCGAAGATGATGTCATCTACATAGACCACCACAATGAGAAAATCATTATCCTTTTTTTTGATATATATATTGTTGTCAAATGTTCCTCGTTTGAACCCTTTGTCTTGAATATACTTATCCAGTCTATAATATTAGGCACGAGGAGCTTGTTTCAACCCATATAAGGATTTCTTCAACTTGCAGACAAAGTCAGGGTTATCTGATAGTTGGAAACCCTCTGGTTGTTCCATATAGACTTCTTCTTTTAGATATCCATTTAGAAAAGATAACTTGACATCCATTTGATAGACTTTAAACTGTTTATGACAAGCATAGGAAATAAACATTCTAATAGCTTCTAATATTGCTATGAGCACAAATGTTTCATCAAAATCCAGTCCTTCTATTTGAGCATATCCTTTGCAAAACAATATAGCCTTATTTCTTACAATATTTCCTTGCGCATTCATCTTATTTTTGTAGACCCATTTGGATCCTATTACATTTTTATTTGCTGGCCTAGGAACGAGTTCCCAAGTGTCATTCTTTTCAATCTGACCTAGTTCCTCATTCATTGATTTTAACCAATTTATGTCTTTACTCGCTTCATTAAATTTCTTGGGTTCCATCATGGATATGAAGGATATATGTGATTGCTCAATGTCTTTGATTATCCTTCTCCTGGTTTCTACACCTTTGTTTTTCTCACCAATTACCTGACTTTTAGGATGATTCTTTTGAGTAATTCTGGAGGAAGGATTTGATGTTGATTGTTGTCCTGACTCTTCTTGTCTGGGTGTCTCTTCCCCTCCTAATTCATCATATTATTGTGATTCTGAGATTTTTTTTACTTCATTTTCATTATTGTCCTCATCTTTTTCATCTGACTCAATGCTTATTCTCTATTGATCTTTCACATGATCTTCTTCATCAATTCGAACATCAATACAAACTACTAATTTATGCATTATTTTGTTAAAGCATCTGTATCCTTTATTGTTCATTGCATATCCTAAGAAGAAACCGTCATCAACTCTACCATCAAATTTTCCTAGATGATCATCATTATTTTTTATGTAGCATTTACTTCCAAATACTTTGAAGTGCTTGATTGATGCAGGTCAACCAAACCAAAACTCATTTGGATTTTTATCATTGTTTGGCCTTAGATGCACTTTGTTCAAAATATGAACAACCATTTGAAAATCCTCCACCTAGATGGTTTATGAAAATCCCCTTTCACTCATCATGGCCCTTTCCATCTGCTGAAATGATCTATTTTGGCGTTCTACAACTCCATTTTGTTGGGGAGTACCCAGAATAGTATATTTACTTTTAATTCCATGTTTGTCATTGAATTATTTGAAATATATTGACAGAAATTATCCTCCTTTGTCTGAGTGAATTGCCTTTAAATTGCTTCCTATCTGATTCTCATCTAATGCCTTAAACGTTTTGAATTTCTCAAACACATCAAATTTTTCTCTCATAAAGGAAACCCACATAAGTCTGGAGAAGTTATCAATGACCAGCATAAAGTAACATTCTCCTCTAGTTCCTTCCTTTCACGATGGTCCACACAGATCCATATGAACAAGATGAAGCAGTTTCTCTAAATATGTGAGACTGGTCGATTTGAATTGAGCATGAGTCAGCTTCCCCATTTGATAGGATTCACATATAGAGTTATGAGGCTTATATATTCTTGGAAGATCTTTTACAACACCTTCATTATTCAGTTCGACAATATGATCAAATCCAGGTTCCCAAGCCTTCTGTGCCATAACCAACTTTCATCCAATTTGATTAAATGAAATTTATCCTTATCTTCATAATATAGACATTGTTTTCAATTATAACCCCTTTTGCAATCAACTCTCATGTGTTCACTATTTTTATTTTACAATTTCCTTGCAGTGAAAGTGACTTCACATCCTCTGTCACACATCTGACTGACACTAAGAAGATTTTGCTTTAAACCATAAACAAATAATACATCTTGATATTTTCTTCTTCCATTACTTAAGCTTACTATACCTTTACCTTTTATCTTTCCTGGAGCATCATTTCCAAAAGTTACACTTCCCGATTTACTTTCTTTGAGTGATAAGAACTTACTTTTGTCACCTGTCATATGACTGGAGCATCTGCTATCAATATACCAGGGGTTATTTTGTCTTTGAGCTGAAAATACTAATCCACACTTGTTATCTTCATTCTTCTTCCAAATCTTGATGTTTTCAGCTCATTGATTTGAATCTGGCTTATAGTTATTTAATCGACAGTCTGCAGCTTTATGTCCATAATTATGGTAGATGTATCATTCTTGTTCATTGAATAAAGGATCATAATGATTGTTATTCTTAATTTGTTCCTTTTTCCCAACCATCACATGATTTGCAGTATGTGGTTGTTTGTTACTTGGTTGTCTCATTCTTTGTTGTGGTAGATATTTATCCCTTGGAAATATTGATTTCTCATTGTCTCAATCTTAAAGAACAATTTACAGCTTTGTGGCCAAAGTGAGAACAGTAAAAGCGATATCCATAGAAAAAATCTTTGTACATGGAAAATGGTTGTCTTCTTTGAGCAGGTTGACTTCTTCCATGCTGATGATTTCCTTGAGCAGAGGGTGTATTATTTATTTGTTTTACAGATTCAGTTCTTGTACCTTATTCTTCAATCCTCCTAGGTGGTTGATTATCTTCCTTTTTTTCTGCAGGTTTGTTGTTGTCAATGGTTGTAGATTTGACAAACTTGATGAATTCTTTATTGCTTGGATGACTACTAATTGATCCCTCTTCATAACCCAAACCGGTTTTCAACTTTGAATTCTTTTGTTGATTCAGAATGGAGGCTAATCCTTCTGAGGCTTTCTGATGATATAAGGCCTGAAATTTATCTAGATCTTTTCTGAAGGTCACTACTTCAACTTCCAATTTTTCACCTTTTGTATCGGCATCCTTCATGTCTTCAATATTCTTAGCTTATTCTAACTTAACCTTCAACATAGTAATTTCTTTATGTTAAGCCCTAATATTGGCTCATTACCACTTAATTGGGGCATATTAGATTAGTAATGTTATTTTATTTATGT
>ML778297.1:729402-742691 GCA_009831015.1 Picea engelmannii | reverse complement strand
TTGAGTACTTTTCTTGAGGTTTTTCTATGCTATATTGATGTTTGGTTCTTAACACTTTAGATGGTTCATTGTCTGTTTTCTCATACCTGAGAAGTAACTGTTTTTCTTTTCTTTTCTTTTCTCTGAGTCTATCAATCTCTTCCATGGAACTGACAAGTTCTCCTTCAAGATATACTACTGCATCACAATCAACAAACTTACTTCCTGTATCTTCATTATTTAGGTCTTCTAAATCTATTAGCATGATATCATTTATTTTACTTTCAATAGACGAGTCACTGCTTTCATCATCTGAAGGATCATCATCATTGTTTACAGAAAGACTTTTCTTCTTAAAATTATTCTCTTTATATAACTTCTTGTGTTTTTGCTTCTCTTCATCATCATATGTCTGATCCTTTATTTTGTGAGGACACTTAGATGTAAAATGACCTATCTTATCATAGTTGAAACATTTGAAGGGAAGTTTACCTTTGTATTTGTCTGATCCTTTCATCAGTCTTCTCACAAAATTTGATTCAATCTCATCTATATCAGAGTCTGTGTTTTTTATCTTCTTTAAAGTATGCCTCTCTTGTAGTGGATTTACTTTTGGTGATTCTAATTTTATAAGCATTTAGGGTTCCGAGAAGTTGATCTAGTGTCAACATTTTGAGATCAGTTATTTCCTCTATAGCATAGACCTTTGAGTTAAATATATCAGGAAGAGATCTTAATATTTTCTAGACTAGAAAAGGTTCATCTATCGTTTCACCTAGACATTTCATAGTGTTGACAAGTTCTTATATAAGTAAGAAGTACTTACTGATAGTTTCTTCTTCATCCATCTTTAACTTCTCAAATTTCAGTCTGTGAGTCTGTAGTTTTTCCTCTTTCACCTTTTCATTACCTTCATAACTACTTATCAGCTTGTCCCACAAAAATTTTGTTGAATCGCAGTGCATGAATTTGACAAACTTGACTTTTGCAAGTCCACTGAGGATGGCATTCATTGCTTTTGCATTAAAGCTAAACTCCAACTTGTCATCTTTTGAGGCCAAGACTACATGCTTCACATATCCAGTTTCAACGACATCCCAAACATCAACACCCAAAGACATTAAATATGTTCTCATCCTTATTTTCCAGAAGGAAAAATTTGTTCCATCAAATAGAGGGGCTCTATTAGTTGAACTCCCTTCATGACTAGGCATGTTCAAGCCTATGGATCTACCTTTGATCAAAGGAACCAACTCTGATACCAATTGTTGGAAATATAACTAAGGGGGGGGTGAATCAGTTACAATATAAGATTGAAACTTTTCTTGTTATTTTTTGAATATTTCTAGATTATTATTTAATGTGTTATTGATAACTTAACATGCATAGATATACAATATTTGATCAATCACACAGAATACACAAAGACACAAATTTTCATGAGGAAACCCATAAAGGGAGAAAACCTCTTCTTCTTCAGATGTGAATCAAGCTCCAACCTTCATGTACATCATAGTCTTTGAGCACCAAATCAAATATGAGGCTAAAATATCTGATAGCAAGCTACAACTTGCAGAGAGCACCAACTCTCATATTTCTATAGCACCAACTCCCAAAATATCTTCTAGCACCAACTAGAATTTAGAGGACTACAATCCTCCCTAGCACCACCCTACCACCCTGATTGAATCTTACAAAACTTTACTTACTCGCTTTGTATCTCATATGGTCTGTTATGGCTCCATGTATCCTCTTCCTTCTTCAACTTCTATGCTTTGTTCCGCTTCTGCATCTTTCTTCTTCTATGCTCAACTCTTTTTCCTCCTGCACACAACTCCTTTGATCAGCTTCTCTTCTCCCTTTTATGATCTATGTTGCATCTACATACTATGCGTTTCATCAATTATCTTCACTTCAGGTCATCCACTACATCTCCTTTTACGCCCATCCATAGCTATCAAAAAAACACACTCTCTTCATTGTTCTGCATGTCTTTCTCACACCAAGTCCTTTGCATGATCATCATCACAACTCTTTGTCTTCTCTGGCAGTTATGCTAAATATATTCATCATCAGTGGTTGTTATCCAAAGATTCTTTGGCTTCTCTGGTAGTCACAACTCTTCATCTTCTCTGGCAGTTACAGACTGTCATTTTGGCTTCTTTGGCTTCTAAGCCCCTTCCTTCACATCACCATCGGCAGTGATAACACACCTATTCAAAAGGTGATTCCCGATCTCGGTCTAGCGATCACTAGCTCCATTTTTTGATATGACCTTGGGAATGATCTCATGTGACCACATGAAATCGGGCACGTCCAAAGGTGGTTTGAGTCAAACTAATTTTATCCCTTCAATTTACCTCGAGCCTCCATGTGTCCTTTCTCCAAAATCGTGGTTTCAATTGCGGCCCGCTCAAGAAAAATTAAGACCATGTTTTGGCCCCATAATTGAGCATGACCATTGATCTCCAATCCCTTGGTGATGCCACTCGATCAACAAATTCTATCTTCCTTGCTTTCTTCCTTCCACACACGATCCCATATCTCCACAATCCATCGACACATAGCTTCCTTCCAAATCAATGGCTGCGATTGATTCCGGCCTTCCAGTCTTTGGGAGTTTCAACTCTCAAATCTTGCTTTTCCCATATGACAATCTTCTGGAGTGGAAGATCTATTAACACCTGTCTTCCTGAATCTACGATCAAGATCTCCTCTGCAAGTCCAGTCTTCAGGAATTTCAATTATCAATCTCTCGTTTCTTCCATACGTCAATATTCTAGAGTTGATGATGTGTAGACACATGTCTGAACAAATCATATGGTTTACACTTATCCTTTCACTGGTTAATCCATCGGCTATGAATTAATCAAGAATTATGATGGATGGCCACCATTTACTTCAACACTTCGGCTATTCTACTTATGTTATCCTTCCATTGTATTTTGATCAACGATTGAGAATGCACCCGAAGTGATATTCATATCAGATGACTTATGTCCACTTTAGGACTTCCGCGTTTGAGACTTCGAGACTTTAGGCATCTGCTGGTAGTGAAAATTTGGAAGTAAAACTCCCCAAGTGACGTAACTTGCTTATGTCACTTGATGACATGGCATGAGCTGAGTGTCTGCCAGGTGTCACTCAGATTCGTGATTTGCATGAGCCTAAAATGTTGATTTCATCTTGACACTTGTCATTATTTGACTGTGCCATGTGTCTTTGCTAACATGGGTGTGCTGTGTAGGTAGTGTAGTGGAGTGTGGAGGTAGAGAGAGGTAGTGGAGTGTGACATGTAGTGGGTAGTGGAGTGTGACGTCAGAGTGCGAAGGTGGTATGTATGATTGGTTTGGTGGTTTACTCAGAGGGGGGGTTAGGAAGTAAGTGGTAATGAGAGAGGGGGGTCCGAGTTGACAGGAAGGTGACATGTATGAGGGTCCCACATGGGAAATACCACCAACTCAGACCCCCCCCCCCCAATGGTAAAAGGTAGAAAGGTTGGGGGGGTCTGATATGTCCTATTGACCATAGATCTGAGCGCCCTATTATCGACCACTAATATTAGTGTGCCCTTCTTCAAACGTATCCCGTCCTTCCACTTTAGAGTGATCTGACGACTGAAATTTACTCCATCTCTCCATCTCTCCAGACTTTGGGGATTTCAAATCTCAAAATTTTCTCCCTCCTGAACTCACGGTCTACTGACACGTATCTCCCGACGATCAATGAACCAGATTCTCCTCCTGGTGATGAACGATCTCAAATTACTTTGGGACTTCAGAACTTTAGTAAGTTCTCTCTCCTGCGTGCGCAAAGCGTTAAGGCTTGCGCACCTTGATTTGATTGGATAGTTTTTGGTCCTCCGTATCGGTGATCCAATGACCATTGTTTCTCTTCCTCCTGATATTTCTCACCTTTTTCTCCTTTGACTCCTTAAAGAGTCACTTCGACACTTAGCCGAAGTGTAGATCTATGCACTCCTTGCATATCTTCCGAAGTTTGAATCTTCGAACTCTCATCGTTTCTTTCATGTTTTCCATCGTCATTGTTGTTCTTTCCATCAATGAGAAGAACAGTCTTCCTGTAAAACATTCCAACACAAGTCATGAGAGATCATCCTATTTATATTTGGTCCCATGGGGCATGAAAAAATTCAATGGATTGATCCTGAGTTTTTTTGTTGATTTTCCACAATCCTCTTTCCAAGACTAGTCTAGCTTTGGATAACTGGTCAAAAGATGTGTTTTGTTTCCTATACACATGAGTGAAGGAGATATGAGTAAAATAACTAGAAATGATTTTTACATATTGAAGAAAATTTATATAATATAATTTTGAGAAGAGTAGGTGCTAGTCATCCAGTTTATGATGAGAAGAGAGTCCCTATAAATATTTAGCCTATCAATGTTGTTTTATTTGGCCAGAGTAAGTGTTGTGGTGGGAAATCCCCCTATGGACTAGCAAATAGGGTTATATTATGCATGCAGATATGACCAAAAGAAACCTACTTTCTACCTTCGTCCCTAGACCTAATCCCCATTTCTTTTTAGTGAATACATGGTTAGACCAACATACCTTATTCCAGATGGTTGATGTCGATCCTTCTTCACGCTTGACCACTTGTTGGCATCTCTCCTCCCAAGGCTGACCTGCATACAAAAAAAGAAACAAACTACACATGCATTTTACCTACAGACTAATGGGTTAGAGATTCAAACATATATTTACTGAACTATGAAGAATTCATATAGTGAGATAGGAAAAACATTTCTTTATTATTAACTTTAATGAATCAACTTACAATGTCGAGACTGGCCACTACTCCATGAATTATGATCCTAGGCTCCTCTTCAAATGTCCTCCAACTTCTTTGCTTTGTATCTCTTCTTTCACAAGGATGGCTAAATGGTTGGGACAATGGGAATATGCAATTGGGCAGAGTTTCTTTACTCTTATTCTCCTCTTCCAAATGGGACCCCTAACCCTTCTTTTATAGGCTAGAAGAAGATAGGTATTTGGACGAACCCTCGGCCATGCATGGTTCAAAGTTTCAGTTAACTCACCCAAAGCTGTGTGTTCCATTGGAAATTTCCTTTTTTCATGCTTTTGTCAGTCCACGCGGGTTGTTTTAGGTCATCTAGCGTGTACACGCATGCAGTAATGGAGTAGGGCGCGTAGGCCTTTATAAAAGATGTTTTTTAAAGAGTTGTTCAACAATGCTTTGGCAAAGAAGGGATCTGAGATGGCCTGACGCGAGATAAGAATGTATGGTGCAAATTAGGGTTATAATAGATGCGTCCTAATGTGTGAGGTCAGAAGAGCATTTGATGGCCAAAATACACTACCAATTTTTACTGATGTGCCAAACAAGTGAGCCCAAGGACCAGGAACCGGGAGGCGCCATTTGCAAAATAACAAATGTCTCACCGAGGCGGGCATACCCATGCTTGGGATAAAATAGAATCATGGATACCAATCAAATACACTGTAGATCCATGTCAAATAACTATATAAAGTGTAGCCACGAACAATACATAGTGGAGCTACATCTCGAAATCAAAAAGATATACATATAGAGTATCCATCTTATAAAAGATGATACGACCTGATGGTTGGAGATGAGATCTTCAGAGCTCAAGAAACAACTTCAAAATCTTAAAAAATCAAGGTAGGAGTGTAATATGGGTGTACGACTTCACTACCCAAAGGTCTTTGACGGCTCGTCAGTCATGGACTAGATAATCTTGATGATCAGACTGAAGGCTTCATTGATTTCAAACAAGGAATTTATTGGACATTCAGGATGGTTGGGTATAAGAGAAAGAGAAAAATTGTAGAGGGGCCAACTCAGGCCTGGTAGAAACTTCCCTTGGACAACAACATGACAAATGATGAGACTTAGGCAGCATGGCATTAATCATAAGTTTACAAAGAAGGAGGCAATGTAAACTCTCCATATGTTTGGAAGAATAACCAAACAGAGGAGGATACAACTCTATAGCGAGAAAAACTTCCTAAGGTCGTATTACATCCCATAGTTTGACGAACAAACGGATAGATGTGCTTTATCGAAGGGCGACTCATTATGCTACCAATAAAGAAAATACTTTTCCCTTCCTCTTTTTGGGGTATATTTGATTTTTTTGTCTTTTTCAATAATTTTGGAAAAAAGAATAAAGGAATGTTACGTTACAATGGAGGAACGAGTGTGACAAACATAAAAGCTCAAGGCACAAGGACAAGACTGATGTTCAAAATAATGATACTCGGGAAAAATCCTCCGGGGGCCAAGGGTGTTAAAATGCAGAAGCAAACTGTTACAAGGCTGGTGTATAAGGTATGAAAATGCAGTTAACAAAACACATAATGGTAATGTCCTTCGATGTAAGTTTAACAAGCCCAGAGAAGGTAAGCTCGGTGGTTTTTCATATTTAGAGAGTCTGAAAAAACATAAAAGGAGACTCCATTGGGGTACCTTTTTCGAATATAGTCTAGTCAGTTCGAAAAAGGGGTAAACTAGCACCGACAAGACGTCTATTCAAAACCATTTTAACGAGTGTGATAAGGACAAGATCACTCAACCATTTTTTCATTTTTAAGGAATCTAAAAAAAGCTTAACTATGGACTCCGTCAGGAATATTCTTTTAACGAGGGTGAAAGAATAAGGTCACTCGACGATCTTTTCAATTTTAGGGAGTTTGAAAAGAGCTTAACTATGGACTTCGCGGGGGTTCCTTCTTCGTAAGTTTAGTCCCTCAGGCCCAAAAAAGGGATAAAATTATACCTGAGAGTACTCTTATAGAGAATTTAAGTTCCATAGAGTATACCTTTGTTCGTACAGTTGGTTGTCTGAACCAAAAAAGGGGTAAACTACCGCCGGATAGACGTGACTTCAAATTTTAGTTTAACGAGCGTGAAAGGCCACAAGATCGCTCGACAATCTTTTCATGTTTAGAGGGTCTGAAAAGAGTTTAAAAGAAGACCCGTTACATCTTTTGGGAGTCTTGAGGGTGAGTTCAAGAGAAAAATAGAATCGTGCAAATGAGGCTCGAACTCGTAATTGGGAAAAACTACAAGGACTCCCGAGCCTATAGTGATTAAATACAACATAGATACCATAATGCAACTAGGATCTACCTAGGGAATCCATGTTCCGGTAAGCTCTACCACCAAGTCGTGACACTTCTAAAGCAACTATGATGGTTCTGTGTCACAACCTGATGGGATCGATCCTATGGAAAAGGAAAAAGACAATGAGATACAAAAGTTAGGGTAGAAACCTAACCTATATGCTCAAGTTGATCCTCGGAAAAATTTTCATGGACCGTCGAAAATTACTCAAAACTCAAAAAACTGTTCCAATACCCGATCATATCCCTCCTATGCAACTCCTGAATCACTTTAAATGGTTTTTGGTATAAAGAAAATGATAAGGAAGGCCAAAAAAGTGACAAAAAGAGGCCAAAAAGTCTATAAATAGAAGTTGGCATCTCATTATCACCATTGCTAATTTGGAAATTAACTCTGGAGCCAAAAGACCCCCTTTGTGAAAAGCAGTGATTCCGGGAGCTACAGTGGACGAAATGAACTTTTGTCTGGACCAAGTAAGTAAAAACTCCCTTATCTTGCATTTTAAGTCTTTATTTTTTCATTGGGTATCATTTTTTAGGGGGGCATCGACCTTTAAAAGGTCGGACCTAGGTCCATGTGGGTTGTCTCAGGACAGGTCATGTGTACATTCAGGCAGAGTAAACTCTGTACGCGTGTACACACGACTGTCACCATTACAGCATGTGTGGATCCCCTTATTGAATGAAAAAGTCTTAAAAAGAAAGGGTTAACCCTCCCAAACCTTGGTGTTTTGCAGGATGTATGTCCACTAGAGAGAAAGAGAGCATGAAGAGGTTAGTGAGTTGGTCGGGAAAAACCCCAATGTTGTGGCTACTTTGATGCAATGTGGGTTACTCAAGATTTTCCTATGTCCTTTTATGCAGGCACAACCTAGGATACTGAATTCCTTGGTTGACTACTGGCATCTGGATGCAGAGGCATTCATGTTAGAGGGGAAGTCACTGGTGCCCACGATTGAGGACATTTACTTTTTGACTGGCCTCTCCAAGAGAGGGGAACCAGTCAACTTCTGGAATTTTCCTTCAGGGCCGCATAACATAGTGGAATTGATAGGTCTATACTGTACAGATGATACATACCACTCGAGCACGTAGGTGCCCATAAGAAAGATCACTGACTTATCGCTACAGGTGACAGTATTGCTTATTGGGAAAATTATTGGTTTTTCTACTCTACATCATGCGTCCTGTGCACAGATGAACTGTGTAGTCCAGTGCTTAAATTCACAAGTTTTTGATTGGAGTACCACATTGCTTGAGTGTATGAAAAGGCATTTAACAAATTTTCATTTGCGGACACATAGGAACTTCGGGTTCGGGACCATTCTGTGTTCGTTCTTTTTAGAGAGAGTTTCGAGTTTTATTCCTCGAGTAGTGGTACGAGGACATCAGGCTTCTCTTCCTGCTGTGTGTAGATGGGCAGTATTACTACCACGACAGGGTGGTCGAAGGACCAATGAGTCCTTCAATGATGACTTCTTCATGTGGTTGTCACGACAGATACTGGTTATAGAGGATTATCCCTATGCCAGGATTGATTTCTTGAGAGACCCTGAGATACTAGTACCTCTTGGTGAGGAGCGAGGGGAGATGGGTGAGTCTCCACCTTTGTAGTTTTTTCTTGTTAAACATATGTAATTTTTATGTTGTTTTCGTTATATATATCATTTTTTTGTTATACTAGAGTATTTGATGAATATGTGTTCATTGTGTGTAGATGTGGGACCAGTGTGACCGATTGACTATGCGAGGAACAAACGTCGTCCTTGGCCAGGGGCCGCACCTGCCGCCATAGTGGGACCAACAGTAGCAGGAGATATTCCAGTGGGGGAGGCTGAGAGGGTATTGAGACAAGTCGAGAGGAACTTTATTGCACTCACTTGCATGGTCTCGATGGTAGAGATTGAGGACCTACCACCATCTATACAGCCTCATGTAGTGGGGGCACCACAGACCTGGGTCCAGTTGTTTCGGTGTTTAGCCAATACTATGGACCAGTATAACAGGGCCCATAGGCCTTGACCTTAGCTAGATATTTTTACATGTCGCAAGCACTACTTGTATATATTTTTTGAGGGCATAAGCCCTGTGACTCGTTATCAATCATATTTTTGAGGTGCTTGCATCCATCTATGTACTCTAGTTACTTTATGATATTATGTATGTTTTTTTTTTTTGTCTTTTGTGTCTTATGGATCATGTGTGCAAAAAATGTATTTACATGTTTATGTAAATGTTCCTTCATATGTGTGCAAGATGCCAATCTAAAATTTGATTAACTAGAGTATCTGTAACTTGGTTTAATCTCCTAGGAACATGAAAATATGTAATATAATCAAATTTTCGTTCTAAGAGATGTACCCTAAGGAATCGACGGCGTAAAGTTGGATCATGAACCCGATATACTCTGTTTAACTGAGACACAACTAGTTGAGCATCGATATAGACCCGGAGATGAGAGATACCCAATGACAAAGCGTCACGAAGAAACTCAATAACTGCACTATATTCGGTGACATTATTTGTGGTGTCACATAAGCATATACCTCCGGAAGATAATAACTGGCCTTGAGGTGTAAAGATTACCCAAGCTGCAGAGGAAATCCTTCGAGTGTGCCAACTATCACCGTCTGCATACCCAATGAACACCTTGAAATCACTTGACATCTACCACAGTGATGAAAGATAACATCAATGACACACCCATAACACTAAAAGAAACTAAAAAGTAATAGTACAAAGACTGTACATATGTTACAAAAAGTTACCCATAGTGATATGCCTATGAGTAATACTTCTTGAGGTAGAGCCCATTTCTAGGCTCCACCAAAGAATTCCCTTCAAAGTCAACTAGACAATAAGTGCCCTTTTTTAAAACCTCTTTTATGATGAAAGGTCTGAACCACATGGGTTTGAATTTTCCTACCCCCAGGGGGTCCTTATTTAGGTCATAGACCAGGACAAGGTTGCCTTTAGAGAAAATCCAAGGATGAACATACCTATCATACTGACACTTGAACTTATGTTTGTGAGCCTTGTTGGCCAGGGCCACATCACGACGCTGCTCATTGAGATGCTCAAGGTATACTAATCGTTCTTCTAGTGGAGAAGTGTCTGGCAATAACTGTATTGCCAACTTTAGAGATGGGATCTGACATTCGATAGGCAAGATTGCCTCCAGCCCATAAACGAGTTGGAAAGGTGAGAAATTGGTTGCAGTCTTAACAGAGTTTTGGTAAGCCCATAATGTCGAGTATAACATCAAATGCCAATTTGACTTGGTTGAGTTGATCATTCGCTGTAGAATGGTCTTAAGAGTTTTGTTCACAGCTTCCACCTGACCATTTTCTTGGGGGTAATAAGGTGATGAACGTTCCTGCCATAACCCAAGCTTTGACGTTAACTCGGTCATCATCTGGTTCTGAAAGTGACTGCCATGTTCAATGACAATCTCCCTTGGGACGTCGAACCTTGCTACTATCTAGTTGAATAAAAATAGAGCTGCAGTCTCTCCATCATCTTTAAATGTTGGCATAGCCTCAACCGACTTCGTGAAGTAGTCGACAACTATGATGATATAGTGGTGCCCCCTTGTTGAAGGAGGGTTGCATGTAGTGTAATCAATCCCCCATTTGGTGAAGGGACCAACTATGATGATAGGAAACATGGGAGCAGGATGTGCCCTCATCTTTCGAGAGAATATTTGGCACGGATGGCACTTCTTGACTGATTCGATACAATCTTTGATAAGTGTCAGCCATAAGTAACTTGCTCGTAGAATATTTTTGGTTGTTGCCAACCTAGAAAAATGACCACCACAAGCTCCGGTATGGAAATCATTAAGCACGATAACTACTTCGTTGTGAGTGAGACATCGGAGTAGGATGCAGTCTACACCTCTCCGATACAATGTATCATCGAGTATGAGACAATTCTTAGCCTGATGATGTATGCGTTGATGCTCATCACAAGAAGCAGTGGCGGGGCACTTCAAAGTCTCAAGATAGATAAGTATATCTATGTACTAGGGATCTGAAGAGGTGATAAAAAAACATATCTCCTCTGATAGGCGACTCTTCTGGCACAGGATCACTTGACTCAATCGAAAGTTCCGAAATAAGTTTTGCGAAGAGCAGTGACTTTTTGGACTTTGCTGAAATGAAATCTAAGTCAAACTCCTGGAGGATGACTATCCATCTATTTATTTTTCTTCCTATTACCCGTCGTGTCAACATTTACTGAAATAGATTCATGACAACAATGATGGTGGTCTTGCGAAAGAGAACATAATGACAGAACTTTTGAACAGCATGGACTGCTACCAACATAAGTTTTTATATATGAGAATAATTGAGTTCCGGTCCTATGAGGCCTCGGCTCAGATAATGGATAACATATTCTGAGAACAAGTCATCTTCCTGAACTAAGACCATGCCAATGGTTGACTTTGTTGTGGCCAGATATAATAAGAAATCCTTGTTATAGTTCGGTGGCTGAAGCAGAGGGGCAATTGTGAGTGCATGTTTCAATGCGGTGAAAGAGCGTTGAGCGACATCATCCCAATAAAAGGGAACATATTTTTTAAATAGGTGCATAAATCCCTTGGTGATATTGGCATAGTTAGCGATAAAGCGTCTTAGAATATTTGCCTTTCCCTGTGGACTCTGAAGTTGAAGGATTGTGTGTGGGGGGGGAAACTAAATTATTGCCTCAACCTTGAGAGGATTGACCATGATCCCTGTTGTTGACACTATGAAACCTAACAAACGTCTTGACGTTACGGAGAAGATGCAATTTTTTGGATTCAAGTGAATCTGAAAGTAGCGACAACGTTCGAAGATATGTCAGAGGTGTGTGGGATGATCCGTTCTCTTGTGAGATCGAGATGCTAAATCATCTAAATAAGCATCGACTATATGCTTGGGGTCATGAAAATAAAAATACATGGCCCACTGAAAGGTTTCTCCATCATTTTTAATACCAAAAGGCATCTTACAATACGCGAATGTACCCCATGGACAGATAAATTCCATTTTGTGCTGGTCTTCGGGTTTGATTTGTATTTGATTATATCCCAAAAAACCGTCCATGAAAGAAATGGCCTCACAATCCACACATTCATCAATGATCTGGTCGATGAAAGGTGTGGGAAAATTATCTTTGGGACAGGCCTTGTTGAAATCACGGAAGTCAGTACATACATGAATCGTGCCTTGTTTTTTATTGACCAACACAGGGTTTGACACCCATTGGGTCAAATGGATAGGATAGATAAAACTAGATTTTAGAAATTTCTCAACCTCAACCTTAATGGCTGCTTCTTTTTTGGGGTTAACTGAACGAAGCTTCTGTCGGACAGGCTTGGCATCTAGATACATTGTGATTTCATGTTCAACTATTTATGGATCGATGCCTGGCATTTGCTCGTAAGACCAGGCAAAAACGTTTCAGAATTCTTTAAAAAGATCCATGTAGATTTGAATCTCTCTGAGGGAGCAGTCAGCTTCAACGAAATAATTCTCTGTGACGCCAGGGTTTCAGGAGATATTGATCGGTAAGGTTTCAGCGATAGTGGCCATATTACCCTTAGCATAAACCTTGTGTGTAGCTAAGGGATTAATTGAACAAGACCTATCTCCTGTCATAGTCAAGGTGAATTCTCCAGCTTCGATTCTACTTAACGCTGGGAGGAAGTATGATCTGTGATGAAGATCTTCCCAGGGTTTGTCCAGACTAGTCATTGCCTCAATGTTACACATTATTTTTGTCATCCCTATGACTGTTAATGATGTAAACCTATATGTTTCCTTCAGAGGGGTCAGTGGCCTGAGTTCCTGAAGAGAGAAGGGAGAAGAACTTCTCTTGAGAAAAGAAGTTGCATTTTCATTTTTAAAAGCCCTGTAAAAAAGGAAGTTCGCAGGTTGCTATATAGGTAGGGTGCGAGAATGTCTGATTCTTGCAGGTTGCACTATAGCTAGGGTGCGAGATGTTCACAAGTTGCGCTATAGGCAAGGTGCGAGAATGCCTACACATGGGAAAACAAGCGTTTTCTTGAATCTTCTAGAAGGAGAAACTTCTATGGTGAGGTGGCATCCGAATGGTTTGGATCTTACTCGCTTTCATGATTTAGTGGGATCATCCTAACCTCCTCACCTTATCCTCTTCAACTTATAAAAGGA
>ML778297.1:706880-728619 GCA_009831015.1 Picea engelmannii | reverse complement strand
TTTCTTTTAGCCACTTTTGCTTTGTTTGGTTTTGAAGGATTAGTCTCTTTCTTTGAGTGTCTTTCAATTACAAAGCATGTGTTTTCTTTAGAATTGTTTAAGGAAAGATGAGATTTCTTCTGAATAGTTCGCTTTAAAAGAAAACTTTTAGTTTGGGTTTCTTTGTTTTAAGAAAATTCATTATTTCTTTTAGTGAAATTTTTGAAACAAAAAGATTTAATTTCTTGCTTTATATTAGATTGGGGGCATCCTTAAATGGGGGGGCCATGAATCATGCATTGGTGTTTAGTACCTTTTTCTCATTTCTTGAGAATCTTGATATTGATGGGTTTAATATATTTTGGGACATCGTGCATATGGGAATGATAAATGTTTTATCCTTCTTGCAGCATAGCTTTCATCGAAATGAAAAAAAATTACATCTTCATATCTTTACATAATTTTCGAGTCGGTCAAAACACCATATTGTCCACGCCATTTTCCTTTTGAGTAACAATAGCCATAAAATAAAGCGCTTATAAAAATTGATTAGACAATTTTATATTTTCTGGTAGCAAACCTACATTAGATTAGTTGTAGGGATTTGGAATAGGTGAGAAAGATAACTTTCCAAAGCTGCAAACAAACATAGAATCTTGAGTTAGGGAGTAGTTAAATCCACTTATTACATTTTGTCCTGGGAAGCCCTTCTAACACAAGGGTCAATCATGAGGTCGCATTGAGACTGGCAGAGTTACTCACCCTGCTTTGTTGGTCTTGGTGTAGAGATTGCACATATTACGGGGGTCACTTGAAGGCATACCCACAATGATGAGTGGAATCCTTTCAAGTTGATTTCGGGCTAGATACCCTGCCCTTGCATGTGGATCGGACTGTCGACTGTTTCCCCAGGCATCATTGTTGTTTGTGGTAACCTTAGTGGCCTATCTCTTTAGGGTCTTTACACAAGATGACTGTGGAGGGGCAAGTCTTCACGGTACCTGGAATCGACATTGGCCAAACTCACTCGGGCTCCTTGGAGGGTATACCCACATTATGTGTGGGAGCTTGCACCAGGGTGTAAGTCCATTAAGCAGGTCATCAACATAAATTTTCCACCCGCTCTATATCATCCCCTTCTTACATTGTTCTCGTGACATTGGATTTCATCACCAACTAGTGCGTTCATTGTGAGAAGGTTTTGTTTGCTTGCTTGCTTACTAGATTTTTAGCACGTTTTGTTTGTTTTCCTTAGAGTACTCTATATTGTATATTTTTTTAATGGCATCAGTTCCCAGAATGACCAATGAAGGAACCCCTGCTCCAGGGGAACCTTTTTTTTTTCCTTCTTATGGGAACATTGGTCCTCCTCGCATTGCTACTTTGAGCCTTCTAGGTCTCACAATTGGATTACCAGTATGGTTGTTTTCTACTCAGGTAATCTCGAATGCAATTAGTGCTTCAGTCACAAGCACTTCCCCCCAAGAGCATCAAACTCATGTTGATCCTTCACTTTCTTCACCAGTAAGGTCTTCTTCACCTTCTTCGCTTGCAATGTCACCTTCTATTTCATCTTCTTCGTTGAGTGAAAGTTCTGAATCTAGTATCCCGGTGAATGAGAAGAAGAAGAAAAGAAAGATTAAGAAGAAGAAAGATAAACAAGGGTCAAAAACTCCAACCACTGTCAAACATGTTGGAAAACAACCAGTTACTGTTAGTCGTGCTGGGAGTAATGATGATGTAAAGATCACCCAAACAACCTGTAAGCCCAAGTATCCTTGCAGGCTTTGTAAGGGTAGCCATCTTCTTAAGGAATGCCCTAGTCTATCCAAGGTTATAGAAGCATGGTATACACATCCTCACCAACCCACATCGTTAGCCTCTGAACAACATGCTGACAAGCCCCCGTCAACCAACCATTATATGGTTGGGAAGAAGAAAAGTAGAGTCAAGTTCCCGTGTATGTTATGCAAAGGGAGTCATGTCACTCACCTTTGTCCTCAAATGGACGAAGCCTTGAAATTACTGGAAGAGATGACTATTTCACAGCCTCAAATTCCAGCTGCATACCATAAGCTTTCTCTCAACCCTCCAATAGTTGATGGAATGATCACTTCGATCCCTTCACCAGTCAATCTGGTTGATCATGTCGTCAATCTGGTCACATCCTTAGTTGAACCAATTGACAAAGTAGTTGACCCGATACCTTCCTCGATCAATCCCACTATCCCCTCATAGAGTGAAACTAAAATGGTCGATCCCATCCCATCCTCAGTCGATCCCACTCTCCCATTAGAGAGTGTCACCCAAGTGGTTGATCTGTTTCCAGTTGTTGACCCCATTCTCCTCCTGGAGAATAAAACCCAAGTGGTTGATCTTATCTCTCCATCGGTCGATCCTACTCTCTCGTTAGAGAGTAAACCCGATACTACCCATGTTTTTCTTGTTGATACATAATCTACCATGCTGGGGGCTATTCCTCCTTCTCCTGTGGAACCCCCTCCAAGTAATGAGGCCATCCATTTTGATTGGGGTGTGCTAACTGGACCTCGTCTTCCCTCTTACATTCCTTTCCAGATTACAGTACAGGTTTGTGGTCGAGATGTTCTTCAGACACTGATAGATGAAGGTTCATCTGTTAGTATTTTGTCCTCTTTTGCTTGGAAAGCTTTGGGTTGTCCTCCACTTGCGCCAGTTATGCAGAATCTGTTATCTTTTAATAGAAGAACTAGTCAACCTTTAGGGACCCTTCCTCAATTTCCTATAACTTTGGGAGGGAAAACTGTCTTTATTGACATCATGGTAGTCCAAGACCCCTTGGATTTTTATTTACTCCTTGGGCGGGATTATGTCTATTCCATGAAAGCTATTGTGTCTACTCTTTTTCATGTGATATCTTTCCCTCATGATGGACGAGTTGTGACTATTGATCAACTTTCATTCATTGATCCCTCCTGTATTGCCTCCCTAAATTGTTCTTATATGCAGACGGTATCACCCCCACCACAGGTCAATTATGTGGCATTGTCGCTTCAACTTCTGATGACCTAGATCCAATAGTTGACATGGTGATCTCTTCGATAGGGTTTTTAGAGCCTGATCTCTTTACTCCTGTCACAACCCTCGACATGGTGTCCTTCCAGAGTGTATTTCTTCCTACTAGTGAAGACCTCTTGGAATCCATGACCGAGTTTTGTCCCTTGACATGGTTCCATTCCAGAGCATTGTCCTCTTGGAATCCATGATCAATGAGAGCACTTTTGAGGATAGTTTTTGTGTCTCTGAGGCAACCTCGTTAAAAAATTAAATAGAGGTCTTTGAGCATGATTTTCTGATTTCAAGCTCATTTAAAAATGAAACCAACCTTGAGCATGGTTTTTTGATTTCAAGCTCGTTAAAAAATGAAACCCCTTATGAGGATAGTTTTTTTTGTCTTTGTGGCAACCTCATTAAAAAATGAAACATAGGTTATGAGCATAGTTCTTGTTTCTGTGTCAAGCT
Organism: Picea engelmannii; assembly: GCA_009831015.1. Classification (NCBI taxonomy): domain Eukaryota; kingdom Viridiplantae; phylum Streptophyta; class Pinopsida; order Pinales; family Pinaceae; genus Picea; species Picea engelmannii. The sequence continues at coordinate 725,139 of ML778297.1, read as the reverse complement.
CATTAAAAAATGAAATAGTTTTCCCCCTCTCTATTTGAGTCAAGTCCTTCATTTAGTATTTGAAGCTTCATTTCATTCTCCTTTGCAGTTGGATGAAATGAAGCTTGGGGGGCATTTGCCTCAACCTCTGGACTTCATGCTGAAGTTGAGCTACTAGCTTCTTAAGCTAGGGGCTAAGTACCAACCATGGAAATTCGTGGATAATTCGTTGGGAAGTTCAAGCATAGTTTTCTATGGTTCAAGCTTGTGTAAAAATGAAACCACTTACTATGGTTCAAGCTTGTGTAAAAATGAAACCGGGTCCAAGCATAGTTTTGTTTAGTTTTTAAGCTTGTGTAAAAATTAAAATCTATTCCAAGCATAGTTTTGTTTTGTTTTAAAGCTTGCGTAAAAATTAAAACAATCCTGAGAATGTAACCGAGTATACTTTTATCACTTTTTCGGACTCGTAAAGGTTATACGAAAAAAGGAACCCCCTGGAGTTCTCTTTAAGCTCTTTTTAGACTCTCTAAACATGAAAAGATTGTCGAGCGATCTTGTTCTTTTCACGCTCGTTAAAGTATTTGAAGAAAGCATCTGTTGGGTGATAATTTATCTCTTTTTCAGTCTCATCAGACTATTTTATGAAAAAGGAACTGAGAGAGTTCTCTTTTAAGTGTTTTTCCAAACTCTATAATCATGAAAAACCTTTGATTTTTCTATCTTTGGACTCATTAAACAAACATCGAAAGACCCGTAATGGGACCAAACCACTCCTTCTTATAGTTCGTTAAACATACTCCGAAGGACTCATTCGAAGGATGAGCTTAAATTGACAAGCATATGTTATCCTCCTCAAGCTTGCGTAAAAATAAAGAGGTACTCACTAGAAATGGTGGGGGAAAAATTGGGAAAGAATTGTGTCTAAACCTATATTCTTTGGAAGAGCCACTTTTGAACATGACACCCTTTCACTCGCTTTGTGTCTAGGTTGGAAAATCCACTTGTCTCCTAATCATACTCCTATAAAGATTACAAATTGGTCTGTGATCCTTTTTGTTGAGTCAGTATTTCCAAGACAGTTGTCATGTCATCAATATGTTCAAAGAGAAGTTCAACCCGAAAATCCTTCTATTGCGTTGGCCATTTCTGCAGTTTTTAAGCCTTCTATTGCATCAACCATCCCTAAGTCGGTCCTGAATCACTTGTTACTCTAATCTACATCAAATCTTGTTACTTTTTTCGTGTCATTGATGTGGGATACATTAAGGCCCTCCTGTGACGAGTATTTTCCTTTCAACTTAAACTCATTATACAAGAATTAGACTTAGAAACTAATTGGTACCTTGGAACTTGCATGCCTCAATGGTATGTTTCCTCACTTTTGACAGTGGGTTTTCATTATCGACCCCTGATAGAGAGATTATGTCGAGTGTTCGACCTCAACTCATTGATTCACATTTGTTGGATTGTACTAGAGTACCTTGGGAGTCAATTACATTAATGGTGATTTCCCTCGCACTTGTTAATGGTATACACTAATGATCGGTAATCAAGTGGTTTCTATTATGTTCGACTTCAACACATGTATTCGCATGGTTAGATTCGTACTATAGAGTGATAGAGATGAAGACCCTGGATATTTTTCTGACAAATCCAGGTTGCGTTGGAGTATATTCAATGTATTGTTGCATAGGTCCACATTGTATGTCTGGTGGCTATTTCAAATTTGAGTCTTTAACACATAGATCCACAGTGTATTTTTGGTGGCTATGTTCATATTTGAGTCATATTGGCATGGATCCACAGTGTATGTTTGGTGGCCATGACCTGTCTTACTTGACATGGATCTTTGCATGTCGACATTTATGCTTTGAGTCATTTGTATTCTGAGTATGGGAATTCCTACCTCAGTGATGATATATTATTGTACTGTATTTCCTTGTTTGTTGGCAGGTTTCCCACTGACTGTTTCTTGTTCCCTACACACACTCGACAAAGTATTTCAGCTATCACTCTGTTCTAACTTCATACTTTGGGGGGCTCTCTATTACACATTATTTTCATCATCCCTATGACCGTTAATGATGTAAACCTATCTATTTCCTTCAGAGGGTTCAGTGACCTGAGTTCCTGAAGAGAGAAGGGAGAAGAACTTCTCCTGAGAAAAGAAGTTGCATTTTCCTTTGTAAAAGCCCTGTTAAAAAGGAAGTTCGAAGGTTGCTATATAGGTAGGGTGTGAGAATGCCTGAATCTCACAGGTTTCACCATAGCTAGGGTGTGAGATGTTCGCAGGTTTCTCTATAGGCAGGGTGCGAGAATGCCTACACATGGGAAAAACAAGCGTTTTCTCGAATCTTCTAGAAGGAGAAACTCTATGGTGAGGTGGCATCCGAATGGTTTGGATCTTACTCGCTTTCATGATTTAGTGGGATCATCTTAATCTCCTCACCTTATCCTCTTCAACATATAAAAGGAGAGGAGTTCTCATGGAGAAAGTTAGCTTTGGTTAGCTTGGAGTTTGGATTCGGCTAAGTTGGATTTGGCTTGGAATTATTAGCTTGGTTAAGAGTGGTTTTGAGTTTTTCCTTTGTCAAGATAGATTGTGAATACTATCAGATTTGTGCTCTCAGAATTCTTGGAGTGAAAGTGTGTGGGGAACGAAGAAAAGTTGGAAGGGACCTTACGACATCAAGGCCATGGTTGTAATCTCTCTTTCACATTTAATATGATACAATAATATGATTCTTTCCTATAAAGCTTGTTGTGTTTTATTGTATGATTCCTTGATCACATACATAGGTTTATATTGAGTTTATGCTATTGATATCACTTTGGTTGGTTGCGTTATTTTGCCAGATCATCATTGTATGAGTGTTGGAATAGAGATAGGATGGTGATGGCAAGAGGAAGTGACATTTAAATGGTATGTCACCCATCCCTCTTTGGTTAGTAAATTCAATATTTAAAACTTAAGGAAAGCGTCATGTTCTAGATCTAGGTGGATCTAGGGAGATCAATTAGTGTTCACACCTACCGATTTGTCTGATAACACTCAATTATAGCTTCATCAGTGTGCAAGACTAAATATAATGAATCGGTGTGAGAAAGAGAACCTTGAGCCCAAATATGTTCTAGAAGTGGATCGAACTCTTGTGTAGGAGTTGGATCAGTGTGGGATGAAGTTTGTTGGACTAAAGAGTACGCTACTTCAGCTGCGGACAAGGGAATGGACATGCCCGGGTGCCCTGTCCCATCCATCATGGATGACAGGGAAGGAAGTATCCACGGATCGTCAAAGTAAGTCGTGTGGAACGACAAAACTTGAAAAATATCAACCTTATGGTGATTAGATATAAACTTGATATCACCTTGTGGGGGCGGGTAATCGAAGGTACCCATCAAATATGGGCACAAACCAACCCCTACGTTGACGACACCGGGTTGAGGATTATCAATAATCAGGACCATGGATGCCCCCAGTGCAGGGTCAGGTTTGGAGAAAGACAATTGATCGATGGTCACTATCCGGCCCTCGTGTGGAAAAATTGAGACCCGAAAAACTATAGCAACCACAACTTGCATGGCATAAGTCCAACTCCTTCCTAACAAAAGGTTATAGTCGAGGGGAGCATCGACTACCTCTACTTCGACACACATGATCTTCCCTCCTAATTACATGGGGAAAGAAGGAATGATTCCATGTGGTCAGAACGAACGATCATCAAAAGAGGTGAGGAGAGTAGGTGACGGAGACAAAAGGGGCTGGCCAATGGCCTTCCAACATGCCAACGACATAACGCATGTTGAGGTGCCCTCATCAACCACCGTGTGGAAGATATTTTGAGTAAAATTTTTCATGGGATAAGCCACTACTATCTGAAATGCTATGTGGTAAGGTAGACAAGGTTTTAAGTTGGTTGTATCCAGCATGATTGTACTTGGATGACAAGTCTTGGTATATCCTAAAGTAGTTAACAAGGCCTTCCTCTAGGAACGACAATTTTGGAGGACCTCCAAAGTAGACATTGCACAAGGGGTTTTGGATAAATCTTCCACCACAGAGTAGTTCTTGGTGGCCCTTGCATTTGGGTTATGAGAAGCTCTTTTGAATGCGCCTTTGGGAATGTGTGTCATTGTTTCTCCCAACGTCTTCTCAATATGTAGAGGAAGAGATGGGAGTTTAGCTTCTTTACCCTTCTCAGAAGTTCTTGGTTTATTATAGTCATGCGCTCTAGTCGATATAAAAGCGTCACTCTTCACCATATATACATTCATGGATCCGAGGTTGTTCGCAGGAGGAGAGGGTCCTTGGCTGCCCCCTTCTGTGCTTGCAGAAGCTTGTGTTAGATTTTTCTCATGTTGGAATGGATTGGTTAACACAACAAGTTGTTGTTGTGTCACAAAATTTTGGGCCTCTGCAAGCCGGGGACAAAGGTGGGTCGGGTGGTCCTCCGCGCACAAGTTGCATGGATACCTCACCTTATGTTTCTCAGTATTTCCCCCACCAGCATTATCGGTGGGTTTCTTATCCCCCTTACCCTTCTTCCATTATTTTTTCTTTCCTTCAGGCTATTGGGTGGCCTTTGGATTAGTCAATTGCACTGTGTGTACATCCGAAATTTAGGTAAGGGGACCATCCAAAGCAGTAGTTTGGTTGGCCGCTGTGTGTTGTATAGAAAATTGTTGCAACTGAGTCGTTAGTTGCTCATCGGCCTTTGTTTGTGTTGAACCGAAAATACCATCGGCATGTGGGCCAACTCTTTGTCTGGTTTTATCAAGTATTGAGTGTGGTGCATCTGGAAAGATCTCGTATAATAAACCGGACTGAGAATAGATTAGCTCAATTTGTTGAACTCTCATGATGGCATCTTCTTCGGAAAATACTCCCAATGTCACAACATCCTTGGACAACTGTGGGACCAAAGACTTAAGAAACCACTCGAGTAGGAATGCTAGTGGGACTAGTACCTTAATTAAACTCTTTCTGTGTCTCCATTCTTGAATGTGATCAGAGATATGGTCCGATTTAGTTTGTCAGAAATTGGCCAACAATTCAGTGCCAACGTCGTATCTCATAGGCAACTGGAAATGGTTTAGGAAAGCCATTGCTAGTTCACCGAAGGAAGAGTATCTTGAGTGGTTGAGCTCAATGTACCATTTCACGACACTCCTAATGAGATTACATTGAAACAATCACAATTGTATGGAATCGTCTTTCAACGAGTTAGATGAGCATCAAAGATGAAGGTAGTCACATGATCTCCTGGATCTTCGTTAGGCTTGGCTTCGAACTTTGGGATGTCCGAAGGCAACTTCGTTAGCATAGGAGGCCAATGCGGATCATGATAGATAGGGTCATTCAAAAACCTTGTCAAGTCTAGAAAATGAAAGGTTTCCAGGAAAGGTAGTTTGGGTTGTTGGTGATAACCTGGGAAAGAGGGGCCTAGAGTTTGACTGGCACCAAGTTGCCAGGAAAAGTTCGGCTACTGTCCCGGATTCTGGTAGAAACCATGGCCATGGCCAACATATGGATTTTGCGTGTGAAGAGACATCATTGGTGGATTTCCGAAATAGGACATAGATGGTTGGGCATGCATTACATTCAAAGGACTTTAGGAAGGATTTCTCCATGTCGATCCCATGGGGATAGGCATAGTGCTTTGTTCGGGGTTCCATTGATTATGAAAATAATTACCCCAGATTGGCATTCCCGATGAGGGAGCTGATCCCTGCCAAGAATTCCAAGGCCTTGCTACCGAAGAAGTTCGTGGGTGTGCCCCCTCTGCAGGAATAGTACCCTGCATAGGAATAGGTTTTCCGAAACCAGGGTTGCCCCCAGTTGGGAAAGTAGATGATGAGAAGGCGTTGTTACCAAATGCACTGAACAAAGAAAATGGTGTCGACCCTACCAACATATTATGCAAAGGTGGTCCTTGACTCCCCACTCCAAGTAAACTATGGTGTGTAGGTTGCTTGGCGGTGTGCTGATGCGAGCCATCAAATGAAGGGGACAAAGGAGTTATATGACCTCCCCCATAAGGGAAAGCATTAAAAGGAGTAGGAGTGCCCCCCATGTGTCCTTACAGAGGAGTGTTAGAGCTCCCTGCCCCCAGACCTAAAGTCTGTAAAGTGGAGTAGGAAATTATAGGACTTGTACCTGAACTAGGCATCCCGTATGAGAACGGAGGGCCTGTCGCACTTGGTGTGAAAGGGGTTGTGGCTGCCGCCAGAGACGGGATCGAACCACTGTGCAATGTAGAGGCGGTCAAGAACATGGTGGCTCAGATCAGTGAAGGTGGGTTAGGAGGTGGAAACTCTCCTGTGGTGACAACTGTAGTGGGAATTGAAGAATTCCCAAAAGGAGTAACAACATTTGTTTCCATTGTTGCGTGCAACACTGTTTGGCACTCGTAAGGATGAATCGGTATGATGGTGGGTGCTGAAATATTAGTGGTGGAGGTTTCAACCAGACCAAAATCTTACGCTCCAAGGTATAAAATGGTCGATTCCTTTGGATGTTGGTCGGGCACAATTTCTTGTGACCCGATCGCTTCAAAAGATCCTTGTTGGTCTAGCTTTCACCTTAGTGGTAGCGGGGGTGGCTCCAGTGTAGCTGGCGGCAGGCCAAGAAGCCTTCATGACCGGCGGAGATCGTGATCCTCCACTCCGTGAGAAAATCAAAGACACACTAGGGTAGTCTAACCGTTCAAAAACAACACACACTAAAATAATCCCTAGAAGATAAGACAGGCAAACACTAAATTAATTGGAAGAATAGTTACAACAACCAACATTAGAGAAACTTACTGGTGGAAGTGCAACATGAAAATGGAAGCACCCTCTGGGTATACTCTACAAAGTGTGGCCCAATGTTTGTCCTAGGTACCGCGGTATACCCCCGCAGTCACTTGTGTATGTCCCTAAAAAATATAGGCAACTAGGTTGCCAACGCGTGAACAGTCACTAGGCGGGTACAGTCGAAAGTCGGGTAGACCACAATGAGCAAGGTATCGAGCCCGAAACCTATCAATGGTATCGAAAGAAAGTGGTCCAGAAGACAACTGAGGACCTCGAATGGATTCGAGACCCACGAAGCCCCGTGGAAAATGCAATCGAAGGAATCCAAAAACAAGCCCTCTATATGTGTTCTCCACTACGATTGGTCCATCTTTGGAGGGGTTATCTCCGCTACCTTTCTGCACATGACCTTGTGTTTATCCCCTTTTTTAGATGGGGGTCTTGGATAACTTTCATGATACTGGACTTGGACACTCCCTAACTCAGACTCCAATGTTTGATTTTAATGGCCTTGAAGAGTTTCCTCTCCAACCTAATCCAAGGCCCTAATCCTGAACTAGTTGGTTAACCCTACAAACATAAAAGTTTAATAAATTTTAGATTTAGCATTAATTTTATGGCTTATCTTATGTCAATGGGTATGAAAGTGAAACTGAAGATGTTTTGAAAGATGAAAGTAAAAGATGTACAGAAAGCTAGAAACAAAAATTTCACTTAATGCAAATTGTCAACAACTTTTTCGATTTTTTAATTTTTTTATATATTTCTAATATCTTTTGAATCAACAAACTTAAAGAGGGATTTCACTCGACTACGAGCTACTTATGATCTAAGTAAACTATCAAGAAATTAAGAAAACAAAGATTTTTCCCTGGCTACTAATGCAAAATTACACTTTTCAACCAAACAAGAAAATGAAAGAGATTTTTATTTTTTATTTAAATGCTGATAAAGAAAAAAGGAAAAATACCAACAAGTTAAAAACCAAGAAAAAAAATTCTGGCCTAATCGTAGATTGCAAACAATCACTTCAATAAATCACACACTAGCAACTTAAAAAATGACTCTCACACTTGTCTAAAAACCCTAAAGAATTTTTTTTAATGACAACTTTTAAATGAAAAAAGAAAGCTAAGGATAAGATCAACCTTAAGCTACTGACCGCTAGGACAGAGATTCAAAAACCTGAGAGGTATAACTCTTGTCAAAGGAAAGGATGACTGCCTTACCCTCAACAAAAACTATCCTGCACAAGCACGCTACTGACAATCCAACAACAAGCGTGTGAACGTGAGCTGTATAGAGCCAGAGGGCATGTACACACGTGCTAACCTTCTACAGGCCATGTGTATCTCTAAAACTATGAAACAAATAACAACAGACAATCCAAACTAGGAAGACACCATTGATATTGAGAACTAGGATATCTTGAAGGCTTGGACACTCTCTTTAACAGAAAAAGTAAACAATGTAAGGAAAAAATTCGTAAAACGAGACAAGACTACAAACAACCAAGACTTAGAAAGAATTCCAGAAAAAACCCTGAGAATGTCTGATTCTAACAGGGAAGAGGATGACTACCTCAAATTATTTTTGGAATCTACACACTACTGCTACTTCTTCAACTAGCGTTTACACGTGGGCTGTAAGAGAGTAGGGCGTGGGTACACGCGTGTAGAACCTATGCAGGCCGCATGTAAATATATGGGTCTAAAAAAAACATAGTCAAGCAAATAACAGAGACAGCTGGTATGGAAAACCAGACTCTCTGCTAGCTCAGACTTTGTAGAAACTTCAAAAAACAAGCAAGAAAACCAGTCTTTTAAAACTACCCAAAAATACTCCCGGGAACCCTAGAGACTTCCCCAGTATGGTTTCCAATTCTATTGTGGTGGGAAATTCCCCCTACGAACTAACAAATAGGGTTATATTATGCATGCAGATATGACCAAAAGAAACCTACTTTCTACCTTTGTCCCCAGACCTAATCCCCATTTCTTTTCAGTGAATACATGGTTAGACCAACATACCTTATTTCAGATGGTTGATGTCAATCCTTCTTCATGCTTGACCGCTTGTTGGCATCTCTCCTCCCAAGGATGACCTGCATACAAAACAAGCAACAAACTACACATGCATTTTACCTACAGACTAATGGGTTAGAGATTCAAACATATATTTACTGAACTATGAAGAACTCATATAGTGGGGCGGGAAAATCATTTCTTTATTATTAACTTTAATGAATCAACTTACAATGTCGAGACCGGCCACTACTCCGCGAATCCTGATCCTGGGCTCCTCTTCAAATGCCCTCCAACTTCTTTTCTTTGTATCTCTTCTTGCACAAGGATGGCTAGAGGGTTGGGACAATGGGAATATGCAATTGGGCATAGTTTCTTTACTCTTATTCTCCTCTTCCAAATGGGACCCCTAACCCTTCTTTTATAGGCTAGAATAAGCTAGGTATTTGGATGAACCCTCGGCCATGCATGGTCAGGAGTTTCAGTTAACTCACCCAAAGATATGTGTTACGTCGACAACTTTCCTTTTTTTCGTGCTTTTTTCAGTCCACGCGGGCTGTTTTAGGTCAGCTAGCATGTACACACATGTAGTAATGGAGTAGGGCATGTGGGCCTTTATAAAAGAGGTTTTTTAAAGAGTTTTTCAGAAGTGCTTTGGAAGAGAAGGGATTTGAGATGGTCTGATGCCAGATAAGCATGTATGGTGAAAATTAGGGTTATAACAGTAAGGAGGCATTTTAGAGTGAGGAGTTCACTGTAATTTTTTTATGTTTGGCCTTATTCCTACGAAGAAAGAGAAATATTTTGAATCAGAAAGGTGGAGTATGCCCCCAACTCCTTGTCTAGGGGGGTTCCCTTGCACTGAACCATCAAAGAAGGCCCAGGGAGAGGAGGTTTGGATATGTATTAAGGGGAGTGTTATCCCCTGGCCTAGGGATAAATAAGGATATCACGTCTCAAGGCCCACATCTCCTAGACATGGAGTTTCAAGATCCAAATGACTTAAGCATGGCCCCTCTTTTCTTCAGTGCAGTCTACATATCACCACCAACAACATCCATCACACCAGCTTGGTCCTAAAGTAGAAATGAGTCTTGCTCGATGAGGTAATGAGTCTGGGTATCATGGTATGTATCACTTTGATTTTTGAAGCACTTGAACATGTTGTATTGAATCCTTCTTCATTTCATGACATTTTCTTGGAAATTATGCTCTTTTCCTCGTTCAAATCTGGAAGGGTGACACAGTTCCCTAGTAAGTTGATTTCCCTTTAAGATGGGTTGTTACTGGGTGGATCTTTGAAAATTCATTGTCCGTTCCCTCCATACTTACCACTTTCCATATTTATTCCTTCCATATCCCTTTTCATTTTTGGGTATTGGGATTTTCTACACTAGGAAGGGTTGTACTTTACCTCATGGGAAGAAGGGGCTAAAGGCCCACAGGGTAAAAGTAGATGACAAGAGTTAAAATCTAGTTTTGAAACCTTCAAGATGCTTCACCCAGGGATCCTCAAGAAGGCAGTGAAAAGTTTCTTAGTAAGAAAAGGGGACCCAAAAGATAATGTAAACACTCAAATTACTAGTTGATGGATAGGAGGTGTTAGTATCCAGATACTAAATATTCGATTTTCTCCTTGTTGAAGGAATGAGGTTATTCTTGTAGCACCGAAAGTGTTGTTCCAGAGCACCGATATTGCATATTCTAGAAGTAGTGTTGAGCTTTTAATTCACCTCATTAGAGAGGAGGTATGGGAAGGGTGGAAGTCCTTATTCCATACACCTTTGACATAGTGCTATGATGCCTTGATTGAGATAAATTGGCCTTTGTACCAGTAAAAAGATGTGTAAAGTTGATATTAAGTAAGGACCATTGCTTCTGGATTAAAAGGCAGTTTTCTGGCAAAATAAAAATGGTATTACAAAGCCAATTTTGGTTTATATGGTCAAGTTTTATGTTCTCAGTTTTCTGTTACAAAATTAATGATTATTTTAGCAAAATTTATTGGCCGGGAGGCAATATCCAGCACCTGCCATCAAACAAAACACGTGTTCACCACAATTCAATACATAAAGCGCTAATACCTCTCTCCACATGCCTTATCAAAATGTTACGATATCATCGACAGATATAAAGGCTGATAGTTCTAAGATCCCAATGCATTTGGGATTATGTTTTTTGAGCAAATATAAAAAATATAATAAAACACAAACAAGTGTATCATGCCGATATTCAAGGTGCAAGAAAACATGCAGATGTCGATTTAGAGCATCTAGTTTCTTGCAGACTTTGCAGGTTTTTATGGAATCCGTTTCCTTACAACAATTGTCATCGGAAAGGTGCCTATTTGAAGCCTCAACACAAGGTGCAAAATGTTTTATTGCATGTAGGTTTTGGTTCTAGTTCCACTTCAAGTTTTTGGTCTCTAGCTTCAGTTTTGGAGAAGTACAATCAGATTCAATCTTCGGCTTGTGCTTTGGCCAAACACAGATATTCGAGCATTAATACCAGGGAATGTATAGCATGAATCATCAATTCGATCTGAAAATTATTATTCACGATTTCGTTAATGGAAGATGAATCAAAGCCCTCCATTTGTGGGATTTCAAGACTCCAAAAGCTTTGGTGGACATAGAGGAATTCACAGTGGCTGCAGTGTTCATTGACAATGGGATATTTGCAGATTAAGAGTGGGAAGTGTTCTGGTATTTGTTAAGAATCATTGCTAACTCCAAAGAAACTTGAGTTGCATCTATGTGATATTTTGATTCTATAAGATGTGGATTCTCCTAGTTTGCATCATTTAATTGATTATTTGGTCTTGCCACGATTGGGGCACAAACAACACCCCAATGAATCTTTTGGAATCAGAAAAGTGAATCTATTTGTGCAGTAAGAGGAATGTAAGTAATTGATCACCCATTTATAGGGATGGGATCGATGAAATACAGAGGTAATCAGAGGTGCATGCATGAAGGAAACATGAAATGAGAGTTACAAGGTTTTTTGAGTGCAACACTTGGTGTGTCTGTGTCAATTGCACTCACATCATTTATAGTTGGGCATGATATTACTATTCAGATGCAATCATTCAACAAGCAACCTGGGATTCATCTACAAGAAAAAGAACAAGATCAATAGAACATACACACTTTATGATTACAAAAATAGTCTGGGCAATGTTAATGTGTCAGTTTCATAGAGAATGGCCCATGTAGATCGAAATGAAAAAGGTGTTATCATTGAAATCATGCCTTCATAGGTCAAGCAAGTTTGATTTTATAGTTTTTATAGACCCACAATTGATGAAAAAGTTGTTTTGGATAAATATACCATTGATGGCCGAATGGTTTTGTTGTTTATCAACAACATATGAATAATAACATTAATATTGCCCATGCTCTTCCCAGTGAAGCTGGATATAAACTTTCCCAAATATCCTACATCAATCAACAGATTTTTAGGCAATATTTTAGTCATTAAAAGATACAGATGGCAGTGAGATTCAAATTTTCAGGAAATGTTTAATAGTTTAAGGATAAGAATGCGATATCTACCAGGCATATATATTTTAAAAGGAAACATTAATAGGGAATTTGACCTCAAGAGATCATTAGACAAAGATATATGGCAGTCAGTCAAATCTATATTGCAAACGGCCAACAAATACACATGTGGTAGGGAAGATGGCAATCATTTCTATATTTTCAGCAGTAAATCAATTAGTTCCACATCTCCAGATTTTAAGGATACAGATGGCAAGGCATTTGACTTAAGTTGTCCCAGATTTCTTGCATAATATCATAGATTGTTTTTATTTTTAGTTCATTGTTATGATTATTTCCTAGCAGATAGGAAGAATCTGTTTATTGTATATTCCTATTTAAGACAACATTTTGTAATAGAACAGGGGTAAGGAGGCCCGAGAGGGTGAGTCCTGAGAAGAAATTTGATGAGATAGTCATCTAGTGTGTGTTATTGTAAGCATGAGGGCATATTATTTTGTGATCGCTTCTAACATTGAAGATATATGACAATTGTTTTATTAGATTGTGATTTCCCTTATTTTACACTTTGTTTTTCATCTTCCTTGTTTTAAACTATGTTTTCCATCTTGCTTGAATGAATTGAAAACATTGAGAATCAATAGTTTCCCATGGATAATAGATTCTTGAGAGGTAAAGATGTTGTTGTGACTACCTACTATTTGTGTGTTTTGTTTCAAGTACCTTTTTATCCATTTTGCAAAGAGAATATTTGTTTGATGGATATTCTACTTTTTGTTATTCGCTATTCTTCTACCCATATTCATATAAACTTCTTATCTAATATGTAATTTGATTGCATTCGATCAACATGGTGTTTACTTGACTCCATGCCCAATGGTGTTTCATTGATCTGTGTTTAGCTTGTTTCCTTTATTCTTTATCTTTCATTCTACCTAACCCACCTTCTTTGAAAACCCAAAACACATCCTTATTTATAAAAATGATTGCAATAACTAAGATGTGCTAGGATTGACCCTATATCATGTTGGACAACTGAGAGGGGGGGGGGGTGAATCAATTGTTATCGTGCTTAAACAATTATGCTTCTTTTAAACTCTTTGCAGAAACACTGAATGATGATCACATTAATGCAAGGAAATAAACAATGGCATATTCAGCATCAGTCACATATATGAGAAACACAGAGACAAATATTTCATGAGGAAACCCATACAGGGTAAAAACCTCTTTTTCTTTATATGATAAGCAATAGTTACATTCTTTACATTATCATACATATGAGCACCAACTCATAATGAGGCTAAAACCTCAGTTTTGCAAGCTGCTACTTGCTGAGAGCACCAACTCTCTGTTTTCTCTAGAACCCACTAGAAGGAAGCACCAACTCCTTGGTTTTTCTAGCACCAACTAGAAGGAAGCACCAACTCCCTGGTTTCTCTAGCACCAACTAGAAGGAAGCACCAACTCCCTGAGTGTTTCCAGCACCAACTGGGTGGAAGCACCAACTTCCAATCATACAAGAAACCAACCTGTATAACAGAGAACAATAGTTCTCCCTTGCACCACCCTACCACCCTGGTTTCTCTGGCTGCAACCAGATGGAAGCTACATCTCCCTGTGTTCAAGCACCCACTTGAACCTATGAGGAAAATAGTCCTCCCTAGCACCTCCCTTCCACCCTAAAATATAAATCTTTTCTATTGAAACTTATTACAGTGATATAATGTTCAACAATGGCTTACCAGACTCATCACTATTCTGCTACATTTTGTTGCTCTGTCTGCCTCATTGCCTTCCTGCACACATGACTTGTGTTGTCTGTTCTTCTACTTTTTATGTTCTATGCGCCATGTCCATTCACTGCACAGTTCCTCTTCTATTCGATTCAACTACTGCACTCTCCTCCTTCTTCACACATGAATCACCTTCAACAACAACAAACACAACAACTCCAACAACAACAACAACCCCATCTCTTCTCTATACCGTGTACTTATAGCTTCAGTGCACCTTGTGCATGCAATGTGTGCAATCCCTCTGCATACTCACACTGCACCGATATCCTCCACCTCTCGAGTGCTCTGCCTGATCATCATAGTAACTCTTCAACTTCTCTGGTGGTTTTCCCATGCGTTCAACATCACTGGGTGTTATGCTGAGATTCCTTAGCCTCTCTGGCAGTTGAGACTATTTGTCTTCTCTGGCATAGTCAAGCTTATCCTTTATGTTTCAGTTATAGGTTCCAACCCTGATCCAACTGTCAATCCCTCTAAGAATTGTCTTTCTTCATTGGGCGAATCTTAGAGACTCTTCATCTCCTTTGGTGATCACACCGAAGTGTCTTCGAGTCCTCTGGCAGAAACCATCAGTGGTTTCTGGTAGTTACACTATGTCAAGCTACAGTAGCCCTCCGATCTTGTTCAAATTCACCTGCATCGTTTGATTGATTCCATGGGATCTTTCATTTATTTCAGCATTTCAGCATTCGAAAATTCGACATTCGTGTGACCATGTGTCTCAACATCCCCAGTCGCGATCCCCAAAAACGATCTTGGTTGCTCTAGCTCTTTCCTCCATCTCTCGCTGATGTGACCAAGGGTTGTGACCACAGCCTTATGCATAAGGCACTTTCATGATTTTGCATCTCGTGAGTTTCAACACTATGCTTCATTGACCTCAAGTCAGCGAAATTTCGATCACTTTCCACATGTCCTATGATTCGATGGTCCAGATCTAATCTTGATTCAATGGTTGCAATTGAATCGCGATTTCGCATATCGCGATTTAGCATATCACGATTTCGACACTCTGGTTGCATTGAGTTCTTGCCTCTCCAAGTCACGATCCCCAAAACCACGAAATGACGTGGGATCAACGGTCCTGATCAACACTTGATTTGACGTTCATATCATTTTGCGATTTCGCATTTCTCGATTTTAACATGCTTGATGTTCAGTGTTTTTGTCACTTCAAAGTCCTAATCCACGAAAGTCCATAAAGAAGTCGGATCAACGGTCCAGATCACATCTTGATCCGACGGTTGCAATTACATCACGATTTTGCATATCACGATATTGGGATTCTTGATATTAATACTCTTTGACATCTCCAACACTCGATCCTCAAAACCCCGAAATGGAATTGGATCAACGATCCAGATTCAATCTTGATTCAATGGCTGCGATTAAATCGCGATTTCGCATATCGCGATTTCAACATTCTTGTTGCATTGTTTTCTTGTCTCTCCATGTCGCGATTCACAAAACTCCGATATGGATTTGGATCAACGGTCCAGATTTGATCTTGATTCAATGGTTACGATTAATTCACGATTTTTCATATCGTGAATTCGGGATTCCTGTGGATGATATTACTTGACATCTCCAACTCTCGATCCCTGAAACTCCGACATGGACTAGAATCAACGGTCTAGATTCAACTTTAATCTGATAGCTCAGATTGAATCGTGATTTCGCATATTGCGATTTCGAGAGGTTAGGGAACATCGTTCCTTTGACTCTCCAGTCAGCGAACAGATGATATTTCCCCACGTGTCCTGCCTGATGATGGACAGTCCTCCTTTTTCTAGGATTTTATACGCCCACTTATCCTTGTACTTTAGAGATCGTGCAGGTTCTACTTGATCCAACGATGGTCGGATCCCGCGCTTGGATCGAACGCCTGAGATATATCCTCCTCTTCAGCACGCTCTTCTTGTCTAAATTCAGATCTGACGACCCTTGTTCTATCAGGAATTTTAGATGGGATCCAACGATCAGTAGTGCTTCTCAAACTTTACGGGACTTCATCATGCCTGATCAATAGTTTAGATCAATCCTCGATTTGACGACTAAGGATTGTTGCGTTTAGAAAATTATTGCATTGTTGGTCTTCCTGAATATCACTGTGTTGCTGATCATCGATGTTGTACTCAAGCCATCATCACTGCTATACTTGCCATCAATGACAAGCTTACGTTGCCTGTAAAACATACCAAACATCCTCTACACTATCTCTTCTGATCTTATCGAGGTTGCTCTGCAACTTCTTCCAAAAATACTTCTGGTGCCCGTCTGATTACATTCTTCCTGTACTCATGCCATCTTCATTGTTGTACTTGCCATCAATGACAAGCATATGCTGCCTATTAAACATTTTCCAACAATCTCCCCCTTTGGCATTGATGGCAACAAAGGCACCCAGATTCTTTTCTCCCCCTTTTGACATCAATGTCAAAGAGAATATGCTCCCCCTGAGCTGTTGCAGTATTTTTAGGAGGTATCAGATATTAAACCAATGCAAACTCCCCCTGATGGGATGGACTCTCTCATTTGAGGCCTGCGGAATATTTGTATCTAAACCAGAGTCTTCTCTTTCTGATTCTTGGACCTATTCATCTTCAGCTTCCGCTGTATCCTCTGTGGAAAACTCAAAAATTCTCACCTCTCTTTCTAGGACTCCTTCATCAACCTTTTATTCTCATGAGTAGATGACTCCCCCTGTCACTGTTATCTCTCTGCTTCTGACTATATTTTCATCCTTTGTTTCTAAAAGGTTAGCTTTCCCTGACAAGGTATTTCCTCTTGTTATCTCTATAGGATTTCATGTGAATCATTTTGTAAAACAAAATGTTGTTGTTGAAGAGTTGTTGTCCTATTGACATACTGCGTATTTGTAGCTCGTACTTTTCAAAAAACCCTTGGATCTCCTTATTGATTCTCATCGATCTCTATCACTGCAATTTTCATTTTTCTTTCATGATGCATACCATCCAAGGCTTTTATAACCATATTCAATCACAAGAGAAAGATGCTACAACCACTCTCATACCTGCTTTTCTTTTTCACAGACAAAGGACCTGTATCAGGTTTCTTAGGAGTATTGATTTCTTCCTTATTGTATCCAATACCAGATTTGTCATTTGATGATCTCTGGCTATCCAAGATCTTATCCAAGGTCATGGAGCTGTTTAAGAACTTGCTTCGGATGTTTTCCTTCTCAACCTTCAAGACTTCTGCTTCCATCTTATGACATGGTTCTTCTCCTACTTCATCCATGGGGAAAATGCTAACTGAACATTCCTTTATTGTATCTGAATATTCTTCTTTACTTACAGGGGAGGATTCAATTTCAACATCATTAATTGTCCTTATGCCTTTATTCACCACTTGTCCTGAGTTTACATTTACCTTACAATCTTTGGACATGTACACCTTTTCACTGCCTCTGTCACATTTTTGACTTGTACTAAGAAAATTATGTTTCAAATCATCCACAAGAAGAACGTACTGGGCATATCCTTTGTCATTACTCAAACTCATCATCCCTCTATCCTTGATTTTTCCTGGTTCATCATTTTCAAGGATCACATTTCCTATTTTTCTTTTAATTATGGACAATATCTTATCCTTGTCTCCAGTCACGTTCTTGGAACATCCACTGTCTATATTCCCAGAGGCCTTTTGTTTTTGAGTTGAGAGTGCTTGACCACATTTTTCACTATCTTTCCTCTTCCATGTGTTGGTCTTTCTATCTAAGAACTTTATCCTTGGATCTGCTTTGTAATTCTTGAGATGGTAGTTTGTAACTTTGTGGCCAAAGTTGTGACAGTTATAGCATTCAATATCATTGTTCAATAGGTCAAAGTTATTGTTGCAGTGTTGT
This sequence comes from Picea engelmannii, assembly GCA_009831015.1. NCBI lineage: Eukaryota > Viridiplantae > Streptophyta > Pinopsida > Pinales > Pinaceae > Picea > Picea engelmannii. The sequence continues at coordinate 707,162 of ML778297.1, read as the reverse complement.
CTGCTCATTGACTGTTTATTAATCCTTGACCTCCTCAGTTGCATGTCTCTAGACATAATTTGCCAATTTGCAATCAGTGATGATTTGTTACTTTGCTGTATCATTCTTTGTTGTGGCAGATATTTATTCCTTGGAAATTTTAATTGCTCATGTCTAAGTCTTAAGGAACAATTTACAACTTTGTGACCAAAGTTAGAACAATAGAAACAATATCCATAGAAAAATTCTTTGTACCTGGAAAATGGTTGTCTTCTTTGAGAAAATCGATTTCTTTCATGTTGA